>CM074097.1:17921877-18313847 GCA_037178815.1 Barbatula barbatula
CAAACGTACTGTTAGTTACAGTATTTTTGAAATATTGACATCTTGATGTTGAGACAGCCCTGCTATGATGTACCACAGTGGTAATAGACAAAAAAAGATCATATTTAGATTATTATATTTGTGTGCCACATGATGAGTGGAAGAGAAATATAGACCTTATTTAAATACTTTTGGAAACATCCGTCCATGTTTATTGCGCAAATCCAGCAGTGAAATGGCAAATAAACAATTAAATAATGAAAAACTAAATAATATTAGAAAGTTAAATATGAAATAAAAAAGCTCTTGTTGCAGTGACAACTTGTCTAATAGTCCTTAACAATTCCATTTTAAACAAAGTGTTTAAATCTACCTTGGCTTTCCTGTTCAGATTGCCATAAAAAGTTACTTTTTTCAACTCGTTGATGGGAAACTAACATGTTGACATTGTCCAGATTAAGATTTTTACAGCTGCAATGAATGCGATGTGCTCAGCAACTGCAGCAACCTGCGCGCTTCGACACCAACCACCGGTGGCTGTTAACCACTGTTATGTCAGTTTACCACCACGTGGTGCCCTTTGTCACGCCCCTAGGTGGTTTGTTACTGTAGCTGAGCCGGTGGAGTGTTGTGCTAACACATGTGAAGGCACACTAAAAAAACTGATTTGCTGGTCTTTGCTGGTGTGGGTTTTCGAAGGTGGTCTTTGTCAAGGTGGTGCTCGTCTGGTCTAGCTGGTTCGCAAACTGGCTTGTTTAGACTTATTTGAGAGGCTTTACTGGATCATTTGTAGAACAGGTTGACTGTGTATATGCGTTAACCTATAGATACATCACATGATCAGCACCACAGGTCTGTCCTGCCAGGAGTCGCTTGATAATGAGAACGCCCGGGTTTGATTTAATGAGGACGTCCTGCTGAGAGGACTGTAAAGTCTCAGAAGAGCTTCATCTGCACTGTATGGACCTTACGCGATGATGCTCTTACTCTACACACGAGCTGAAGATCTGTCAGGTGATAGAGGTATGCAGTATTTTTGAGGTTCCCAGTGCCACATTAGGAGTAGAAATCCTGGCATCTTGTGGTTGTGGTCTGTAGGGCAGAAGAGAGAGAACGTGCATTCATATTTAATCTGCCGGCATCATTAATTGGTCCTGGGCCGGGGGGACAGCTGTCAGAGCTGTGAATTAGCACAGTACGACTGCACCAATTAGCAGCAGCTCTCTGTTTGCCCTAATACCACCCTTACACATCATTCATGCCCTTTACACATCTCTCCAATACTGCCGCTCATTCACAGGATGAAAGAACCCACACGTCACGCTTCATACAGCCTTCATTTCAACTCTTCTCTGACCTGATTGATGAACCTCTGAGAGTTACGAGGACATGCTTTACATGATCAGAACAGAAAAAGTTGGCTTGTACATCACATTTATCTGGTGTTTCTTGTAGTATTCAACTGTTTGGAGATCAGGGTGGGGGGTGACAATAAGCATGACTGTGTATTCTGCCTGCTTTGAGTTTCCCGTTTTAGATTTATTCACTAAACGTCACAAATGGGCAATTCCGTGAAAATGTCAACCTTACCATAGAAAAACTGCACAGATATTAACATTTGGTGGTTCAAATATCCATGTGAGTACAAATTGGTTAAGCATTTGTTTTGTTTTGTTTTAAGTAGATGATTTTTCATAGTCAGGTACAGTAAGTGCCATTTTCAGGATTGTCACATCCATAACACTACATATTCCTTATAAATGGGCACATGAGAATGAAAATCTATTTTATGTTCCATACAGAGTCATCCCTTCTCCATTCATTGGGAATTATTGCTTCAGGATTGTGCATTTTATTTCACAGAAATCCTACAAAGTTTGTCGTATCCCAAAGAACGCGTCCTTTTTTGTCACATGCATAAAGCATGTTGAAATTTGTTCATAGACTGATATTTAGATCTTGTATGACTTCCATGAGCTTGAAGGACTGCATCCATGCGGTTTGGCAAGGATTCATACAATTTATTGATGAAGTCATCAGGAATAGCAAAGAAAGCAGTCTTGCATGCCTCCCAGAGTTCATCAATATTCTTTGGTTTCGTCTTCCATGCTTCCTCTTTCATCCTACCCCACATATGCTCAATGATGTTCATGTATGGTGTCTGGTGACAGGGCTGGCCAATCCTGGAGCATCTTGATCTTCTTCGCCTTGAGGAACTTTGATGTGGAGATGGAAGTATGCGATGAAGCACCATCCTGCTGCAGAATTTGGCCTCTTTTATGGTTGGGAATATAAGAGGTAGCTAAGATTTCTTGGTATTTTAGACTATTGATGTTGCCTTCCACCCTGCAGATCTGTCGCACACCGTCATACTGGATGTAACCCCAGACCATGATTTTTCTGCCACCAAACTTCACTGTTTTCTGGGTGAATCTCGGATTCCATGTGGGCTCCAGTAGGTCTCCTGCAATATTTGCGGCGACTGTGGTGTAATTCAACAGAAGATTCATCTGAAAAATCCACCTTCTGCCACTTTTCCAGCATCCTCTTTTTAACAGGCTGTGGGCCTTGGCAAATGCCACACGGTTTTTCAATTGTCTTTTGTTTAGTGCTGGCTTCTGGGCACTGATTCGACCATGGTGGCCATTTCGAGACAGAATCCGGCAAACTGTTCTGGTTGACACAGGGACTTCAGGTGACCAGGTCTCGTGAAGCTCTGCTGCAGTGGAAAATGGGCTGGCCTTGGATTTTCGAGCCAACAAACGGTCCTCTCGAGCAGTTGTCTCGCGGGGTCTGCCTGACCTGGGCTTGTCAAAAATGTCTCCAGTCTCTTCAAATCTATTTTTTATCCTCTGTACTTGACGCTGAGACACATTGAAGGTGTCTGCCACATCAGCAGTGGATCTGGTCTTCAGCCTCTTGATAAACAAAACTTTGAGTTCTAGTTGCAGTTGATGTGAAGGTCTAGTGTACTGGGGTTCTTTTTATACACACCTGAGACCTAATTGATCCATTATTAGTCACAGGTCAAGCTCATATGACAAGGCGACAACACTTATGTCTTTGCAAAAATTGACTCAATGGCCTTTACCAAGCTGTGAATATTACAATACTTTTTGACAGTTTCGTTTTGCAATGAAACATTATTACAAAAGCTGTTAGGATTAAAATGAGCCAATTGATAAATAGATGAAAGTGGAGTTGGGGATGGAGGTGGGAGTTAAATAAAGCGTGCCGCTAAGCAATAGATTGATGAACAGGGATTTAAATGAACCGCTATGATGTGTGTGGAAATTGGATTGGTACGCGTCTGAAACAGCTGACTGTCAGCTGATGCCAGCTTGACTGATTCAACTAACTATCCGTTATATCAGAATCAGAAAGAGCTTTATTGCCAAGTATGCTTGTGCATACAAGGAATTTGTTTTAGGGACATAAGTTTCCAGTACACAGAGACAACAACACACAGACAAAAAATAGGCAAATAAATAAGTGTATAAACAATTGTGTTAGAAATGATAATGGAATAGGATTGAGGTAAATGCAGGGATGTACTAGGATGGAGGGGTAACAAATAAATATAAGGATATTGCACATTTTTATTGCATAAGTGGGGAACATTTAACTGTTCATTAGGTAGATTGCCTGAGGAAAGAAACTGTTCTTGTGCCTGACTGTCCTGGTATTTGCGGCTCTGAAGCGCCGGCCAGATGGTCTCTCTGGATGTGTAAAGTTCTTGAATGGTGGGCAGGGGAGTACCAATAATCCTTTCAGCAGTCTGAACCGTTCTCTGTAGTCTTCTGATGTCTGATTTTGTAGCTGAACAAAACCAGACAGTTATTGAAGTGCACAGTACAGACTCAATGACAGCTGAGTAGAACTGTTTCAGCAGCTCCTGTGGCAGGTGAAACTTCCTCAGCTGGTGAAGGAAGTACAAGCTTTGTTGGGCCTTTTTTGCAATGGAGTCAATGTGATTGTCCCACTTCAGGTCCTTATATGCTTGATTTCTGTGACAGGTCACAAATAAGTAATGACGAGTCTGGCAGATCAAAATCTGTTCATGCCTTTTTTTGTTTTATTGTAGCTTCATTGTCTGTTTTGTGTATCGTTAGTCTTGTATTGTTATCTTATTAACATTCTACACCTCTAGATTCTGTGAAATAACACACACACAGACAGTAACTGAATTGTTATATCTTGACATTTTAAGCAATCTTGTACACATTTCGTTCTTCCTGTCTTGTCTGAACAGCTTCCTGGTGACCTCAGTAAGATGCACCTGACAGACCACCCCCATGTGCCAGCCAGTCAATCAGGATGCAGCATCGCTAGTGACTCAGGGAGCAGCAGCCTATCAGACATCTATCAGGTATTGCCCCGTTTCTCTTGCTTTCATGGAGCCTGACATTTATTCAATGCTATAAAGCCATTAAACTCTGAAAGAGCAGCATTACTGAACGACTTTGTTCTGTCTCAAAGAGTCAACATGAGGACGCTGACATTTTGCTTGACTTGACTGTAACTTATTTGGGGATGATGTCATTATAAATTGCTGTATTCATATTTTGTTCATCCACAGGCCACAGAGAGTGAGATGGGTGATGTGGATCTCTCGGGTCTACCTGAAGCTCCTGTGGACTCTGAGGATGAGGAGGAAGATGAAGACATCGAGCGGTCCTCTGAGGCTCTTCTGGTTCGAGATCTGGTGCGAGAGTGTCTGGAGAAGGATGCTGTGGATCGGACCGACGACGACATTGGTAAGCCATGAATCAGCTTCATTAAATGTTTGTTGTTGTAAATATGTATCAGACACGTATGACACGACACGCGTGTCTCTCTCGTGTGTCTGTGTGCTGTACAGAGCAGCTGCTGGAGTTCATGCATCAGCTGCCGGCGTTTGCAAACATGACCATGTCTGTGAGGAGGGAGTTGTGTCGGGTCATGATGTTTGAGGTGGTGGAACAGGAAGGAACCGTCATTCTCCAGGACAAACAGGAGGTAAACAAACCTGACCACAAACTCCTAACAATCCCATTCTTTTTCATCATTGGATGGCGTACAGTTCAATCACGTATCCAGACATTTTATTAGGGCTTGGCAAAAAAAATTGATAAATTATTTTTATGCAGTCGATTCACTATCGATTCTCCAAAGCCGTGAATCATTTTTTTTCTTTCATATTTCTGCAAGTGTTTGGCGGTTGTATTATTGACACGTAAAGGCCTACACCTTAAAGCGTATTATACTCACAACAATATGGTCATTTCAAAGCCAAATAAAAAAAAATTAGAATTAAATCTCATTAAATTACTCGTCAGCAAAATGTCATAATCGTGACAGCCCTATACGCAGCCCTTCTTTCTATGTTGTACAAAATGTACATTTTGTGGTTTTTATTCATTCTTTTTCTAATTTGTCAATAACTTCCTAGTGTTAAGTATGCTTTACTAACATGGCTTGTGCAGACACTGACAGTTTTGTTGCATCTCATTACTCAGGTCCGGTGAAGACATGCCCTGCATCCCATATTGCTTACTATGACAGTAGATACTGAATTGAATTTAGTACCTACTTATCAACCCTAAAAACAGTACGCTCTATATAGTATGAGTGGGAGTAGAATGAATACATTTCGGACATCCGGCATGTTTTACTCTTATGTGACCTGTGACGTGTTAACCTGTATGTAATAGTTGATAAAACATAATTTAGTGAGAGAACTTTATTTATGTGTCATTTATAAATTCTTTACACTTACATTAAAAACGCAGATCCACCACAAAGTTTTCCGCTATTTTTATTTGATTTCCTTTTGAAATTTGACCGTTGCTCAGCTCCTGTGGCATCATGGGATAGATCCACACTCACTAATCTCGGCGTAAGCAGTAGACCATCCGGGTATTTCTTGCATACTGTTTTTTGCATACTGAGGTTTCGGTCATACTTTTCATGACTCAAATTTATTTACGCCTACTATATAGTATGAAAGTAGACAAAATCTGACGCAATAATGGTGTTTATGATGAAGAGTTAGGGGTCTGTTACATACACACGTACATAAGTTGATGTGAGGAGGACAGAGCTGTATTTGATGTAGTGCAATTCAGTAACACAATCACCGACTCTTCCTCCAGAGAGCACAGAGCTCTATTACACAGCCTTCCCAAAGAAAGACACTCAACTTAATAGACCACATCTTAACACAAGACAAAAGACTGTGTGTGTGAGAGAGACAGTGTGTGCATGCCAAGTTGTCGTCAGTGATGCAGTGAACTATGTCATGCTCATGTTTGCGTGATGGTTAAGCTTAGTTAATGTCATTAGCCGGATATCAAATCAATTGAAGTCTATGTAATATCCCGACTAGTATAGTAACACGGATGTGTGTGAGAGCTAGACGGGATACCCATGTATTTTGTAACGTTACACATTGTGTGTTTGCAGTTGGATTTGTGGTACGTGATCCTCAACGGTGCTGTGGAGATAAGCTATGGAGAAGGTCGGTCAGAGATCCTGTGTATGGGGAACAGTTTCGGCATCACGCCGTCTTTAGACAAACAGTTCATGAGCGGTGTGGTGCGCACCAGAGGAGACGACTGCCAGGTGATGCTCGCTGCTCTTACACACTCACTGTCATATACAGTAGAGAGATGTTTAGAACCATGTTCACTGCATTCAACCGTGAGTTTTATAACACATTCCCAACTCCATGCTGCCTGATTCTAGTCAATCATGTGACAGATCCTCCTGATAGAACAGCGTCAATTCCCTAAAGCAAAGACTTCCTCTTCACATATCACAGCGAACACAATTACCCGTGTGTTATGTGCCGGCACCGCTGCCTTGTTTGGTGCCGGCTAACGTTCTGCTGTACTGTAAGTTCATCTGTCTTTCTCATTTTGTTGTGGATCAGTTTGTGTGCATCGCTCAGGAGGATTACTGCCGTATCCTCAACCACGTGGAGAAGAACACACATAAAGTGGAGGAGGAGGGTGAGATCGTCATGGTGAAGGAGCACAGAGAGCTGGACCGTAGCGGCACCAGGAAGGGACACGTCGTCATCAAGGTGAGGAGGACTTTTTTATTCGCTCCGTCACTGAACCACTTCCTCACTGGCCGATGTCACTGTGCCAGGATGGCTATTGGTTAACATTGTCAGGATCAAGGAGGATCAAATAATAAATAATAGCAGCGGAGATGTTTCTCTGATTTAATACATCATTTAGTTTTTGAAAGAAATCATCAATTTGTATACTTCTTGACTTTGAAGCTTCTGTGTCGTGGTGTTTGTCTGTGCTGTATTTTCTGAAGCATCCGAACACACTTTCTCATGGGCGTCAATGTGATGTGTGTCTTCACCTTTCACTTCAGTTTTAAACAGTTTCACAGGGCTCATGTTGTTTTCTGATCCCCTTCAGACATGTGATGTTTGATGTACTTTAGCAGAAGGTCACGTGCGGTTTCTTGTCATGGCCGTCATCTCATTGTATTGACAGTATTGGTGTCTGCAAAGACTGTTGCTCACCACCGCTAACCCGACATTACTTGCAACACTTCTGAAAAAGTTGACATGAAACAACGATGTTTCGACAGAGATAATAAGCAGATCATGTCTTCTGCTCCATTGCTTTCATTTGTGTTAACTGTAAGATGTGTGTGTGTTAGGGCACACCTGAGCGTCTGATCATGCATCTGGTGGAGGAGCCGTCAGTCGTAGACCCCACTTACATTGAGGACTTTCTGCTCACATACCGCACGTTCCTCTCCAGCCCCATGGAAGTCGGCAAGAAACTTCTGGAATGGTTCAAAGTGGACAGTCTCAGAGACACGGTCAGTGTGTGTGTGTGTTTGTGTATTCTTATGTGTTTCTTTTTGTAGTTTTCCATTCTAATAGTTGAAATCTTCCCTTCAGGTGACGAGGATCGTGTTGTTGTGGGTGAATAATCATTTCAATGATTTTGAAGGAGATCCCGTCATGACTCAGTTCCTGGAGGACTTTGAGAAGTTACTGGATTCCTCGGTGAGTTTCATCAGACTAAACAACACGAACCAAACTGTCAGAACTTAGTTGTGTATCGCATGCAGAATGGGATGTGATCGCCATATCAAAAGTCATTTTTACAGTATCTATTCATGTTTTTAGCTTGCTTTGCATGTAAACCCAATGTCATGAGTTCTTATTACAAGGCTCGTTGGAATGCTTGATTCTGATTGGCCAGTCGCAACATTTGTCGGTTCGTTATTCCCAGATAATAACCTCCCACAACTAATAACACACAGTAACCCGGATGCAGCAAACACGTTTTTTGACAAATTAAATATAAATGTATTTTATTAACATATATGACATTATATTTACTAATGATTAAACCAAATCGCCTGTTCGTGACGTTTAAACATCGTATCTTACATTAAAACCGAAATTAAACGCCTTTTCCTCGTGGAAGGTCTGCATTCATAAAATATTTTGCAAAAATATTTTAAATTCACATTTAGTTTTTTTCTCATGTGGAGAGTAGTCGTGTAATAAGTGGCCGGCTGTTTTCTGCGATAACAACCGGCTGCCTGTACATTATCCCTTACTTTACACATTATTGATCACACTGTGGTGTGTTTCACCTTAATGCTTTGTGTCAGAAAATGAAGGGTCACCTGCGTCTGCTGAACATCGCGTCCGCCGCTAAAGCCAAGTGTCGTCAGATCACCCTGCAGAAGGCGTCCAGAGAGTCTCCGCTGCTCTTCGCGGTTCAGGGTGGCAGTGAGAGAGGCTTTGGCATCTTCATCGAGGCCGTCGAGGTGGGAAGTAAAGCAGCAGAGGTGGGACTCAAGCGTGGAGATCAGGTACCCGTCACACTTTTTCACTCTAAACCACATCTGTCATCTTCATATTTCAATACACACTCATCTGCTCCTGTTACCCGTGACTCAGATCATGGAGATCAACGGACAGAACTTTGAGAACATCTCGTACTCCAAAGCCATGGACTTCCTGAAGAACAACACACATCTCTCTCTCACCGTCAAGACCAACATCTTTGGTATGCCATGACAGTATGGTTCTTAACCTCGAGATGACTTTAAATGATTTTAAAAGCAACTAAAAGACAAGAGAATTCTCAATGTTTGGTTATCAATCTAAATATATTATATTAAATGATATCACATTATATTAGAGCATTAAAGTTTGATTTCAGTCCTTTAATTTGACTACGTTTGATATGGCCTTCCTCAGTCGATATTAAAGATATCAAGGTAATATTTCACATATGTTTTTTAAAGTAAAATCAAGAAATCATGAAACCAATATATAACCATGAAAATGACTAAAGCTGTGAGTCACATTTGGTTGTGGACAACAGGGATCTGTGAAGTCAAATAGTTTGACATTCACAGTAAAATAATGGAAGAAGAAAGAGGGACAGAAAACCTAAACAAGAAACAAAAATTGGGGTCAATACATAAATGACATAGTTTCATAATTAAAAATGATTTGATTTGAATGAATCACTGGGAATGGAAAACTGAAAAAACTGTGGGATTTGCATTCAAATCTGTTTTTCGAGAGTAATTGGTTTGGTACTGTAGGTTTGCTGAGTTTGACATATGGGATTCAAAAATGAGGATATGTGACAAGTTCACTTTATTGCTGTGAGATCAATGATTTGATGTGATGGTAGTTTTCAAAGAGCTTCAGAGTCGCTTGAAGAACGAGAAGAAGAACGGCGCTCCGCACATCCCGAAGATTCAGGAGAAGAAGAACAATCGCTTCTCCATCGCCGAGCTGCCCGGAGACATGGAGTTTCCCACCGATAGCAAGAGTCACAAGAAGATGAAGGCTAACACGGTGTCTGGAGGACGCAACAAGATCCGCAAGATGCTGGAGAAGACCAGATTCAGCATTCTGCCTCCTAAACCCTTCAGGTGAGGACTATATTACATTTAACAATGTGGAGCTGACATATCAACTTTAAAAAGAACAACAAAAATGACAGATGTGTCTGAGAATCCCTCTTACGGGTGCTTGAGGAAACCGAGGCTGGTGTGGTCAAATAAAAGTTCTTTAAAATTACAATGACCAGGATGTTACTTCATTTGATATCGCCTACTGTACTGAGGATTGATTTGTCCATAAGCAGTGGATTTCACCGATAGCGCTGCTAAGTGTGAGGAGAGGGCTGTGTGTTTGTGTGTTTGTTTCTGTTGGTTCACGTCACTGTTCTTCTGTTTTTGCTGCTTCACTTGCACAGGGGACTGTTTGGGTAAGAGACACCCGCACATCTCTCTCTCTGTCTCTCACTCTACCTCTCTTTCTCATCCAGCATCTCGAGCCAAAGGGATATTTCTCATGATCACAGTATGATTGTGAAGCGTTGTTTGTGGTTTCAGTTTGTTTAAAGGGTCATATGGCACGGATACGTGTTTTTTCTATGTCTTTGGTGTGTTATAAGTTGCACATGCATGTATTAGACACGTAAAATTGCTCAAATTAGAGTGTCAAAAAATAATATGCATTCTATCTGATATGCATAAAAGCCATGTAACCACACCCACACGTATCTACGTTAGTTCTTGCTATGATTTCACTTAGACCGAATGTAAACGTGAGTAAGGTGGCGTACTTGTAAATCTCGTTATTACACGGCTCACAACCGCTCAAAACTAATAACACCATGTAACCCAGATGCTGCAAATCATTTTGAGAGCCGTAGTTTAATATGACACAAAAATTCATTATAAATATGTATTTTAATAACAAACATGGGATTATATTTACAAATGATTAAACCAAATTTTGGGTTCGTGGCATTTGACCGCAGTGTTTTACCTTAAAACCGAAACTAACCGGCTTTTCCTCGCATTAAGTCAGCATTCTGTGATAATGAGCTAATTAAATATTTCAACTTCTTGTTGTTTCTTTGTGTGATCTCTAAATGCAGAAAAAAGGCAACATAAGTCCTTAAAATCAGTGGTAATAATGTTCCAACTAGAGGCAACAAATGTGGTGTTTTTAATGGGGTTCATGGTCTTTGCTGAGTCGCGACATAACATGACGTAACACTGGTTGATCAAGAAGGGCCGAAGAATTCGCGATATTTATTATGTTATCATTCCCTGCTGTAATGCCAGCTTGTTTATCTCTCACACAAACTCTGTATGATGTATATGGTTGTTTGTTTATAGTCTTTATAACATTGTTTATAAAAAGTAAAACAGTTACCTATAGATTTTAACTATTTAACAATGTTTTTTTAATTAAAATCTTACCAATCCTTTACTTCCTGCTCAAGTCGCGCTGGTAAAGTTGATGTATCGGCTTGATCATCTTAATTTTTCGGAGCCATGAGCTTTGTAAAAAAACCTGAATGTTAAAGAGAGGCGGAGCAAAGAGGAGATACAAACATGCACGGTATGTGGAAAATACAGCTTTTTTAAACCGTAAATCACGTAAACACATTGCGTTACATCTAAAACAAACCATAATATTCATTTCAGCCGCGTGTCATATGACCCCTTTAATATCTTCTTGTCTTTCTGTCTTCTGTATGTTCATTTGCTGTGTGTAAATGAACTCAACAGCACCCTGTTCTTTCATCTGATGTCCTGTATGAAAGTCATTCATTCTAACTTCCTGTTCCTGTGTGACATCATATGAGCTGCACAAGCATGCTTTCTGAATATAGCTGTAAGCATCAGCATATAGCTCAAACCCATCCACAGAGAAGTCATTCAGTCTTGTTGTGATGAAAACGCTCTCTGGAATATATGGAGGGAAGAGGAAGTCCAAATGAAATGTTCTGTACAGTCTTCTTCTCATTCATTCATACTTAACCTCACATTCATGGCCATGATATTTGTCATGTGTGGACGCTGGTCTGATCTGCTGCTTCTCTCTCAGTTTGGCTCACATTATCCTGTGTGTGTGTTTCTCATATCATTTGTTGTCGACATCAAAGGGCTGCAAGTCCAATTCATCTCTACTGTATTTTGGCATAAATTCATCTGCCATGTGATGAAAGCTGGCCGAAGGAACAGTTTCCGACAGAAACAACTGGTGTTTCCCATTGTGTGTCAATTATTGCAATAGAAACCAAAACTGTCAGCTGTACTCTTCAGAAACTCATGTTCATAATACACATTACAGAGCATTCTCATGTACAATAGTAGATCTTGTTGGGTCAACTTTTAATACCTTAAATACTGAGGCAATATTCGAGCTATTTATTTGGAATATTTGGAAGCAAAACTATTCAAAACGATAATTCATGTCTTATCGCTGCATATGTCCGGTACACATTCATCTCATCTGTGACAGAAAGACACATGTGTTATCTTATTATTATCTCATATTTATGATGGTGATGCAAACTTCAGATCAAATCAAGTGTGAAAATAAGAAAATTGCACTGGTATGTTTACATGACAACAATGTGCTAAAAACGTTTTTGTCTGCACAAAATGATCCTCATTCATGTAGATTAGTGAAAAAGACAAAACGCACCTCTCAAGTATTGGTATCGTTTTCTGAAAATGGCACTTTTTAAACCCATTCTAACATTTGCATTGGCAGTGATTCTGGCGTGGCTCAGTCTCAGGATGACAGTATCGTGGGCACTAAACAGTGCCGTCACAGCGTGGCGATAATGCCCATCCCCTGCAGCCTGTCGTCCAGCAGCCCAGATCTGCTGCAACCTGCCGCCAGCGCTCTGGACTTCTCCAACCCATCAGGTGAAACATCACAACACACACTTAAATGAGCACTCGTTCACACACGATCGGATTTTCTCCTTTATCGGTCATGCTCTCTCTCTCTCTCTTCCTCTGCCTCATCCAGTGGCCAGTTTCTACTGTAAGTACAGCTTCATCATCTCCTCACACCGCCTGTCTCGAATCTCTTTCTGTTTCATGTCATACTGTTACTCGTTGTCATGTGGTTATTGCTTTTTGGCATGATGTACGTCACTCTGCATGCTTAAGAACTTTCACAATAACACTGTATGTAAAGTGTCTTCAGTCATTTCTTAAACAGCTCTGCACTGGTTTATATCCGTCTGACTTAATAAGTTATCTACCAGATAAAGCATTTTCTCATTTACGTACAGCGGCATTCTGAGCATTATTATTATTATCTGTGGGGTTGTTTGTGACATCAAATGAATCGAATGAGTTTCTGCTACGTTGCAGTAGTTCTGTACACCATCATTAGGAATGAATCATCCGAAGGGATTTGCTAGAAGGCATTGACTCTTTTCTAAGAGAATGGGTTGAATTCAAGTTAAAGGCATAGCTAGATTTGGATATTTTGTCTACTTTGTTGCTTTGTAGTTAGTCCTGATTCTATAGGGCTGTCCGAATGTCAGATATTTATTTATGGCAATTAATTCATTAACCACCTGCAGTTCTGAAGTGTCCATCAGATGCTGACACTGTTTTCAATATGATCATATGTGTAGTATTAACATGACATCAGGAGTCATTGTTATTGTCAATACTGCTACCTGACTCCATCATTTAGCCTCACGTAGGTAAAGAGATTGGATATTCTATCTGTTAAGCTTCATAAAAACCTCTTTAGTCTCATAACCGGTGAGTGATGAGCTTGACCGAGCATGTGATGGGACAGGTTGAGTCTTTATACACAAGCTCTCAGAAGCGTGGTGGACACACATTCTATCATACCAGACTCATTTTTAACCTCATGAATGACCGCATTTGTGTGTATATACATGACCTGCCCTTTCATTTCTCGTGAGTTTACAGACGTCATGTGCTGTTTGAAGAGGTCAGTAATGTTCAGCTCTTCTGCTCTCAGACATTCCAGATCAGGTGATCCGCGTGTTCAAGGCCGACCAGCAGAGCTGCTACATCATCATCAGTAAAGACACCACAGCCAAAGACGTGGTGTCGCACGTCGTCCATGAGTTTGGTCTCATCGCCGCTTCAGATACATACTCGCTCTGCGAGGTCTCCGTGAGTGCAGAAGGATTCATCAAGCAACGGCGACTGCCGGACCAGCTCTCCAAATTGGCCGACCGCATCCAGCTCAACGGCAGGTGAGAGACCTTTTGATACGAGTTATCCCAAGTAACATCATGATGGTGATGCGCTGACAAAGATGACGTTTGATTCACAGGTACTACCTGAAGAACAACATGGAGACAGAGACACTGTGCTCTGACGAAGATGCTCAGGAGCTGCTGAGGGAAAGTCAGATCGGCCTTCTTCAGCTCAGCACAGTGGAGGTCGCCGCACAGCTCTCCATGAGAGACTTCGGCCTCTTTCGTAACATTGAGTCCACCGAGTACGTGGACAACCTGTTCAAGCTGAACCCCGGCCGAGGCGCCAGCTGCCGTCTGAAGCAGTTTGAGGACATCATCAACCAGGAGACCTTCTGGGTGGCCACCGAGATCCTCCGCGAGCCCAACGCGCTCAAACGCATGAAGACCATCAAACACTTTATCAAGATCGCCCTGCACTGCCGCGAGTGTAAGAACTTCAACTCCATGTTCGCCATCATCAGGTGAGTGCGTCTCTTACGTCCTACAGATGTCCAGCTGGTTTGGCAGTGACGTGGGATATGTGAGGTGTGACGCTGCGTTTGGTTTCAGCGGTCTTAACCTGGCCCCGGTCGCTCGGTTGAGGAGCACGTGGGAGAAACTGCCCAGTAAATACGAGAAACTCTTCCGGGATCTTCAAGACATCTTTGACCCGTCACGCAACATGGCCAAATACCGCAACACCCTGAGCAGTCAGAGCGTCCAGCCACCCATCATTCCTCTGTTTCCTGTGGTGAAGAAAGATCTCACCTTCCTACATGAGGGTCAGAACCTCAACCTCTCTCACACCTCTTTCAGCAATTGTATGAGTTAATGTCTTAGTCGGTTGGTTGACACGCTTTCCTCTTGCTCAGGCAATGACTCCAGTGTGGACGGCCTTGTGAATTTCGAGAAGTTACGAATGATCGCCAAAGAGATTCGAAACGTTGTGCGCATGACATCGGCCAACATGGACCCAGCACTCATGTTCAGACAGAGGTGAAGATGTTTAACTCCATTTTGCACGCACGTGTTTACTGATGGGTCCTCGTTGTAAAACCAGGTTATTCAAGTTTACATATGTGTGTTTGGTCACACGACCCACAAGATTCAATGTTACCGATGTGCTGCTGCAAACTCCCGTCTGTATATTTAGTACCGTAGGAAGATGTCTTCCAGTTTTGGGTGCTGGTTTCTCTGTCTGTCTCTCTGAGTGTGTCTCTCTCTTCTTCTGTTAACTTGCTTTCCTCCTCTCGTGGGCTTTGCTTACAGGAAGAAGAGATGGAAGAGTTTAGGGTAAGTCTGCTGCATGTGTCATGATCTTTCTGTGCATCTCTCATGACTGAACCCTGCCTGCTGCCCCATGAGTTTTTAAGAGCAATAAACATCACGTAACACTTCATGGCCATCAGGTGAACACGTGTCGCATGACTGCTGAGCGTCTGACATATATAACATTGCTTCTCACACTCACTATGGACAATGTCACATGGACAAACTCACAGCTGATCTGTCAGTTGTCAGTAAACATCTGATGTGGCTTTCAGTGTAGACGGATTGCTCATATATGACATGTGTTTAACAGTCAACTAACAGGCGTAACAGTTGTGCGTTCCAGCAGGTTTTCCTCATTCTTCTTCTCCCTCTCTCCTTCAGATCTCTGAGTCAGGGCAGCACCAACTCAAACCTGCTGGACGTCCAGAGCAACCACAAGAAGCGCGTGAGACGCAGCTCCCTGCTGAACGCTAAGAAACTGTACGAGGATGCTCAGATGGCCAGGAAGGTGAAGCAGTACCTGGCACACTTGGAGGTGGAGACGGACGAGGAGAAGTTTCAGATCATGTCTCTGCAGTGCGAACCCGCCTACAGCACACGTGCGTTTCCTCACTTCACAGATTCTAGCATGTTGACGCTACACTTGTGGTTATGTACTGCCATCTGGTGGAGAGATTTATCGCTGACAAAATGGCTGTATAGGCATTTGTTTTGACCATTGTTTTCAGCCTTTCTAAAGTCTGAATAAAGGTTATGGTAAGAATAGTTAAAGGCGAAGTACTGAGAGGACTGGTATTGAACATTAAGGTTTCATTTTGCATCGTTTGATTTGACATCACATTGATTTTGCCTGTGATGTATTACTACAGTTTCCAGCATTCATGTTGTGTGTGTTTCTCCTGCAGTGTCTAAGAACCTGAGCGAGCGGCGGTCCGCTAAATCCGACATGTCTCCCGTGTCCACACGGTCCGGTCTGTCCTCGGCCAAGTCTCAGAACCGTGTCTCTCAGGTCCTGCAGGTTCCCCCCGTGAGTCTGTATCCTCTCCGCAAGAAGAGCATCGCTAAAGACCTGGCCGCCTCATTCAGTATGTCAGAAACACATCATTTCCTGTTTCATATTCTCTTTCAGTATTACTGACAATGTTTATTAAAAATCGAACAGGTGAATGTTGTCACAGTATGAAATTTGTCATATTATCATATATAAATAGACACAAAGCTCATTTACTGTATGACAGTAACAGATGTGTCACGTTCGGGAACTATGATGTTGTTAGTGAACAGATTTCTGTTGTCTTCAGGTCCAAACTCACCTCATACTCTCAAGAAAGCAGCTCCTTCCACTGATGACACGTGTGTGAAGAGATCTGACGACCCGTCCACCGGATCATCCCGCCACTCCAGTCCCACTGTTTCCCCACAGGGGTCTCCTCGCAAAGGTGTGACCCCACAAACCACCAAAGCCTATCTGTATCTTTCATTGAACACGGTTTCTGACTACCCCTGCATAAACTAAGTTGTCTTTAGTTCATCATTAAAGCAATCACTAAAATCTTGCCATAATTCTCTGACAGTGGGCGGAGCTCTGAAACAGAACACCGGTCAGCTGCACCTGTCGGGTTCGTCGTCATCTCTCACGAGCGAAGCTAGTACCAGAGCGGTGGGCAGCGGGCCGGCCGGACGCACCTACGGCATAGGTGGGGCTTTCCTTCAGAAACGCATCCTGAGGATGACCTGTAGGATGGAGAGTAGAGAGAGACGCGAAGAGCCCCCCCGCAAGCGCTTCAGATCCCCCTTCAGCCTCTTCAGACCCAGAGACAGCGTCTTACAGACAGACAGTTCAGTGAGACAGGACGGTGTGCAGTCCACCGCACCGCTGCAGAAAGACAGGCAGAAGAGACGAAAAACTGTGTGATGATCAAATAGAAAGAACTGAAGAATAGTTGGTTCAGACATTCAGCCCAAATCCCAGTGATGTTCTCATGAACGTTTGGTGTGTTTAGAGTAACAACAGTTCAGTGTTTGAAAGAGGAAGTTGGGAACAGTTTAAGGGTCAGACAGTGATAAGGTTTTCATTGTTGGTTTGGTGGTCGTCTGACTGGATGTTATGTGTTATGATGTCATGTGAAGCCTGTGTATTGATGTTCCAATAAAAGGCAGATGTTGTTTTTGTGAGGTTTGGTCGATCAGCGTTCACGTCAGTGATGTCCTGTGAAGAGACTCTGTGACGCTGACCCATCTCTCTGTTTGATCTCTGATAGGTTACGCTCTCATGCCCGTCGGCAGGTCGGATATGTCAGACTCAAGCGAGATCTCCTCTCGCTCCAGTATCGTCAGTAACTGCTCTGTAGACTCCATGCCCACCACAGCTTCAGTTTCCTGCCCCCCGGAGAGCAGCAACAACGCAGACGGTTGTCAGCCCGGCACCAGGTGACACATCATCACACCTCTTCTGAGTCCATAATCACGTCACCACTTTTTTCATGAAGGCAAACTTGACAGCCTTTAAAGCGTCTTTCACAGGAATATGAATAAGCTTCAGTATCTTTTAGACCCACATGCTGCAGTTTATTTGTCCGGTACTAAAGCGATGCGGTTAGCAGACATCAGGGTTTATGGTCTGAGATATGCTGATGTGGTTTATTGGTTTTCACACACACTGCCAGACGTTATAAATTGACTCTCCACCCGCTTCGACAATGTACTCACAGTCTTCGCCACTGTATCTTTCAGTTCGTCTTTGGCCCGATATCCCGTGACGAGGGGCTCAACGTTCACCTCCTCCAGCAGCACCGAAGAGCTGCCAGCCACTGAGCACGTCTCCGAACTGGCGGACAGTGGTCGCGGGAGCTGGACCTCCTGCTCCAGTAACTCTCACGACAACCTCCAGACTCTTCCGGGTCAGCGCGCTCTCGTAAGTGTCAACCATCGCCACACGCCCTTGTGCGGGCCGATCGCCGAGGTGCCGGGCCTGGCGGAGGACAGCTGCTCTGAGCTCGGTCACGCCAGACAGTCCTGGACGTCCTCCAGCTCTCTGTCTGACACTTACGAGGGTGCTTACGGCACCATCAAACGCAAAACTGGAGATCAGATGGCTTCTGACGGCCAAAGCAACGACCCGGCGTACAAAACGATCACGTCCAGCACAGACAAAGGACTCATAGGTGAGGCTCGGCGCTGTGTGCTGTTGTGTTGTGTTTTGTGGAAAAAATGACACAAGCAGATTTCCCTACTTTCAGGGGTTAGATGAGAAATGTGACGTTGGGCAACATTGAGCCCAAACTCTCTGTGTGAACTGAAAAAACAAACAAACAAACAAACAGTTTTCTTACATTTATGAGAAACATCTAGTCTCTACTAATTGAATTTGTTGGTTAGAAGATCTTGTTAAACTGTACTCATACATCTAAAAAAGACAAAGAATATTTTCAGGTTGAACATCAGTTTAAAGCTCTCTTTTGTATCTCTGTAAAAAGAGATATTACAACATTACAAACAAACAAAACAACTAAAGAAGCTGGATCGGGGCTGGTGCAAATCTGCTTTTGTCATGCTCTCGCATGCTGCTTAATTTTTTTGTCAATGTCTTCCTCATTTTCGTGAGCCGTTTTTTTAATTGTCTTGTGTTTGTGTTTGTGTTTGTTTGTGTTTGTTTTCTTTCTTTTGTGCTTTTGTCCCTCAACCTGATCCTGCCAGTGTACTGTGTAACGTCGCCCTGCAAAGACGATAGGTTCAAAGCACCGCCCCCCACTCCGCCGGGTTATCATGGGCTGGCTCTGGCCGACACCCATGCACAAGAGGGAGGAGTTTTACGGCCGGCCCACGTAAAGCCGCCCGACTATAACGTGGCCTTGCAGAGGTGCAAGCTGCGAAACAGCCTGGCTGAGCCGACGCTGTCCAGACCGCCCAGTGTTCTTCTCCTTCCTCACGCTGATAGCGAGGAGGGTACGTGACTGGATCTCCAGAGGAACATCACATTTCGACACCCCGAAATCAATCGCGCATGTTCTGCGGCAAGAAAATGCAGATCATAACCATGCAAAATTGTTACAAAATAGCTTTCATTTTCTCTAATCAAAAGGTTTTTGTCATCTTTTTCCTGACAGGGTTGATAATCCAGATGAAATCTCGATTTTGAGTCTGTGCTTCTGCTTAGCTCTCGTCTCTTGCTTTAAGTGTTTGATGGATTATATGCTTTAGTTTTTGTTTAACTATATATGTTTATTTTTAAAGAAGTACTGAAAGTCTGTTGTGAATGTATCTTTATGTGGAAAAGCGTCATTAATTACTGCAAATTCATTTAAAATGACTTCAGTGAGTCACAGCTGATCTGATTCAGTGAGTCACAGCAGATCTGATTCACTGAGTCACAGCTGATCTGATTCAGTGAGTCACAGCAGATCTGATTCAGTGAGTCACAGCAGATCTGATTGAGTGAGTCACAGCTGATCTGATTCAATGAGTCACAGCTGATCTGATTCACTGAGTCACAGCAGATCTGATTCAGTGAGTCACAGCAGATCTGATTCAGTGAGTCACAGCAGATCTGATTCAGTGAGTCACAGCTGATCTGATTCAGTGAGTCACAGCTGATCTGATTCAGTGAGTCACAGCTGATCTGATTCAGTGAGTCACAGCTGATCTGATTATCAGTGAGTCACAGCAGATCTGATTCAGTGAGTCACAGCAGATCTGATTCAGTGAGTCACAGCTGATCTGATTCAGTGAGTCACGGCTGGTCTGACTGATTCAGTGAGTCACAGACTGATCTGATTCAGTGAGTCAGCAGATTGATTCAGTGAGTCACAGCTGATTGATTGGGTCACTTATCTGTTTCAGTGAGTCACAGGATCTGATTCAGTGAGTCACAGCTGATCTGATTCAGTGAGTAGTCACAGCTGATCTGATTCAGTGAGTCACAGTGTCTGATTAGATGATTCAGTGAGTCACAGCTGATCTGATTCAGTGAGTCACAGCAGATCTGATTCAGTGAGTCACAGCTGATCTGATTGAGTGAGTCACAGCTGATCTGATTCAGTGAGTCACGGCTGATCTGATTCAGTGAGTATGGCTGCTGATCTGATTCAGTGAGTCACAGCTGATCTGATTCAGTGAGTCACAGCTGATCTGATTCAGTGAGTCACAGCTGATCTGATTCAGTGACTCACAGCATCTGATCAGTGAGTACAGGTAGTGAGTCCGCTGTTGATTCAGTGAGTCGTGTTGTTCGTGGTCACAGCTGATCTGTTCAGTGGTCCGGTCTGTTCAGTGAGTCACGCAGTCTGATTCAGTGGTCACAGCTGTCTGATTCAGTGAGTCACAGCTGATCTGATTCAGTGAGTCACGGCTGGATCTGATTCAGTGAGTCACAGCTGATCTGATTCAGTGAGTCACAGCTGATCTGATTCAGTGAGTCACAGCGATCTGATTCAGTGAGTCACAGCAGATCTGATTCAGTGAGTCACAGCAGATCTGATTCAGTGAGTACAGCAGATCTGATTCAGTGAGTCACGGATCTGTCTGATCTGATTCAGTGAGTCACAGCTGATCTGATTCAGTGAGTCACAGCTGATCTGATTCAGTGAGTCACAGCAGATCTGAATCAGTGAGTCACAGCGATCTGATTCAGTGAGTCACAGCAGATCTGATTCAGTGAGTCACAGCTGATCTGATTCAGTGAGTCACGGCTGGTCTGACTGATTCAGTGAGTCGCAGCAGATCTGAATCAGTGAGTCACAGCAGATCTGATTCAGTGAGTCACAGCTGATCTGATTCAGTGAGTCACAGCTGATATGATTCAGTGAGTCACAGCTGATATGATTCAGTGAGTCACAGCAGATCTGATTCAGTGAGTCACGGCTGATCTGATTCAGTGAGTCACAGCATTCGCTTTCCTTTAGCTCAGTGGTAAGAGCAGGCGCTAGCAACACCAAGGTCATGGGTTTCGATCTCAAGGATTGCACATACTCAGAAATAAAAAAGTATATTATAGTATGATGTAAAGTAAGACATTTTGGATAAAAGCTTACATGTAAATGTAAATACATAAGGCAGATTTCATAATCATAAGTTAAAAAAAGTGCTGGGAAATGTATATAAGGTATGTAAAATATAAATATTAACTAAATTAATATGAATTATTATTAAGGGAGGAGAATTACATGCGTCAGGTTTGTTCAATAATCACTTCCGTAAAAGAAACACCTGTGTATCCTCGCTCATGACTCTTCAGAAAGCCTCCTCGATCCTTGTTCCTCACCTCTTAGAGAATTTAGTCCTTAAAGATGGCTGAGCTCTCTCAGTTTCTGGGTCGTAGGACAGTGGAGCGAGGAAACGAGGAGGCATTTGAGAAGGCTGGTCTGACTGATTCAGTGAATCAGTAGCTGCTTTAAATGATTCAGTAAGTGGATAGACTGATTCATTTTGATCGCAGTCATTAGAAAAAGAATTGCCACATAAAAGGTAATCAGAACAGAAACATTTAATCATTTTATTTGTTTCATATTTTACGGACTCATTCAATTGAGGATGCAAACTGACAACCGAAACAAAGCAAAAAAGCGAAAACGTTACTTTGACAAAAAAGCACGAAATAGATTTCATGTATTCTTAATAAAGAAGTGATTTAGTCCCAGTTGACACATTATATTGATGGATGTTGTTGTGGATCTCTTTCAGATGAGCAGGTGTCTGCAGTGTGACTTCAGTCAGGCGTCTGAGCTTCATCTCAGCATCACAGACCGCGCTGTTCTACTCCAGCTGAAACGCTTCAGATTTACACCGCTATCATGTTTTTATGTGAACTGATCGGCATTCTGCTCTTCATCATCATCATCACACTCGCTCGCAGAAGAATGCCTTCAGTGGCCGACAAAAGTTCTGCGCGTCTTCATTGGTGCCTCATTTCACGCAAAGCTTTCAAACACTCCAATAAAAGAGAGAGATTACCGGTCTATGGTGATGAAATTGACATTGTGAACCCGGAGCAGGTAGCCACAGATTGAAAGTCAACTTTGACCCTATTTATGTTCTTATTTCTAAACTTTCCAGTTTATGAACACATTCCTGGTCTTACTGTGCACTATTTATCAGTGCATGTTATTCCAAAGAAAAACGTTTACTTGTCGTGTGATGTCAGCGAGCCCTCTTATATTTCAGCCGTCTGTGTCATATTGCGACCAATCCAGTTTCAGACCGGCGTCAAAGGAAGATTCACACAATGTTTAAATCTGCTTCATTCTTCAGAGTTGAATGTTAATGGTACTTTATTAATGATCTTAACTCTTCATGTAGGCAGGCAGGTTTTGTGCTTTTTCAAGTGAACTTGAACAAAACATACCCGCTGTGAAATATCACATGCACATGAATCCCGTCGGGTGGTAACGCATGCTCACAGCATTGGACGTGTTTACACAGAGTCGTACAATTTGTTTACAGTGTTTGTTAGAGCTAGTGGTCGTCCGCATCACAACTGAATGTGCGATCGTAGACGTGAGCAGTTTTTTATGCAATAAGATTGCGCGCCGGCCTCCATCTGATCTGTACATTATAAGCAATTGGATTTGCTACTCGTGTTGTTGTATATAGTGACCAAGTCAATACTGCTTGGCAGGGGATAATATATTTATATGCCAGATGTGCATTTTCATTCCTAGTTACTTCATGCTCTTTGGACATTTTGTATAGAATGCAAAAGTTGAATAGTTGTTGCTCTGTTTACAAATACATACATTTGTACACAAGCTGAGTCGTATCTGTATAGAGTTAAACCGAGACAAATCTGTATTATATTAAGGGATATAACTGGAGTATTACATTTGTATGATTTATTCTGCCTGTCTGGACGCAACTATTATTATTATTATCGTTATTATTGTGTTGTTTTGCCATATAACAACATTGATTGTTGATATTATTGCTAGAAGCTTAAAGGTCTTTTTTAATGAGATTTTTGTTGTAAATGAATGTTACTGTACAGCTGACTACAGAGAGCTCTATAAAGACTGTATTTTGAATATTTTGTTAATAAATTTGGGGTTGTGACGCTCCTGTTAATGGACACAATTTCCTGTCGTCCTTTAACGTCAATCATGGCTTGCTTTTATGTGCTCATTCGATTTCAACTGATGGAAAAGTTCAATCAAAGGAATATTTAAAACATGTTTAGGGTTTTAAGGACCGTTTTACTGGAATCCTTAGTTTTATTTAAAGCTTCAACTTTTGCCTCCATCACAATCTCTATCATCACTCTAATGAGACAGAACAAAACACCATAATACAAATTCTCCAAACATCTTATAGTCTCAAAATTCTATAACATTTTTGCTAAATGTACTTTTTATTTAGCCTTCATATGAAATGAACGGTATTTCTGATGCCTGTCCATCTGTGCTGCACTCGAACACATCTAAGGGTATGCTGTACACGTCTCAGTCATTTGACACATCTCAAATGTATGTTGTACGCCATTTTACCACCTTGCAAACATCTCTAAACTGCGGCCAATGCCTTCTGCATATCAGATGTGGAGAAACTTATTCATGAATTTATGACCTCACGTATAGATCCTTGTATTTCATTGTTCAGTAGATCTCCTGAAGTAATTCTGCTTCAAAATGCAGCAATTGTAGTTCTCACTAGAACTCAGACATTTGACCATGTCAGACCGTTCTATTGTTCCTGCACTGGCTGCCTGTTCAAATTCAAAGTCTTCGATCCTTCGATATTAAATGTGCTCGATCCTTTTCGTACTTGGCTCCTATGTCCGGGATTCAGACGCACTCTCAATCAGTTTAAAGCTAAACTAAGGATTAATCTCTTAAATCAAGCTGTCACAGTCTGAACAAGTATATGATGCAATACAGTTTAACAGGTCAGAACTGGACACACACACCTCCATCATACTACATTACTTTATCTCACTTTTCTGGCAAACGGTTCTGGTATATTGTCCTTTTAAGATTCCAGTACTGATAATAGTTAAAATAATATACTTCGGTTGAACAATTTACAGTTCCTAACAATCCTACATAGTATTTACAGTATTTCAGTATATGCATAGAGACAAATACCATGTATTATACGTTCAATATCATATGCTGGTATATCAAATTTTATTTATTTATGTATTACTATTATTTTTTAATGTAAAGCTGTTTTGTAAAAATGATAATTGTGAACATTGATATATAAATAAAATTGAAGAATTGAATTGAATAATATAAACAGCAAAAGCAAATGATCTAAATGTGCTGGAACCGAATTTACCTACAATATTTACAAGAACTGTTGTGGCACTGACAGCAGACATTATATTGTTTATCAAATTAAACAGCACAAATACGCCGCGGGTCCCTTTGCCATGTTGTTTCTACAGTGGCCCTAAACAGACAAACTGCTTGCACTTTGTATATACGTCATTTTCGGCAAAGAAGCGAAAATGTGACGGCATTCAGTTCTGTGTCAGCCACCGTCCTGCCTCCAAAGGGAGGGGGGAGTGAGCAAGTTGGTTGCAATTCACAACCTCACCACTAGATGCTGCCAAATTTCCAAATTAATCTTAGTTCATGTTAATTTTCGGCATTTAGGGCCTACAAAAATGTTCAACTATTTTGTTCAGCGCTTTAATGAAACTCTACTTGATTAATTTCCTTCTGTTTTTGTTTTGTATTCGGTCTCTCTTGATGTTAGTGTTGTTTGTTACCAAAAATCATTTAAACTCATCATATTTGAACCTTAAAATGAAAGAAGTAATTTAACACTGTTTCCCTTTCGAGGGAACTCTACACTGCGTCAAGGATGACACTATGGGGAACGCCAGCAGTGTGAAACTAAACGTGCGATTTATCGTCGTGCAGCAATGACATCACAATGACGTCACCGGCGCGGTATAGTTATAGCAGACACATTCCACTAAGAGTATGGCTTCCTCGTGGGCGTCTGTGCAGGATATTTGTGATGCTGCGGGCTGGTCTTCCCCACATACGTTTATAAGGTACTACAGACTGGACCTCTATTCCTTACCTAGTAAGGCCTGGTGGTTAGAGCGTTGGGCTTGTGATCAGAAGGTTGCAGCCTCAAGCCGGACACTCATTTGTCCTCCTTTTCGGAGTTGCGCTGAATCTGCCTTAAAAAACGCGCTCTAAAACCTTTATTGGGACGCCGTAAGATCTCCGGTCAAACAAATGATTGGCTAAAGAGGTTAATATCTGATATATCATTGGTTAAAAACGTAAACAAGCCTCCACGACGTGGAGGTGGAGTCCACGTACTGGCTACGTCACATCATAACGTTAACATGCTGAAACGTCCGACATCATTTAATCTGGAATGGACAAAAGAGCACAAATTCATATCAAAAAGCAGTAGAGATGCGTTCCATGGATTTTGCACACTATGTCGCTGTGAAGTGGACGTTAGTTGTAAAGGGAAAGCCGCCATTGACCGACATGCCAGCACTGAAAAACATAAAGGTAACCGATGAGCTGCTGGTACATCTTCCCTTAGGTCTTATTTTCGAAAGGCAACATCACCTCAGGATGACAAAATCTGCGCTGCAGAGCTTTGTAAAGTCTATTATGCAGTCAAGCATCACCAGTCATACAGGAGTGTCTTGAATAAATACAAATACTGTGAACAAACACTTTTTTGACTGTTCTGTTACACATAGATCTACATCAAGATATGTCGTAGATCAAACTGTCTGGCAATGAATAGAGTAGGCTATTTCAGAATCACTGTATCATGATACCATAGATATGATAGACAAAATTGTATTGTATTTGCGAGTACACCAGATGCAGTTATTCTTGCCTCACTAAATGACGCAAAGTGTCCTCCTTTTTGGTGTTATGGAAATGGCCACCCTACCAGCAGGTCATGACTGAAGTGCCCTTGAGCAAGGCACCTTACCCCTGATCGCTCGGCAGTAATGTGACACTGTAAAAAACTAAAGTCGCTTTGGATAAAAGCATCTGCCAAATGAATAAATGTAAATGTGAGTAGTGCATGGACACCTTCACACTTGGGCATTTCGTTCCCCATAGTGTCATCCTTTCACGCAGTGTAGAGATCAATGCGTGACCGTAAGTCGCGCGTTTAGTTTCACACGACATTTTCAGTTGTATCACGCTGCTAGTGTTCCCTATCTCAGGGGACCACGGTGTGGCGAGCAGGGTGGGACGAGAAGCCGTGCACCGGTCTCACATAAGAGAGGACCAGGCCTGGATTATATGTGATGTTTTCATGTTTGTGTTTTTAAGTTTGTTTTGTTTATTTGATTAAAAGTCTGTTATATGTTGCCCGGTTCCCGCCTCCTTCCTTCCGTTGTTGAACTTTGCTACATACGGTTACAGTCGTAACCCCAGACGTTCAGTTCACTTTTCAAACTTTGCCACATAATCCTGTAGATCTCTCTCTTGCATTGGTTTGCGCTTTATGGTAAAAAAAAGACTCTGATCATAAGACCAAAATCTGTTAGCCAGAGTGCTGATGGTCTTGAATGTCATCATACGTTTAATGGTGAACCACAATAACTGGTTTGTTATGTTTAAACAAGGAGGACTGATGCAAACTCCACCAGTCCACACTAATAATCTCTGTTTATAGTTTTAGCGAATGCTGTTAAATCATTACTGTATGTTTCATGAATGATAACGGCTGATGCAGTCACAGCAGACGCGGTTCCACGAGGACACACATGGTGTCAGTGTTCATTCATGACTGAAGTTCACTCTGTTAGTGATGTGTTTGGGATTAAAGCAGGATTGTTCTGCTCTCTAAAGTCCCTACAGTTTAGTCTTTTGAACACACAAAAGAACACACAGTAGAAGCTCTTTCTAGCATTATAAGATAAATATTATTTTGAACAAAACCACAATTTGAACCTGCTTATTCCTTATTTTTATAACTTTGAATCTCAAAATGTCACTGCGCTTTGTTTGACCCACAAAGCCTGAGTATCAATTTAAAGGTGAAAAAGACCATTCCATTAATTGATACTACAACTGTATGTTGACATTTTCTTTTGGTTGGGTTCAGTGGTGTATTTGACCTGCAGGAGAGCGAGAGCAGAAACACTGAATAACTGTAAGACTTCACATCTCCAGCCGTCTGAATGATGAAATCTGGAACAAATCAGAATGAACGTCACAGACGGTTCAACTGTTCAGACGTCTACACACACACACACACACACACACACGCTCATGTGTTAGTGTGACCTCTGTGTGTGTGTGTTATTGTGCGCGGGGTTAATGAAAGTGTTTGGTGTCTGTGAGCAGTGAGACAGCAGAAAGGCAGACAGGTCGTTTCATGTCACGTTCTTCATTGCAGGATGACCCCTGTGGGCACTGCTGTACTGAAAACACCACAAAGAGAACAAATAAACTCCATCATGAGTCAACGCTCAAAGCCGCACGTGTTTTCTTCAAGCTTTGATGAAATACTTTCTCTGAGAACATTCTTAATTATGACTGAATGTGTTCAATAATATTCAGAGAAGATCTCACGTCTATTTGTCTTTAATGCCTTTAAACTTTAAGACTGTCAAGACAAAAAAAGACTTTAAAAGTAACTCTGTAAAATCAAATCTGAATGGTAAGTCTATGGTCTTTGGTGTGTCTGTATAATGATGTTCTACGTGAATGAATGCACATGCATGGTAAGTATAAACATGTGTGTGTGTGCCAGACACGCGCTTCTGGAGAAATGTTTTGTTTAAAGTCAGCATGAAACGGATTGTCATTTTTCCATGTCGTGATGTATTCCCGAATGAAACCACTTCAGAAATGAGAAAATATTTTAGAGCAGGACTCCAACTGATTGGATTGTTAAAAGGTAAACGATTTAAACGGCAGTTTGTGATCTGGCATTCGCGCCATTCCTCCTGACCAGAAGTGAAGAGAGATCGTTTCCAGAGACGGAGGAGGATTAAAGATTTCAAGCGCGAATGATTTATTTAAAACACTGATGTGCACTGATGAATCATTTTAAAGAAATGCTGCAACACTTTGTAAAACAATTTGAATGATCGTATTTTATTTCATGTCGACTTTAATGCTGTGAAAGGTGTTTCAGTCCCCAACTCTATTATTTTATATCCACTAGAAACAATACTGAACATTACATTAACTGCATCAAACTAATTATAAAACACAGATTAAGGCATTGGCATTGATTTTTACCTTCCTCTTTATGGTCTTTGAATGTTATCAGAGCTGAGGTCTGCCTCTGGAGAGCAACACTTTTCTTTTCTGTTATTTGTTCTTAAGTTTATAATCCAATTATAAAGTCAACACATTTTATAAAAAACAGATAACAATGATGGGGAATTTTTTTTTGTTATCTCTAAGGAATCTTACATTTTAAATAGAAGACACAGACTGTATTTCAGTATTTTTTAAATGTAATTTTGGTCTCTTTTAAAATGATTCAAAAGTCGAGTAGCACTAAACTAAACTGTAGTACATTTCATCCGGATGTTTGAAAAATCCCTTCACCCTTTTACATGTTTCAGATCAATGCAATGAATCCCAAACCGTGACCGCATCACACAGCCCAGCATCATGACAGTTGGGGACAGACAGACTCTTTGTTCATGTGCTGGTGCAGCTCTCATGTATTTCTACTGTCATGTATTGTTAGGTGATGTGAAATCAACTTGTGCTGTGTGTAATCGCTTTTAACAGGTGAAGACTAAGATCATTATTTGTTTTTGGTTTTCTGGAGAGACTAAATCAATACACATACTATTTTATATATCGTAAAATCTCTTTTCAAATCTTAGATAATTAATAATTAATTTAACAATGCGCTAAGAGAATCTATTGTGACATGAAGAATACTATTTTTGTGAACATCTTTGTATAACTTTCTGTGACAAAATGTTGGCCCATGTGTCATAAATCCATTTTCTAAATTTTTTACATAACATGACAAAATAAATGGTTACACTAAAACATTTGAATAAACAAACAAATAAAACAATTTACAGTTCACTCCATATTGTTTTTTATAAAATATTATATTAAAATCTCTGACACAAATGTTTAGTTAGGCCACACAAACCCAGACACTGTGAATTATTCTGACATCAGTAAAAATGAGACATGTAAATCTGATAAACAATAGCATGTTTTGGTTTCATGGTGAGATCTTCATAACTGTGATTAAAAATAATAATGTTTTCTAATGGAACTGTTCTCTAAGCCGCGCAGTCAGACTTGACTTTGGTTATGCGAAGATGGTTCAGGCGGTGGTACGAAAAGGCGCAGGCACGATTCCACATTTCTGTCCCGAGAGGTCACGCTGTGACATTTCAATGTTCTATTGTTCTCACGGACTCACATGACACAAATTGGCAGGTCAGAGTTCACCAAACTTGAACTTGAACAAAATATCGTTGTACGGGCTTGTGCTTCCGGTCTGTCACATGCAAATAAATAGAAGTCAATGAAGGGAATGGAGTCAAGCGTGACCACGGCATAAGCGTTCGTTTTTTTTAATCGCTTGACAAAGACAGTCGGATCTCTGCATCGCTGCCGGCGGTTTGTTTGTATTGCTGCACTTGCACTTTAATATTAGTGCATTTTATTATCGTCACTTATCACTGTCGTTGCTAACTTATCCTGATATCCCAATAAACCTCTCCTGGTTATTTATTTGAAGATCTTAAACCAAAATTGATAGTCAAAGTCAACGCCGTTAGCATAGCATTAACGTGCTAGCTTGCCTTCTGTTTACACTGTTAAATATCATCTCGCCTTACTTGTCTTGTGTGCTAACTGTTTCTTTTTTAAGTGTATATACTACGATTCATCAAACAACCTTGGTAAATTCTAATTACTCTTCAAACCCTGTGAGGCTTCTCCTCTTATTATCGTCACTTGCACCTCCTGTCAAATGTTTAGCTTAGCCTTCTCGGCGAGGGCTTTACATGCGATAATGTAATGGAGGGAAATAACTAGGCTGACAGAGAAGATCTCAGAATTAGAGTCTCGCATCCCATCTTTATCTGAGGATAGTAAGAGTGTAAGGACCTTAGAAAACACTTTGGATGCGAGCAACAGCTCGGTTCCGGTTGAAGATCCCACCCAAAATTGTGACCATGAGATGGCGTAGTCGCAGGTCAAAACATCACTCAACCGTTCAGATTACAGTCTCGAACAGGTTTGCCCCGCTCAGTGATGCACCGACTGAGAAACCTGCTGAAAGTGCCCTAGTTATCAGTGATTCTATTGTTTGGAACGTTAACATAGAGGCACCAGCCACCATAGTCAAATGTTTACCGGGAGCCAGAGCGCCTGACATCAAGTCATGTTTAAATGTGCTGGCTAAGGCTAAACGTAAATTCGGTAATATTGTTATTCATGTCGGCACGAATGATGTTCGACTCCGTCAATCGGAGATCACAAAAGATAATATTAAAGAGGTGTGTGAGCTCGCAAGCACGATGTGAGACACTGTAATATTCTCTGGCCCCCTCCCCACTTACCGTGGTGATGAGATACATAGCAGATTATCATGTCTGGTTGTCTGAGTGGTGCCTGCAGAATGATATAGTTTTTATAAATAACTGGAAGAGTTTTGAGAGCAGACCTGACCTGTTGAAAAGTGATGGTCTACACCCCTCCTGGGCTGGAGCTTTTCTTCTGTCTAGAAATATGGCACATAGTCTTAATACTAAAACTTGACTCACTGGGGCCCAGGTCAGGGAGCAGACAGAATGGCTTAACCATTGGTCTATTGACTTCTCACATTGCAGAACACACTAAATACACAACATGCGATAATCCTTTCTCACAAACATCATAAAATAGAGACTGTGTCTGTCCCCCAGATGAGCAAACATAAAATAATGCGTAAACCTCTCAAATGGAAGGATAGTATTCGAAAATAAAGGAAAGCCCTAAAAACGTCTAGATCTGCCTACCTTTCATCACTAATAGAAGAAAGCAGCACACCCCTAGGTTGTTATTTAACACAGTGACTAAATTAACCAAAATTAATCATCAGCGACTTCTGATTCTGTATACCAGCATAGCAGTGATGAATTTATCAACTATTTCACAAATAGAATCGAAGATATTAGAGAAAAAATTATAACTATGCAACCAGAATTGAAACCCACTCAACAAACGACTATTTACAGCGCCCCTAAGGAGTAATCGCGATTATTTTCTATCATAGATCACGATGAACTCTCTAAAATCATTAGATCATCTAAATCAACTACGTGCATGCTAGACCCTATATAGGTATACAAATCTACTGAAAGAGATGCTCCCAGAAATTATAGATCCTCTTCTTAGCATTATTAACTCATCCCTGACACTAGGACATGTGCCTAAAGCATATAAGGTGGCTGTTATAAGGCCCCTTGTCAAAAGAAACATCTCGACCCTCGATAACTGGTTAACTACAGACTAGTGATGCGCGGATGGCGGTTAAATCCGCGGGCGCTGCGGATGATCCGCGGGGGGGGGTCGGGTAATAAAAAATATATTCTGATTAATTGCGGGTGGGTCGCAGGGTTGATGAGATCATTCGTTGATAATACAAATATTTATAACAACATTTCTTTAAAATAGGAATGTGTTTTAATAGCAGTTTCAACCAGGCAACCGGCAATTTTGCACTCATGTAAAAAAAATACGCGGGTGTCGACAGTGGAGGGGGGTTATTTTCTTAATGCAGAAATGGAGCCGAAACAGATCCCGGAGAAACTTTCAGTTAGATGAGTCCTCAGAGGAAAATGTGTTATTCTGGGACAAACAAGATCGCTTATTCCCACGACTGCGGCGCCTTGCTAGGAGAATATTGTGCATTCCTGCAACAAGCTGTGCAAGCGAACGCTCATTAGTGCGGGTTTTAGAGGCGAGGCGGAATCGTTTGAATCCAGGCACAGTAGATGCTATTCTGTGTTTGCACAGTGCAAAAGAAAAGGCCAAGTAGCTAATGCTGAATTGGCACAGTTTTGTTATCGGACTTTGTTCTGTTTTCTGGAAAGAAAAAAAGTTCTTTATTTTTACTTTGAATATCTGTTTTAGGAATGTTCCAGTATAATATTTCAAATGATTTGAGCTGTGTTTGTGTGGCCGAAGCCAAACTTTTTGTTATACAAATAAATGTTCATTTAAAAGCATTTTACGATTAGCGTATCATTTTAATATCGGATATTGACAGACTAGTTCTAACGATCGGTTGCGGGTCGGGTGCGGATATCTATATCATAGAAAATTATACGTGCGGGCGGATGGCGGGTGGATAATTGATTTGAAGCAGCGGATGCGGGTGACATTTTAGCTCATCCGCGCATCTCTACTACAGACCTATTTCTACCTTTCATATCTAAAGTTCTGGAAAAAAAGTAGTCTCAACTCAATTATGTTCCTGTTCCTTCCTCCTTGATGACATCAATGAAGATTTCCAGTCTGGATTTAGAGCACATCACAGTACAGAGACTGCTTTGATCAGAGTTACAAATTATCTGCTTATGGCATCTGACCCAGGTTGTATCTCCTTATTGGTGCTGCTAGATCTTAGTGCTGCATTCGACACCATTGACCACAGCACGCTCCTACATAGACTTCATAGGGAATATGAAGGGAGTAACTTTGAAATGGCTTAGATCTTATTTTTCAGACCGTTTTCAATATGTAGCAATAAACCATGAGGTTTTACGCAAATCGCAAGTCCAGAACGGTGTACCACAGGGCTCAGTCTTAAGGCCTATGCTCTTTGCATTATACATGCTACCTCTAGGAGATATAATAAAGCGACACAGAGTTAGGTTTCACTGTTATGCTGATGATACGCAACTTTATATTTCCTCGAAGCCTCATGAAACACAGCAATTCCATCGAATAGTGGAATGCATAGTCGATATAAAAAGTGGATTGAGTAAATTTTTTTTATTATTGAACTCAGACAAAACAGAAGTGTTACTTATTGGACCGAAAACCGCCCTACGTCATTTGAGAATCAGGTCGCCAACACCTGTAAAATTGTGTTTTTCCATCTTAAAAATATATCTAAACTACGTCATATGCAGTCACAATCAGATGCAGAGAAGCTTATTCATGCCTTTATGAGATCAAGACTAGATTACTGTAATGCACTATTAGGTGGTTGCCCTGCAGCCCTATTACAAAAACTCCAACTGGTCCAAAATGTGTCAGCTCGAGTTCTTATAATTACAAAAAAGTATGTGCATATTAGAACGGTTCTGTCAACCTTGCAGTGGTTACCTATAAAGCATTGCATTAACTTTAAAATCTTGCTTATTACCTATAAAGCCTTGCATGGTTTAGCTCCTCACTACTTGAGAACTTCTAACGTATTATAGTCCATCACGTGCACTACGCTCTCAGGCGTCCGGTCAGTTGGTAATACCTAGAATTTCAAAATCAAGTGCAGGCGGCAGATCCTTTTCCTATCTAGCGCCTAAACTTTGGAACAGTCTTCCCTGCACTGTCCGGGAGGCAGACACACTCTGTCAATTTAAATCTAGACTAAAGACGCATCTTTTTAATCTTGCATACACTACACTATCATAATATATATATTCCGAAGGTTTAGGCTGCACTAGTTAGATCAACCGGAACCAGGAACACTTCCAATAACAACTGATGCATTTGTTGGCAGGCATAACCCCTCCCCCACAAAAGGATTCCTCAAAGGAATGCAAAGCAAATATATTTCGACCGTGGATCTCACTCCACTTGGTTCCTGCTTCCGGAGCCCTAGGAAACAGGATAGGAAGAGAAATTGGAAAAAGGGCGAGACAACAAAACATACAATCTCATACTCGGGATAGGGCATCAGCAATGATATTTCACTGCCCAAGATGTGTTTAATATCCAGAGAAAATGGTAGCAAGAAAAGACTCCATCGCATTATCCTCTGACTATGATCATTCATTCGATGTAAAAACACCAAAGGATTATGGTCGGTATAAACTCCAATTGGACTTGCAGATGATCCCAGATAGACTTCAAAGTGTTGGATAACTAAAACAAGAGCAAGCGCCTCCTTTTCCACAAGAGAGTAAACTTGTTGATGGACATTGAATTTTTTTGAAAAATAACAGATTGGATGTTCTACTCCATCCTAACTTTTCTGTAGGAGAACAGCTCCGGCTCCAGTGTCGCTGGCATCGACAGCTAAACGAAAAGGTTGAGAGAAATCTGATGCAACAAGCACAGGAGCACTAGCCAACAATGCTTTGGCTCCATCAAAGGCCTGTTGGGAAACAGTGGTCCAGTTAAAAGATACTTTGGTACTTATAGGATCGGTAAAGGGTGCAACAATGGATGCAAATTTTGGGCAAAATGCATGATAATGCCATGTCATTCCCAGAAACTGGAAAAGCACAAATTGACTCAATCTTAGCTTCAATGGGAAGGACATGTCCATTTCCTACTATTTTACCCAAATAGGTGACGGTAGCTTTCCCAAATTCGCATTTTGCCAAATTTAAAGTTAGAGGCCTCAGTTAAACAAACAAATAACTCCCTTATTTGGGCTAGGTGATCTGACCAAGATGAACTGTACAAAACCACATCGTCTAAATAAGCCTCACAGTCAAACAATCCAGACAACACCTTGTTTATAAGGCGTTGGATGGTGGCTGGAGCGTTTCGAACCCCAAACGGCATAACACGGTATTGGAGAAAATCATCAGGTGCATGCAGACAGCAGTCAGTGGAACCTGCCAGTACCCTTTAAGAGATCAAGGGTTTGCTCAAACTTTGCAGACCCCACTCTATCCACACAATCGTCTATGCGGGGTAAAGGATAGCAGTCGGGCTTAGTGATGGAATTAAGTTTGCAAAAGTCTGTACAAAATCTGTAGGATCCATCTTAGCTTATTTACAAGGAGACAAGGTAAACTCCTGGCACTAAAGCTGGGCTCAGCCAAGTTGTTATCTAATCAGCCAAGTTGTTTTTCAACAAGTCCCATTTCGTAATGTTTACCCTATACGCATGCTGCTTAATTAGTAAAGCAGTTTAATTGTATTACAAAGAGAGCATGTTTTCGCCTGTGGTTATGTGGTAAGTTGACAATGTATATAGGAAGTGGATGTTTTGCGTAGATTAGTTAAAAAAATGTAATTGTATTTGTTTACACTAAGATCGTCTTGTGTTGGGCACAATAGAGCTGATGGATGATTAGGAAAAGGTTTTGCAGGTCCTTATCCGGTCCAAAAATGCCTTTCTGGTCAGAATTATCTTTTGAAAACTCCAAAACGACGCAAGGGAGTACAGGTTTGCCACATACATATTTTAAAGCCTTATTTTCCTTCTGCATCTGGCCGAGAGGGCTGCTAGAATTTGATTTAATTAACACAGCATATAGGAATTTATAGTCTTTCCTGTAGCTCGGTGGTAAGAGCATTGTGTTAACAACGCAAGGTTGTGGGTTGGATCCCAGGGGATTGCAGATACCTATGTAAAATGTATATGATAATGCAATGTAAGTCGCTTTGGATAAAAGCGTCTCCTAAATGTAAATGTAAAAAAGAAAATTGTAAAAAGCGCTATATAAATAAAGCTGACTAGAGTTTAAGTGCTTTATTTGAGCTCTGTTTCTCTACAGAGTATTTTATTAACATCTCTCGCATGAGCTGATTTACCTGAGTAAAATAAGAACGCTCATGAAGCTCTGGATTTGTGAATTGCAGCTCATTTGAATTGCAAATGAATTTATTGGATCAATCAATCTTCACAATCCTAGCGGTCACAAATGTAAATGGACTCACAGGTTGACGCTCAGCGAGCGTCCGTCATTTCTTAACAGCTCCAGAAGGAGTTATAAATAAAGCTGTTTGAGGAGAATGTTGCTGGGAAATGAGTGATAGGTTGGCTAATAGAGGTTGATGGTTTGGTGGTGGTCTCCTCCGTGTGGTGTCTTGTCTAATCGAGATTTCATGGTCCATTTCAAATGAGTTTTCTGTCCCATACACTGGCCCTGTACGCTGGAGATAATGTGAGGGAAACAATCCTCTATTAAACAGCACTTGACGGTATGGTGTAAGAAAAAATATATAGCAGCTGACAGCTTGAAGTGTTTTGTAATCACAGAGTTAGTTTTTTTTTTACATTGATTCAGGTGTGGAGGTGTGACCCCGATCCCTAAAATCATACGTCGCCTTTATTAATTCATATTTCGTTTATAATGTGTCATATGGTAAGCCGAAATAGCTTTGAATCATTCTCAGGATTTTAATTTTTGATATACACAATTACATTTTTACTAGTAATGAACAAATTTTTTTACTAGTAAAATGTGACTTCTTGATATCAACGATCTTATCATTACCTGCAGAAATGTGTATTCTTGATATCTAAAATTGAATTTCAACTAGTAAAACATCACAAAAGACTGCCATTGAAATTATATGTCAGATATCAATAATGCCTTTTTTACATGTAGTAATTCAATAGTTGATATCAAGAAAAAACATTATCACTAGTAACCAATATCAAAAATTATGTTTTTTATGAGGAAGAGCTGCATTTTTTGAAATCTGAAAAAAAAAATTTAACATGTAAGAAATTAATTATTGATATCTGAAATTGAATGGCAGTCTATTGTGATATTTAACTAGTAAAAATGAAATTACAGATATTAAGAGTTCAGTTTTTTCTAGTTAAAATAATGTTTTCATGATATCAAGAATACACATTTCTTCTGACGTGATTGCACTTAAAGTACAATGTCTGTAATGTCCTTCTGACAGTTGGCAATGTTTTTAGGATATTATTTTTATGTCTCTACTGTTTATTCACTGTATTCAATAAAAAAAGAATAAAAAGAGCTTATTGGTGTTGCAGAATATGAATATGTGTTGCAGTGGAATATGCGCGTCACATCACAACCGATCGAATGACTGATTTGAAGCGGTAAATCGGTGGAGTTAAATCCAGTAACTTGAGTCTCACCTGTCACCTGTGAGTCTGTAACCTCTCTGCTCATACATCACCCTGTGTGTCTGATGTGATTACTGGTGGCTCAGTTTTGTGTCTGTGATGGATGAGACTCGAGTTCATCTGATCGGCCTCTTGTGTTTCTAGCTTCACCTTCCATCAGGAGAGTCTTGTTTGCTCACAGCCGGACCCCTGACTATAAATCCTTGAAAAGAGTTTGTAGTGAACTTCACTCCACCCCGATGAAAACTATATATAGTATATCACTATCAGTATATGCTGAGAGAATCAAAGGTCAGGTGCAAAAAAACAAGAAATCCGTGCATTTGTCCATGTGTTTTATTCATCAGTGTTTGTTGAGAGAAGCCCCTAAATGATAATGATCGAAAAAATAGATTGTTGTTGCAGACAAAAGCAATAAACAAATATTTAAATCATATTATAGATGACCACAGAAATTGAGTTTGTCAATTTGACCATCTATAAGGGACAATTCTGATTGGTCAGTGCACAGAACTTTTGAGGGGCATGTGCTGAAACTGAAAAAGTACCCCCACCCATCTTAATGACAAATGAAATCAAACTAAATAGTCTCAAAAGCTTTAGTTGTATTCACTATTAATTACAGGTAGTCTAACAGGGAGGAAATATACAGAAATTTTATGAAGTTCTCAAACATTTTACAGTCTTTACTGCTTAATTCTCAAAGCTACAAAACACTAATTTCTTCTTTCATTTTGTTTTTAAAATTGACATTAGTGACAGGAATCACAGCAACAGGTTTAAGAATTCAGCCCCTTTAAGAACTGACGCTCTGTGCAGATCTGACACATTCCCCATTTAAAATACTAAACACAATGTGCATTAAGGTATAAAAGAGAACGTAATACTGGTGTGCTGTCTGACAGTGACAGTGACGCTGCCTTTAGCCCGTGTACACACCAGAAGTTGCACCGCGTCTCGCAGCTAGAAAATGTTACAAATCATCGTTACCGGTTTTGATATCACATGAAAGCTGGTTTTCAGCCCTTTCCAAATCCAAGTTTTTACAGTGTGAACATGAATTAATCATGCGACCAATCAATACGATTGATTCATAAATTAAGTGTATCCAGCAGTCATTAATTCAAAAAGAAATTTCATAGATATATTTTCCTAGGTGACGAGAGTCATTTAGTGCGACATCACCGTTTTAATCAACAGGTTACGCTTGAAAGACGTTCAGCTGCTGTGTGTTGAATTAACATCAGGTAGTTACCGTTCAGTTAAAATAGAGGGGTTGCAACGCAACTTTTTGGAAAGCGGGATCACTAACGTACAGGAGTGGGATAGAATCTGGCGGGTTCACAATGTAACGTTACGTTACTCCCGCGCAGAACTCTACAGTAAACAATGCATCCATTCAAGACCAAGACCAGTAAAATATGGTCTTGAGACCGAGTTCAAGACAAAGTCTCGAGACTACAACACTGGGTTAAGATGTTGAAATAAGTTTTATTAAATCCTCCTGTTTTATAGGTGAGAAACACTGTAGCCTTTTCTATTGGGGCGATGGTTGGTACTAGTTTATAGGACAGACTTGGGGGTTTAGATTTTACTTTTTGTCTCGTATGTTTTCGATTTTCTCTGTAAAAAATGTCATACCATTGCTACCAAGGTGCGGCGGAACAACCAGATCCTTTGATGTATGTTTATTTGTTAATTTAGCAACTGTATTAAATAAAATCCTTGGATTGTTTTTGTTAGTTTCTAAGAGGTTACGGAGGTGCTCAGCCTTTTATTTTTATTTTTAAAGACCTCTAATTGAGTTTATTTCCAATTGCACTCCAATTTACGTGTTTCTCTTATAAGGGTTTGAGTGGTGCTGTTGTACCATGGTGCTATATTTTTCTCATTCTTTCTTTTTTGATTCATAAGGTGCGACAGCTTCTAATGTTTTAGAGAAAATAGTGCCCAAATTTGCTGGTCATGACATCGAGCGATTCTTTATTTATTGGTGTGGTTATTAAAGGAGTCAGATCTGGCAAGCTCTTTGCGAAACTATCTTTAGAAGTCGAGGTAATTGTTCTACCCTTTCAATAACGAGTTATACGGCAGATTTTTGCAGTGCGCAGTGTACATGTTATAAGATAGTGATCGGTGACATCTTCGCTTTGAGGTATAATATCTATATTTGTTAGATCGGCTCCGTGAGATATAATCAGGTCTAGTGTAAGATTAAATCGATGAGTGGGTCCATTGATGTGTTGTCTTACTCCAAAAGAGTGTAGTAGTTCTGTAAACGCCAGTGCTGATGCATCGTTAGCGCTATCTACATGGATATCGAAATCTCCCAAAATTATTACTTTACCAACGTTAACCAAAAGGTCCGATAGGAAGTCCGCGAACTTTTTCAGAAAATCAGTATAAGGACCAGGGGGTCTATACACAGTAGCCAATGTAAAAGAAATAAATGTTTTTTTATTTTTGTTTGGAACAATTATATTCAACGCAAGCACTTAAAATGATTAAAATTTATGCTCTGTTCTCTGAGTTACAGTAAGAAAGTCTCTAAAGATTGTTGCGACACCGCCCCTTGACCGACTGGATGAGGCTCATGCATATAACAGTAGCTTGGTGGGGTACACTCATTTAGACCGAAATAATCATTTGGTTTAAGTTTCGTTAAGACAAAGTGTATCAACACTGTTGTCCGTGATCATTTCATTTACAAGAACTGCAGTTTAATTTAGTGATCTAAAATTAAGTAGGCCAAACTTTATGAGTTTGTTTTGTTTGTTTATAACTTCAGGTTTAATCACGATCAGACTTTTTCTCTGACTTTTGCGCAAATTATTATTTTGTAGTATTATTCGGGGGACAGATACGGTCTCTATGCATTTGAACGCAGTAACATTTATAACAGTTGAGTGGGAGGAACACAAACTATGGTTAAAGTTTTGACTTACCAGTGGGAGACGTAGTCAAATGGTGTGTAGCGTCTTTGAGATATTGTAGGACAGAAGATCCGCTCCGATGCTGCTGGGGTGCAGGCTGTCGGGGCAGAAGAGCCTAAGTCGCTCCCAGAACAGATCAAAATTATTAACAAAGAGCAGCTTCTGTTCAATACACAATGACATCAACCATTGATTTAGTGCAAATTGTCTACTGAACCTTTCATTCCCTCGTCAGTAGGTAGGAAGCGACCCTGATACGATGATCCTCGCTGTGGGCGATGCGTACCGTCACGATCAGACTCCTGAAGTCCCTCTTCAGGATCTACGACTGCGGCATCCTGATACGTTCACCCCGCGTGCAGCACGACAGCTCCGACGTTAGCGTCGTCCTTCAGGATCGCAAGTACCTGCGCAGATACATCAAGAACACGGGCGCCAGGAAAACAGTGAGTGCGAACCTTACCTTTAGTGGAGGATGCGCGTATGTTCCGGACGATTAAGTTTCCGATGACCACAGAGTTGCATTCTGTCTTGCAGAGGGCAGCAAAACGGTTCCTGGTTGGGATCTTGAAGCCCGGGATGTTTCCAGCGCGTTTTAACGTTCTCGCAGCTGTGTCAGCTCCTGAAAGTAAATTGGATCACAGCCTCCAATTCCGACTGAAGTGCAAACGTTTTCTCATCTGCCCTCAGAGATACAAACATGTCTGAAACATTACACATTAGTAATGTAATAATGAGAACAGTAAGTTATGTAGTAAACAGGCTATAATAAGTTTAAGGATGATTTTGGTATGGGATATACTTAAGGATAAGTTTCACCCTCAGTGAATAACAATTTAAAACACAAGTCTTAAGATACATCAGGAATAAACGATGTATTAAGAAAAACCTTGAAAGAGCTCCGTCTTAAACCACGCGCTCTCAGCAAATAGGAAATTACGTATTTCAACAGGTCTGATGTGTCTGGACGTGCACGTGTCTGGATGCTTGTGAATCAAGTGAAATTTGATGTATTCAAACAAAGGTTATTCTTTACAGTTGACAGTGATGTGTGAGAGGTTCAGAGGTTATGGCATGTCGTGTCGAGCACTTACAGAGTGTAGAATCTAGATAAGAATAATTTACATCAACACCAGACGTTAAAATTATGTGTTTACATTTAATTTTCTTTAAAAGTGTGGTAACGGAAGCAGTTTCTGCCAATCTTATGTTAATCTTTACTACCTGTAGACTTCAATCTGTCATTTAAGAAAACATGATGACCGCTGTTGTCACATTGTGGCGTCACAGACAACGCATTTAACACGTGGTCCCACTGTTTTGCACTGCATGGCTTTCCCTGAATTCGTAAAAATTCGTTACCACATTCGTGTTTGTTACAGGCCGGTCGGAGGCGTTTCCCTTTTTATGGATGTAAAAACTGCACAAAGAAGTTTTGTTGTTGTTGGTGATGAATTTATGAATTATTTCACAAATAAAATCCAAGATATTAGAGAAAAAATTATAACTATGTGAAAGACTGTTCATATAAGTGTGGAGGAAAAGAGGCGGGGTCGGCGTGGCTGGGAGACCAGAAATTATATTTATTAAAGTAAAATATAGCGCCACTGCGCTTCTCAACAACGTATAACTCTGAATCAACTTGATATCCGGTTCGCTCGTAGATTTTGTGGATTCGTTCTGTTCCACACGAGCAGCGCACAGATGTCTCCCAGCCAGTCTCTTCCAGCTTTATCTGCTGACTGCTGGCATTTTAAAGAGTCTCCTCAACAATCACTGTAACGAGACACAGGTGATCTTAATATGCATTTGACCTACTTACTCACCGTCCTTCGCGCGCCTCTTCCCCTCGGTGCAGACTCCGTTAAACCTCGCCCCCCTTGCCACATACCCCCACCGCCCAACTCAGGCCGAGGGCCCATCCGGCCTGCAGCCTCCCCCTCCTCCTGGAGAGGAAGTCAGCTACCACCATCTGAGACCCCGGTCTGTGGATCACCTGGAATTTAAAGGGTTGTAACGCCAGATACCAACGGGTGATCCGTGCATTTGTGTCCTTCATGCTGTGGAGCCATTGGAGGGGAGCGTGGTCCGAACAGACCGTGAACTCGCGCTCCAGGAGATAATAGCGGAGGGTGAGGATGGCCCACCTGATCGCCAGACACTCCTTTTCAACGGTGCTGTACCTCGTCTCTCTCCTAGAGAGCTTGCGACTGATGTAAAGCACCGGTTGTTCCTCACCCTCAGTCTCCTGGGACAAAACCGCCCCCACGCCCCGGTCCGATGCGTCAGTCTGCAACAGAAAGGGAAGAGAAAAATCGGGGGAGTGCAATAACGGCCCGCCACAGAGAGCAGCCTTCACCTGGGTAAAAGCCTGCTGGCATGGCTCCGTCCACTGGACGGTATCCGGTGCCTGCTTTTTAGTGAGGTCCGTCAGCGGGCTGGTGAGGTCCGAATAATTGGGTACAAACCTTCTATAGTATCCTGCCAGCCCCAGGAACTGCCTCACCTCCTTTTTGGTCTTGGGTCTCGGTGAGGTCGCAACCGCTGCCGTCTTATCAATTTGGGGACGCACCTGACCGTGACCCAAGTGGAAGCCCAGATACCTTACCTCCACACGCCCAATTGCACATTTCTCCCAGTCACTGCTCCCAGTCATTGCTGTAAATGCTGAAAGGTGGCCGGAGCTCCGAATAAGCCGAATGGAAGTGTGACAAATTGGTGTAACCCGAACGGCGTGGTGAAAGCGTTTTTTTCTTTGGATAATGGAGATAAGGGGATCTGCCAATATCCTTTCGATAAAACCAGTGTCGAATAAAAACGAGCCGCGCCTAGCTGATCCAGCAACTCGTCAATCCGTGGCATCGGATATGCGTCGAAATTCGACACAGCATTCACCTTTCTGTAGTCCACGCAGAATCGAACAGAGCTGTCGGTCTTAGGAACTAAAACTATCGGGCTCGCCCAATCACTACTGGACTCTTCTATTACCCCCAACTCGCTTTTAATTCTTCCTGAACCACCTTTTTTTTGTGCTCAGGTAATCCCCCCAGAGCAATAGATTGGGTTTTGTTGCTCACTTCTGGCCCGAGATCCTCCTCTCTACTCACTACCGTCGCCAGCATCACCGGGTTGGCCTCGCTCCATTTTTTGAGGAGGTTGAGGTGATAAATTTGATGAGCCCCGCTCCTGTCCGATCGCACCGCCTCATAATTGAGATCGCTTATTCACCGTGTGACCTCAAAGGGCCCTTGCCACTTGGCGAGTAACTTGGAGCTCGAGGTGGGGAGTAATACAAGAACTTTATCTCCCGGTGCAAATTTGCGCAATCTGGCACCCCTGTTATATTGTCGGCTTTGTCTGTCCTGGGCTTGCAGCAAATTCTCCATTGAGAGCCGCCCCAGTGTATGGAGTTTTGCTCTCAGGTCCAGGACATACTGAATTTGATTCCTGCTATCTGACGGTCCGTCCTCCCAAGCTTCTCTTAGGACGTCTAACACCCCACGGGGCTGACGTCCATAGAGCAGCTCAAAGGTGGAAAACCCTGTGGAGGCTTGGGGGACCTCACGCACAGCAAATAACAGGGGTTCCAGCCACCGATCCCAATTTTTGGCGTCTTCGTGTACAAACTTACGGATCATTGCCTTCAATGTGCGATTAAATCGTTCGACCAGCCCGTCTGTTTGTGGGTGATAGACACTGGTACGAATCGATTTAATGCCCAACAACCCATATAGTTCGCGGAGGGTCCGTGACATGAACGCCGTGCCTTGATCCGTGAGAACCTCCTTCGGGATTCCCACGCGGAACACGACCAGGACCCCGGAAGAAGGTCCTTGCAGGTCCGGCTGCCTCTCGAGTCCGGGGAGCTGCCTTAGGAACGAGGCCCAACTGGGTTCTGGGAAAGGGAACAGGTTTGGGGAAAGAGGGCGAAGACATAGAGGGAGAGAGAGAGAGAGATGGTCGGGGTAAGCCAACCCCGGGGCACGCCACCATCTGGTCCTCCGCCAACTGGACGGCCTCCGTCAGCGATGCCGGCCGATGGCACTGGACCCACTGGGCAGTCTTCGGCGGGAGTCGAGCCACGAACTGCTCCAGTGTCACCTTGTCAATGATGTTCTCGGCGTATGCCGCCCTGACGATTGATGTACGCCACGGCAGTCGTGCTGTCTGACCGGACTAGCACCTGTTTGTCCTGCACGAGGTGCTGGAACCTCCTCAGTGCCAGATGGACTGCCAGCAACTCTAAGCAGTTGATATGCCAACGCAATCGGGGACCCGTCGGGCACCCCCGCCCGGAGAAAGGTCAAATCTGAGTGTGCGAAGGCACTGAGGCGTTACCGTGATCCGCCTGGTGCCGGCGTGCCACGCCATCCAGGGAACCCGCCTCTGCAGCCACGGCTGAAGTGGCCGCATGTGCATCAACCTGTGGGGGATGACCCCTGTCAAGGACGCCCCCAGGAGCCTGTCGAGGGATTCCGCTTGATCAACCACAGCTCAGCAACGACTGTGCACGCTCGTTGGTGAGACGAGCTGGCATACGGACAGAGTTTAGTTCCATACCGAGATAAGAGGAGCTCTGCGCAGGGGAGAGCATACTCTTTTCACGGTTGACCCGGAGGCCCAGACAGTCTAGGTGCCGAAGCACAAGGTCCCTGTTCGTACATAGCACATCCCTCGAGTGGAGATTGCGGTCGACGGCTCGGTCCATCCAAGACACCATCGAAATGAGAGTGCTGTAGAGGAAAAACCCAGGGAAAACTTGTCTATTTGTGAGTATGTGGGCGCTGGGCCCTTTGGTAACTCCGCAGGCAGCGTCCTTCTCCGACCCAGTAGGTGTGAACTTGGGGAATCCTCTGCATCCTATGCCAGCAGGCAGCTGTCTGATGCAACGACAGAGATTTTGTCATCATCCCTGTATGAAGTCTTTCCACTACTAGACGGCCGGCTGCCGCTCATAGTGGACGAACCAGGTGAGCGTGAAGGGGTATGGATGGCCCGCGAGCCCGAAGCTGACGGAACGACATCCATAGGAGTCCCCAAATCACCCCCGCCGCTCGCCAAAGCGGTCAACCTCGGAAGTCCGCTCAATAGGAGAAGTCCACTGCTCTGCGTCGTAAATCGCAAGTGGTGTTCGAACCGGCGATCAGTCTTAACTTGAAAGAGCACTGATCGGCAGTGAGAAATTACGATTTATTTTATTATTTCATTCATGAAATGATCTATGTATTTGTTTATTGGAACATTTATCTATTTATTAATTTAGACTTGCGTCATTTTCAACACATTAGTAAATCCAATGTATGCAGAGTGAAAGTGCCTCGCTCTCTGCCGCCATGTTGCTTTTTTTTGGTGTCGTTGCCAAGGTTATTCGTAATATCGGAGCTCCATTGATCATGGCTCCATTGATCATAGAACTAACTCAAATCAGCTGTTCTCAGACTCAAAGTTTCTCATTTCTAAGTAAACCAACTCTTGAGTTCAAGGTTTAGCCTAGACTTGGTTGAACCTCCTTATTCCCTTGTCTCTCTCTGTCTCTTTCTCTCGGAGAATGCCCAATAAAAGGAGTAGGACCCCTGTTACAGTACTCTTTCTCTCCAGACTCTCCAGACGAACCAAGTTGTAGTGCTGGGGGAGTATATCAAGCACATAAATACTACGTAATACGTCTAACTAATTTTTTAACAAGAAGACCATGTTAAGCATGAGAGGCCAGTAGGTTTGACAGTTTGAAGAAGTCAGGGTTCATCTGATAGCATGATGCCACACGTTTAAAGTGTGTTGAGAATAATCCTGTAATCATGTTCCATGTTCAATGAAAACTGAGGATTCAGACATACAACTCATTTGATGCACCGATGTTCATATGTTATAGAGAAGAGATTATACACAGTCTGATTAAGAATGGCAAAAAATCTGATCCATTAATTCTTGGTTTAAATAAATAATCGTATTTCTTTCATAATAAAATCACCTCCAGTCAGAAGATTAGAAAAGGTAACAAGTAATACAAATATAACTGCTTATTATTGGTTTATTGTGAATTAGTCAATGTTGAAATGAACATAAATTAATAAATGCTGAACAAGTATTGTCCATTTTTAGTTGATGTTGAATAATGTAGTTTATTAATGTAGTTACAATTAAAAATAATAATAGTAATAGATGAACAAATTAAATAAAGATAATATATGGTATTATTGCAAATGTTTCACTTTGAAATGTCCATTGATAAAAGTTAACTGAAATAAATACTGTGTTAGATTGTCAGAAACTGTCAGCTGTTCAAATGAAGTGTATTATTAAAACTTAACTTACACTATACCAAAACAATTTACAATAATACCATAACATGCAAATAGAATGTATATGTTCAAGTTACAGTTTTTCTCTGTCGCTTTAACACTTTTATCCAAAAGTTTTGTATTTGCTCTCCAAACAATTAACACCGATATCTAAACCCAAACTTATCCTAACCAAACAGTTCAAATCTACTGTAAAAAGAAGCACTGCAATCTTTACTAGCAATGCGTTCATATTAACATCAAATCTATAGGTGTGTTCTATAGTCATTATAAAAACTGTGGAGGCACAGATATAGTAATGAAAATACACGTTTATCACAACGTTTTTAAACAGGGAGCAATGTGTGAGTGTTATTAGGCGATCGGTTATTAGTTTGGGGCCAACTGAAAATATGCTTTTGATGATATGACACATTAAAGAGTTTGAACAAATTATATTAATGTTTGTGATTTGTGTAAAACCAATTAAAGGAGCTACAGTTGCTTTTTCCAATGAACTATTATGAAAACATTAAGAGTTTTGGAGAATGATTTGCATGATTTGTAATTTGTATAAAATGAACCCAATCTGTTACAATCTGTTTAGGACTATTATAAAATATTCAGATCACTGTGTCTCATCTGTTTCAAGAACAGCAACCTAAGTTGAGAAAAATGTGTCAAATCCATTGAGTTAAAACTGTAAACGCGCACATTTAATGTAAGATGTTTATGGACTGTAAATCTCAAGATGTAATGTCAGCAGTCTCCCAGTGAGCAAGCCAGTGGCGACTGTGGCAAGGAACCAAAACTCCATAATAAATGTATAAGTATTAATGTTTAAATGTGGGGAAAAAAACCTTGGGAGAAACCAGACTCAACCGGGAGGGCCAGTTCTCCTCTGGCATATTAACATAACACTGCTGAACAACAGAGAGGATGAATACTACATGTACGCAGTTAGATTTTACGGAAGTAGTTTTTGAGCGGTGTCCCCCCTTACAAAAATGAACCATAGTTTTACTACAGTTAAAACCAGAACACCATGCGTACTGTAGTAAAACTATGGCTACCACAAAATAACAAAAACCATGCTTACGTTTTTAGGGCTGTGACGATTAGGACATTTGGCTGACGATTAATTATCTGTTTTAGGGCTTTGACATCTAAATCTGACACATTTTTTATTCGGCTATGAGATGACCATATAGTTGTATATGTTTTTTTTTTCTTGGAAATACATCGGAAAAATTGGGGTCAACATATATTTAAGGTGTAGTCTTTTACGTGTTAATACAACCGCCAAATACTTGTAAGTTGAATAAATTGATCAGGTCTGTTTTTTCTCACTTACAATATAAACACTAAAACATGCAATTTGCAGAGGCACTACAGCTCTCCCTTGTGTCTTCTATAGAGATGTGCAATAATTGCGATCATACCATGCCATAATAATACCATCGCGATGAGGACAAACAATCATGATGAGACGATTATTTCATAATCGTGACACCCGTAATTGTCGTTAGGTCAGTTGTGCCGCCGGTGTGTGTGCGCTTTTTAGACATTAACGCAACACTGTTTATACTTACTGTACCTCCAAACGGCTGTCATTCACCGTACCCGTGTCTCCGCATCACTTAACTGAAACAAACAAAACTCTTGTGAATCGTCTACATATATGATTATGACAACTGTTTATACGTATATGTACGTGTGTATATATATGAACAGCCATATATCTTGGCTGACCTGAAACCATTCATGAAGCAGGAGTTCTTTTATCTGAATCCGTTGATCTGGATCCTCCTGTAGACAAGCGTGAATCAAGCTGCAGAATTCTGTGCAGAAAGACGGAAGAGGAAGTTATTACTTCAATTCATTTGACTCTCGTGTGTTTCTATCTTTGTTTGGTCTTATTTCATTCAGAATTACAGATCTCACCTTCGGTCAGGCCGTCTTTCTTCCACTTTTTGCTCTTGATCTGCTTCCGGGTGTCTGTGTCAGGAAGATTCCCGCACAACAACTTGTACAACATCAGGCCGAGTTTCCACACTGTCGCTGGGAACGCTTGATACCAGCCTGTTTCCATCAACTCTGGACACCAGTAATCCATTGTGCCTGAAGGAAACAGATTTCATTTGATTTCTACGGTTGCATCAACAGTAAACGTGAGTCTTACACTATGTGAATGCTGACATCTCAATATTAATGTAAAGAGCTTGTCTGAAATGATAAACATACCCAAATAGAAACGGTAAGGGGTCTTTCTTAGCCGCTCGGCAAAGCCAAAGTCAATGAGTTTTACATCAAATGTTTCGGTGTTAATCAGGAAGTTTTCCAGTTTGATGCGCATGTGGAAAACTCCCCGTAAGAAACATTCAATAACAGCCTTGACAGCCTGCCGCATGATGATCTGAGCTAAGTCTTCTGGGATTGTTCCTCCTCTGCTTTGAATAAAGGTAAACAAGTCCATGCAGGGAGACGGGTTATCTAGGACCATGATGTATTTGTCATCGCGTTGCTCCCAGTCCAAAAGCCGAATGATCCAAGGAACGTGTCCTTCACTGGCGAGGATATGAAGAGCGATCTCTCGGTGAAGGGGGTTAGGATGACCGGGCTAAAAGAAACACAATTTTATCATGATTAGCTCGATCTTACACAAACTCTATAAAAACTGTGATGATGTTTTAAAATGAACAACAGGTTTACTTACAATGGAAATCAAATGAGGAAACAGAGCCCGGACCATCTTCACTGCCACCTGATCAACAAAACAAACATGATTTACAGTCGAGTCATACAGAAGTCATTCATCCTGAACAGACATGTTACACATTTAAAACATAGACAGCATGTTAGTACTCTAAATAACAGACATAAGACACATTAAGAAGACTTGTGAAGGAAAATCAAACCTTGAGGCCGTCGCCCACACGAGTCGCTTCATAGACGGATCCACATTCACCTTTACTCAGCATTTGACCCGTCTTATACCGACAGGAGTTGATTTCTGTAAAAGAGAAATGTAGTTGGGATAGAATGACAAGAAATATCTGTCCATGTTGACTTGCAAAAGCACATCTGAAACTATTTGTGTAACAATATTCGTCTCAGTTGTTCTGTTCTTGCTGTACATTTGATTGATTTTGCGTAAAATATGATTGTGTTATTGATCAATAAACAACGTTTATATAAGTCATATGTCATCAAAGTTCTGATTCAAGACTCCTTCATGTCTGTGCCAGGACAATTTTAGTCTCACCACACAGTGGACCAGTGGCACAGATTTGATATCAAATGTGTGTTGTGTATGTTGAGATTATAGAAGTAAACTCACCATAAATCATTTTCACGTCCTCATTCAGCTCTTCAGTTTGATTCAGGAGATTGTTCTGAATTTGATCTATAGAGGGAAATAATTTGAAATCTAAGACTGTTGAAAGCGAATCATATTGATCATGAAATAGCAAACATTAACATAAATCATCAATCCTGTGGATTAAACTAAAACAGTCAGCAAAATATTGAAACTGATTGTGGATTTGTTCATTTCCAGCACAAATCTTCCATTCATCTAAGAAGTTCAGCCTGACAGACATCATGTAACATAACTAATAATCCTACAGAACAGACGCTTAACCAAAGCCATCCTGACTATTGTCAGCACTACAGTATGAAAGCATTTTGAGTTTGACATAAATAACTCTTAGCAGATCATGAATTTCCTGATCAGATGACGTCAAAACAGCACAGTACTGAGTAACTGACCCTAAACATTTAACCGCTAGTGAGCATATATAACGTGTTCAGACCTTGAGTTCCTCTGGGGTGTTTTCTCCACAGCCTCTTCTTATATAAACACTAAAACATGCAATTTGCAGAGGCACTACAGCTCTCCCTTGTGTCTTCTATAGAGATGTGCAATAATTGCGATCATACCATGCCATAATAATACCATCGCGATGAGGACAAACAATCATGATGAGACGATTATTTCATAATCGTGACACCCGTAATTGTCGTTAGGTCAGTTGTGCCGCCGGTGTGTGTGCGCTTTTTAGACATTAACGCAACACTGTTTATACTTACTGTACCTCCAAACGGCTGTCATTCACCGTACCCGTGTCTCCGCATCACTTAACTGAAACAAACAAAACTCTTGTGAATCGTCTACATATATGATTATGACAACTGTTTATACGTATATGTACGTGTGTATATATATGAACAGCCATATATCTTGGCTGACCTGAAACCATTCATGAAGCAGGAGTTCTTTTATCTGAATCCGTTGATCTGGATCCTCCTGTAGACAAGCGTGAATCAAGCTGCAGAATTCTGTGCAGAAAGACGGAAGAGGAAGTTATTACTTCAATTCATTTGACTCTCGTGTGTTTCTATCTTTGTTTGGTCTTATTTCATTCAGAATTACAGATCTCACCTTCGGTCAGGCCGTCTTTCTTCCACTTTTTGCTCTTGATCTGCTTCCGGGTGTCTGTGTCAGGAAGATTCCCGCACAACAACTTGTACAACATCAGGCCGAGTTTCCACACTGTCGCTGGGAACGCTTGATACCAGCCTGTTTCCATCAACTCTGGACACCAGTAATCCATTGTGCCTGAAGGAAACAGATTTCATTTGATTTCTACGGTTGCATCAACAGTAAACGTGAGTCTTACACTATGTGAATGCTGACATCTCAATATTAATGTAAAGAGCTTGTCTGAAATGATAAACATACCCAAATAGAAACGGTAAGGGGTCTTTCTTAGCCGCTCGGCAAAGCCAAAGTCAATGAGTTTTACATCAAATGTTTCGGTGTTAATCAGGAAGTTTTCCAGTTTGATGCGCATGTGGAAAACTCCCCGTAAGAAACATTCAATAACAGCCTTGACAGCCTGCCGCATGATGATCTGAGCTAAGTCTTCTGGAATTGTTCCTCCTCTGCTTTGAATAAAGGTAAACAAGTCCATGCAGGGAGACGGGTTATCTAGGACCATGATGTATTTGTCATCGCGTTGCTCCCAGTCCAAAAGCCGAATGATCCAAGGAACGTGTCCTTCACTGGCGAGGATATGAAGAGCGATCTCTCGGTGAAGGGGGTTAGGATGACCGGGCTAAAAGAAACACAATTTTATCATGATTAGCTCGATCTTACACAAACTCTATAAAAACTGTGATGATGTTTTAAAATGAACAACAGGTTTACTTACAATGGAAATTAAATGAGGAAACAGAGCCCGGACCATCTTCACTGCCACCTGATCAACAAAACAAACATGATTTACAGTCGAGTCATACAGAAGTCATTCATCCTTAACAGACATGTTACACATTTAAAACATAGACAGCATGTTTGTATTCTAAATAACAGACATAAGACACATTAAGAAGACTTGTGAAGGAAAATTAAACCTTGGGGGCGGCGCCCCCGCGGGGCTTTTATTGGGGGGCCCCCCCTTTCCCTTTTTTAGCATTTTGCCCCGTTTTTTCCGGGGGGGGGTTGTTTTTTTAAAAAAGAAAAGTAGGTGGGGGAGAAAAAAAAAAAATCGTCTCGGTTACGTATGTAACCTCCGTTCCCTGATGGAGGGAACGAGACGTTGTGTCGACAGAATGGGGGTTTGACTTGAGAACCTACCTTCTCTGACTGACTTGAACAGGCCAATGAAAATTGGCGAATGAAATTTGCATGCCGGACTCCGCCCCCGGATATCCGGGTATAAAAGGGAGCCGGCGTGCCGCATTCATTCACCTTTTGTGCTGAGGAGCCTGAGGATCTTGCCCCGACTGCTGCAGCGGGCGGCCAGCGTTGTGGCATGAAGGACACAACGTCTCGTTCCCTCCATCAGGGAACGGAGGTTACATACGTAACCGAGACGTTCCCTTTCTGTCGGTCTCTCGACGTTGTGTCGACAGAATGGGGTTCCTCGGAAAACGCCACAGCGCTGTGCCGCGTCACAATTCCTCGCGAAGCGACGCTGACTGGCCTGGGCGTGTCAGACGTGAGCGCTTAGCATGAATTGCAACCTTCCAGCGGAAGGGAAGGAGTCCAGAGCTTTCAAAAAAGATGGGAGCCCCTTCCACCGGCCGTCACGGACGGCGGCCTAGTTCTCTTAACAGCGAGAAGCCGCCCGGCACCGTAAGGCCACTGGGAAGCGTCATTCCCCCCTGAGGGAACGCGCTACGGAGACCACTTCCTACCACAGGGAGGAGTTTAGTGGAGACCCACACACGGTCTCACCAGATAGGGGAGAGCACGTGGGAACATGCAGACACGAGAGGGTGTCGCGAGCAGGTGAAGTACACCTGGGAGAGGTCATGGGCCATCGATTGAGCGCCATTCATGAGAAGACAACAGACGGAACCGCCCTGTGGGGGGGTTACTACGTGTGGAGCACTAGGCCTTGTTTGAGTCACTGCTAGGGCTCGGAAACAGGCCAAGGGAGGCAGGGCTGCTCCGCCGAGCCCGCCGCCGAGGAGTGCTTAGTGATGGATGGAATGCCTGCTCTTCGCCCACGTGGGGGGAAGAGGGGAGGCTGGATAGCACCACGTCTCACCTATGGAGGAGTGCTATCGCAGGCGTACGCCCACCGGCTGCCGGACTTACCTGGCGGTGTCTCGTAAGACTCTGGCAGATACCGGTTCCACGCGGAGGCTGTAGAACCTCGCGAAGGTGCTGGGCGTAGCCCCACCCCGCAGCTCTACATATGTCTGCCAGAGGGGCGCTCTGAGCCAGTGCCCACGAGGAGGCCACACCCCTGGTGGAGTGTGCCCTCACTGCAAGCGGGCACGGGAGATCCTGTGATCGGTAAGCCATTGATGGCGTCCACGATCCAGTGCGCCAACCTCTGTTTGGAGACAGCCCTCCTCTTGTGCTGACCTCCAAAACAGACAAAGAGCTGGTCAGAGCTCCTGAAGCTCTGCGTGCGGTCCAGGCAGAGGCGCAGCGCGCGCACTGGACACAACACGGAAGGGGTTGGGTCTTCCTCCCCAGAAGGGAGCGCCTGCAGGTTCACCACCTGGTCCCGAAAGGGAGTGGTGGGAACTTTGGGCACGTCGCCAGGCCGGGGTCTCAGGATAACGTGAGATTGACCAGGCCCGAACTCTAGGCAATCCGTGGCCACGGAAAATGCATGTAGGTCCCCTACCCTCTTGGCGAGCGCCACTAGGAGAGCCGTCTTCATCGAGAGATGAGAAAGAGCGGCATCTCCGAGGGGTTCGACGGGGGGCCTCTGGAGGCCCGCCAGGACCACCTTGAGGTCCCAAGAGGGAACGGAGCGCGGACGGGCTGAATTCAGCCTCCTCGCACCCCTCAGGAACCTAATGACCAGGTCGTGCTGTCCCAGAGACTTCCCACTAACTGGTCCGTGATGAGCGGCAATTGCGGCTACATACACTTTCAGCGTGGAAGGGGAGAGATTGCTCTCGAGTCTCGACTGCAGGAAGGACAGCACGCTCCCGATCGAGCATATCCGTGGGTCTTCTCCACGAGAAGAACACCAGGACGAGAAGAGGCGCCACTTCAATGCGAATAACCGCCTCGTGGCCAGGGCCCTAGCCTGAGTAATGGTTTCCACCACCGCTGGGGGTAGACCACTCAGGATCTCCTCGTCCCGTCCAGGAGCCAGACATGGAGGTTCCAGAGGTCTGGTCTCGGATGCCACAACGTGCCCTTCCCCTGAGAAAGAAGGTCGTTCGTCAGGGGAATCGGCCAGGGGGGAGTTGTCGTCAGGAGCATTAGCTCCGAGAACCAAGTCCGGTTGGGCCAGTAAGGCGCAACTAGTAGCACTTGATGCTCCTCTTCCCTGACTTTGCACAGGACGTGTGCAATGAGGCTCACTGGGGGAAAGGCGTACTTCCGCTTGTCCCGCGGCCAGCTGTGCGCCAAGGCATCCGTGCCGAGGGGAGCCTCGGTCAGGGAGTACCAAAGCGGGCAATGGGTGGTGTCCAGGGAGGCGAACAGGTCCACCTGTGCCTGCCCGAACTGCACCCAAATGAGCTGGACTGCGCGGGGGTGGAGCCGCCACTCTCCGCGGGGCGTCGACTGACGAGAGAGCGCATCGGCTGTCTGGTTCAGGTCGCCCGGGATGTGCGTGGCTAACAGAGACTTCGTCACCTGCTGGCTCCACAGGAGGAGGCGTCGGGCGAGTTGCGATAGCTGCCGTGAACGAATACCACCCTGTCGGTTGATATATGCCACGGCAGTCGTGCTGTCCGACCGGACCAGCACGTGCTTGTCCTGCACGAGGGGAAGGAACCTCCTCAGTGCAAGCAGCACCGCCAACAACTCTAGGCGATTGATATGCCAGCGCAGGCGGGGGCCCGTCCAGAGACCCGACACTGCGTGCCCGTTGCACACAGCACCCCAACCCTGCAGGGAGGCGTCAGTCGTCACCACGACGCGCCTCGAACCTGCCCAAGAGGGACCCCTGTCCGAAAAAAGGTCATTGAAGACCATGGGGTTAGGGTGCGCTGGCAGAAGGGCGTGATCGGGACGCGCCTGCTGCCGGTGTGCCACGCACTCCAAGGAACTCTGCTCTGTAGCCAGTGCTGTAGCGGTCTCATGTGCATCAACCCGAGGGGGACCACCCCCGCCGAGGACACCATGTGTCCCAGGAGCCTCTGAAAACGTTTCAGGGGGACCGCTGGCTGCTGCCTGAAGCTCCTCAGGCAGGTCAGCACCGACTGGGCACGCTCGGAAGAAAGACGTGCCATCATGGAGACAGAGTCGAGTTCCATACCGAGGAAAAGGATGCTCTGCACAGGGGAGAGCTTGCTCTTCTCTCGGTTGACCTGTAACCCCAAATGGTCTAGGTGCCGGAGCACCAGGTCCCTGTGTGTACACAACAGATCTCGCGAGTGCGCCAAGATGAGCCAGTCGTCGAGATAGTTGAGTATGCGCACCCCCTGCTCCCTGAGGGGAGTGAGGGCGGCCTCCACGACCTTCGTAAAGACTCGAGGAGACAGGGACAGACCAAATGGGAGGACGCGGTACTGATATGCCTGTCCCTCGAAAGCGAACCGTAGGAACGGCCGGTGACGAGGGAGGATGGACACATGGAAGTACGCGTCCTTCAGGTCGATCGCCATGAACCAATCCTGACGCCTGACGGACGTCAGAATGCGCTTCTGCGTTAGCATCCTGAACGGCAGCTTGTGTAGGTGCTTGTTCAGGGTACGCAGGTCCAAGATGGGGCGCAACCCGCCACTTTTCTTGGGGACAATGAAATACGGGCTGTAAAACCCGGAGTACATCTCGGCCAGAGGGACGAGCTCGATCGCCCCCTTCCAGAAGGGTAGCGACCTCGGCCCGAAGCACGGGGGCATCTACTCCCACTGATGTGAAGAGGACGCCCCGAAACTTGTTTGGCGAACTGAATCGCATAGCCGAGACGGATCGTTCGCTCTAGCCACCGTGCTGGTCTGGGAAGAGCCAACCCGGCTCCCAGGTACCGAGACAGGGGGACCAGAGGTTCGATCTGAGTCATTGCCCCCGTGGGGGGTGGTTCGATGGCTGGCAGTACGGCTCCCTCGACGCGGGGGGACCCCGGGGAGGAGAGCGGCTCTGCCGAGGTGCCTGTCGGGCGATATCGCGGCATACCGCACCGTCTGACTGAGGGTGCTGGTGGCCACTGACAGTATTCCCAACCGTGTGTCTCGCCGAAACACAACGTGGGGTTGCCGAGCACCGTCCTGCGGAGGGTGAGAGCGGCTGTGAGAAAGACCCAGGGAGAGAGAAAGCTCTTTCTGCGAGAATGTGGGCACCAGGCCCTGAAAGGGGCCCGGCTGGTGTTGCTGGGACGGGGCAGGCACCGTCCCAGTCCGACCCTCTAGCGATGTAGTTGCTCGGGTCGGGCCCGGTGAACTCGATCTCCCTGGGTTCACCCCGTCAGAACACTTCTGCTTCCGCGGAGGTTGGTGACGGGATGGTGCTCGCCTCTTCGACATCCTTCTCCGGGAGGCCGCCTGTGCAGGGGGCGCTGGCGCCGGAGTCTGAGTCGGAGAGGGGCGGGGCTGCTGGGAAGCAGACGCCGCGCGGGACCTCGACGGACGATAGGCGGCCGGGTCGCGGCGGGGCAGGATCGCCTCCGTCTGCTTCTTTACAGTCGAGAACTGAGAAGTCCTCGACCGTATTACCAAACAGCCCACCCTGCGCGATGGGAGCGTCGAGAAAGCGAACCTTCTCAGCGTCCCGCATCTGCGCAAGGTTCAGCCAAGGTGTCCCTCCTGGACCACCAGTGTGGACATCGTACGACCCAGGGCTCGCGCCGTCACCTTCGTCGCCCGAAGAGCGATGTCAGTGGCAGTGCGGACCTGCATAAGCCCCGGGTCGGACTTTCCCTCGTGCAACTCTTTCCACGCCTTGGCGTGAAGAGCCGAGGCAGCTTGACCCGCAGCGTTGTAAGCCCTCGACACCAGCGATGCCGAAAACTTACAAGCCCTGGTAGGGAGCCTTGGTCGATCTCTCCAGGTGGCAGCTGTCTGCGGGCACAAGTGCACCGCGACTGCACGTTCCACCTGAGGGATGTCGACGTAGCCCTTAGCTGCCCCGTCATCGAGGGAAGTCAGGGCGACCGAGCTAGTCTGACGTGCACGCGCCGAGAAGGGGGCGTTCCAGGTCCGACTGAGCTCCTCATGCACTTCCGGGAAGAATGGTACCGGCGCCGACCGTGGCTTAGAGTCACGGCCGGTCCCCAGATACCACGTGTCCAACCGCGAGCGTTGGGCGGACTTACCTGGCGGTGCGGTGCACTGCAGCCCAATACTCGCGGCGGCCCGGGAAAGCATGGCTGACATCTCGACGTCCGCTTCATCCTGAGCTCGACCCCCGGGGGAGGAAGCTCCAAGGAATCGTCGATGTCGGATGCCAGGAGGTCGCCCTCCGATGCTGCGAGCGACATCTCATCGTCGTCACGCCCCGTGTCCGAGTACGTGACGGAGGAACAAGGCGGCGTACCGCCTATTCCGGGACGGCCAGACGAGCGAGGCGGGGCGTGAACGGTCCGCGAGCCGGTGGCTGACGGATTGAGGCTCACGGTAATTCCCCGATCACCCTCTGTGCTCGCCGACGCGGACGGCAGGGCTGATGCCACTGCTGCCGCAGAACGGGAAGCACTCGAGGTGGCGGCTGATTCTCGGAAGAACGCAGCTACCCGTGAACGCAACGTCTGAATTACCATCCGCCCGCAGTGCGGGCAAGATGTATCCACAAACGCTGCCTCAGCGTGCTGGAGTCCCAGACACACGAGGCAGACATCGTGTCCGTCCCCTTCCTCGATGAGTGCGCCGCACCCACGAGCACAGCGGGACATGCCGCGCTGAAGAAACACTAAGCCCTGAAAAGGGCTTGCTCTTTAGAGAGATGCCTTGGAAGTTGCCGAGACGCCCAGGGGAAGTCACAGGAAAAGGGACAGTCCGCTGCACCACGTCGTAAGACCAGCAACACGTAGATAGTATCTGCAGAGTCGTCAGCATCAGGATGCGAAGGCTCCGAAGAACAAAAGGTGAATGAATGCGGCACGCCGGCTCCCTTTTATACCCGGATATCCGGGGGCGGAGTCCGGCATGCAAATTTCATTCGCCAATTTTCATTGGCCTGTTCAAGTCAGTCAGAGAAGGTAGGTTCTCAAGTCAAACCCCCATTCTGTCGACACAACGTCGAGAGACCGACAGAAAGGGAAGTACAGTTACAGATTTTGTATCAAATATGTGTATTTATTAACGGCTATTTGAATGTTGTTTGTGTAGGGTTTTTTTAAAAAACCGCTCAAAACTAATAACACACCATGTAAAAAATCATTTTGAGTTTATTTTACACCAAAATTCTATATAAATATGTATTTTAATAACATAAATGACATTATATTTAAGAATGATTAAACCAATTTGCCTGTTTGTGACGTTTGATCATCGTTTCTTACTTTAAAACTGTAACTAAAGGGCTTTTCCTCACGGAAGGTCGGCATACGGTGAAAATTAGCTAATAAAATATTTCTAATTCACATTTCATGTCCAGTTCTTTTCTCATGTGGCAAGTAGCCGTGTAATAAGCGGGATAATGTACAAGCAGCCGGCTGTTATCGCCCAAATAAGCCTGTTCAGTGCGAGACAAAACCCTACGCTTGTCATCGGGACCTGATCACACCGTCGGGTTCATTTCTGCAATAAACTCCGGCTGCCTGTACATTATCCCCTACATGCGTGTTGTTTATGTGGGGATAATGGAAGTAAACTCACCAAAAGTCACATTCCCGTCATCATTATTCTCCAGCAGGTCCCACACAGAACAGACAGCGGTGTGAAAGATATCAACACTTTCTGAGTCAGACCCTGAAGAGACTGTACGCTGAGGGATGTTGGCACACAAGTCAGACAGAGACAGAGTTGGTCTGTGCAGTCCTTCATCGCTGGAGTCAGACACAGAGGAGTGATGTGAAGTCATCAGGTCTCCGGCCTCCGTCAGAACGACAGTCTCATTCTGGAGTTCAGGTTCAGGAGTTTCCTGATTTTTCTGCATCTGATCTAGAGATGGAAATGATTTCAAACACAAAACTGTTTAAATCAAATCATATCGATGAAGAAATATCAAACGCTAACAGTAATCACCAACCCTGTGCATTAAAGGTGTCATATAAATATGTATTTTAATAACATAAATGACATTATATTTAAGAATGATTAAACCAATTTGCCTGTTTGTGACGTTTGATCGTCGTTTCTTACTTTAAAACTGTAACTAAAGGGCTTTTCCTCACGGAAGGTCGGCATACGGTGAAAATTAGCTAATAAAATATTTCTAATTCACATTTCATGTCCAGTTCTTTTCTCATGTGGCAAGTAGCCGTGTAATAAGCGGGATAATGTACAAGCAGCCGGCTGTTATCGCCCAAATAAGCCTGTTCAGTGCGAGACAAAACCCTACGCTTGTCATCGGGTCCTGATCACACCGTCGGGTTCATTTCTGCAATAAACTCCGGCTGCCTGTACATTATCCCCTACATGCGTGTTGTTTATGTGGGGATAATGGAAGTAAACTCACCAAAAGTCACATTCCCGTCATCATTATTCTCCAGCAGGTCCCACACAGAACAGACAGCGGTGTGAAAGATATCAACACTTTCTGAGTCAGACCCTGAAGAGACTGTACGCTGAGGGATGTTGGCACACAAGTCAGACAGAGACAGAGTTGGTCTGTGCAGTCCTTCATCGCTGGAGTCAGACACAGAGGAGTGATGTGAAGTCATCAGGTCTCCGGCCTCCGTCCGAACGACAGTCTCATTCTGGAGTTCAGGTTCAGGAGTTTCCTGTTTTTTCTCCTCTGGTTTTGGAGAGGGAAATATTTTCAAACACAAAACTTTTTAAATAAAATAATACCGAGAAAAAAAAAAAAAACCCTAAAAGTGATCCCCACCCCTGTGGTTTAAAGGTGATATATAAATTAGAGCCCAACCGATATATCGGCCGGCCGATACTATCGGCCAATATGAGCTAATGGCATTTAAATCGGCATCGGCGTTTATAACGGCCGATAAAACATGAGAAACAGAGTCTCATGCTTCACTCAAGCTCTCTAACAGGTTCCAAGGCAGAGATGTTGTGCTTCCTGTACTACAACCTGCCACTTCTCAACTGGCAGTACTAAGGAGCACCCTGTTCAAGACATTTTTCAAAACACTGTTCAAATATTAAAGTTCAGAGGTAGACAGAGTAAAAGTCTAAAAGTATAATTTGTAAAAAGTAGTGAAGGAGGAAAACCTCTTGCCTGTGTGCTGTATATATTGAGAACATTCTACATTGTTTTAATTATATTTTGGTATTATTTATTTATTTTATATTTATTTATTGTATATGTAGCTATACATTTAACTTATTTTAATTTTATTATGGTTTTGTGGAATATTGAATTTGTTTGGTATAGCTCTTTTACTTTAACTTATAATTTATTTACAGTACACACTGTTAAAACCAGCTTCAACTGGAAGTAAATAAAAGTGTTAAATGTTTAAAACCAGACTGTTTTGTGATCATTGAAAAATATATACTTTAGATGTGCAATTGTTTAGTCATTGAGACTGTAATCTAAGGCTTTTTTTTAACATCCCTTCTGGAAAATGGTTTATACAGCCCACATACCTAGAACAGGCAGATATTTTGCTATTGAATGTTGTGTAAGTGCAGTTTATAGGAAATGGGTCTAATATCCAGTTTATTTTCTAAATCAAAATATTGGCTTATAAATCGGCTCTTTTCAAGTTAATATCGGCATCGGCCCCCAAAAATCCATATCGGTCGGGCTCTAATATAAATATGTATTTTAATAAAATAAATGACATTATATTTAAGAATGATTAAACCAATTTGCCTGTTTGTGACGTTTGATCGTCGTTTCTTACTTTAAAACTGTAACTAAAGGGCTTTTCCTCACGGAAGGTCGGCATACGGTGAAAATTAGCTAATAAAATATTTCTAATTCACATTTCATGTCCAGTTCTTTTCTCATGTGGCAAGTAGCCGTGTAATAAGCGGGATAATGTACAAGCAGCCGGCTGTTATCGCCCAAATAAGCCTGTTCAGTGCGAGACAAAACCCTACGCTTGTCATCGGGACCTGATCACACCGTCGGGTTCATTTCTGCAATAAACTCCGGCTGCCTGTACATTATCCCCTACATGCGTGTTGTTTATGTGGGGATAATGGAAGTAAACTCACCAAAAGTCACATTCCCGTCATCATTATTCTCCAGCAGGTCCCACACAGAACAGACAGCGGTGTGAAAGATATCAACACTTTCTGAGTCAGACCCTGAAGAGACTGTACGCTGAGGGATGTTGGCACACAAGTCAGACAGAGACAGAGTTGGTCTGTCCAGTCCTTCATCGCTGGAGTCAGACACAGAGGAGTGATGTGAAGTCATCAGGTCTCCGGCCTCCGTCAGAACGACAGTCTCATTCTGGAGTTCAGGTTCAGGAGTTTCCTGATTTTTCTCCATCTGATCTAGAGATGGAAATGATTTCAAACACAAAACTGTTTAAATCAAATCATATCGATGAAGAAATATCAAACGCTAACAGTGATCACCAATCCTGTGCATTAAAGGTGTCATGCATTAAGACATCAATTTTAACCTGAGCTTTTGTTATATAAGAGAGAATCGTATTCAAGCGAACATCCTGGAAGTGTCAGAACTGAAAATGCCCTTGTTACTGAAATGACAACTGTTATTGACACCAGGCCCAGTGAACGCCAGGTCCTGGAATGCACCTATAGATAGGTTGAACACCGCCTCACCAGAAGAACATCAACGACTACTTCTCTAGCCCCGCCCACTGGTTTGCGCATGACAGTACTGAAGTAACAAGTTGCCCGGAACCAGATAGAGCGAGCAAGTAATAAGCATGCCGTTAAAGATCGCTAAATATTGTGCGGTCAGTGCCTGGTTGTGTTAGAACACAGTCGCTGCATAACCTTCCTTTGGATTCCGACATTAGTGATGTGTGGTTTATGTTTATTTTTAAAGACGTTCCAGCCCACGCGGGCAAAACATTGAACGTTTGTTCGCTACATTTCACTGCGGGTTCTTTTGTGAACAAGACGCAGGTCGACGCAGGATTCGAGCAGAGACTAAAATTAAAGAGCAGTTCTGTGCCATCAATATTGGAGGCGACAGGAGTAGCGCAGCAGTTTTATGCGAGTAAAGTTTATTTGTACGATCCGTCACTATTGATAGTGTGCAACATTTCACATTTAATATTAAACTATATGCATGGCATGTTGAGCGGGGTCCACCCTTATAAAAATTAACCATGTTTTTACTACAGTTAAATAGAAGAAACATGATAACTACACTTTTAACTAAAAAAAAAAACAGGGTTAGAGTTGAAGCGAAGCGCCGCCGATGTGTGTGGACCTATTTCTACTAACCTTCTGACACACCCTCAGAACAGCTGTCGATCATCTCCACACCGCTGACCTGAAACAAACAAAACTCTTGTGTATAATTGACATATATGACAAAGACTGAACAGGTTTGACTTTAAAATAAATCTTATCTGACCTGAAACCACTGGTGAATCAGGATATATTTCAGCTGAATCCGTTGATGTGGATCCTCCTGCAGGCAAGCGTGAATCAAGCTGCAGAATTCTGTGCAGAAAGACAGAAGATGCCATTAATACTTCAATTCATTTCTATCTTTGTTTGGTCTTATTTCATTCAGAATTACAGATCTCACCTTCGGTCAGGCCGTCTTTCTTCCACTTTTTGCTCTTGATCTGCTTCCGGGTGTCTGTGTCAGGAAGATTCCCGCACAACAACTTGTACAACATCAGGCCGAGTTTCCACACTGTCGCTGGGAACGCTTGATACCAGCCTGTTTCCATCAACTCTGGACACCAGTAATCCATTGTGCCTGAAGGAAACAGATTTCATTTGATTTCTACGGTTGCATCAACAGTAAACGTGAGTCTTACACTATGTGAATGCTGACATCTCAATATTAATGTAAAGAGCTTGTCTGAAATGATAAACATACCCAAATAGAAACGGTAAGGGGTCTTTCTTAGCCGCTCGGCAAAGCCAAAGTCAATGAGTTTTACATCAAATGTTTCGGTGTTAATCAGGAAGTTTTCCAGTTTGATGCGCATGTGGAAAACTCCCCGTAAGAAACATTCAATAACAGCCTTGACAGCCTGCCGCATGATGATCCGAGCTAAGTCTTCTGGGATTGTTCCTCCTCTGCTTTGAATAAAGGTAAACAAGTCCATGCAGGGAGACGGGTTATCTAGGACCATGATGTATTTGTCATCGCGTTGCTCCCAGTCCAAAAGCCGAATGATCCAAGGAACGTGTCCTTCACTGGCGAGGATATGAAGAGCGATCTCTCGGTGAAGGGGGTTAGGATGACCGGGCTAAAAGAAACACAATTTTATCATGATTAGCTCGATCTTACACAAACTCTATAAAAACTGTGATGATGTTTTAAAATGAACAACAGGTTTACTTACAATGGAAATCAAATGAGGAAACAGAGCCCGGACCATCTTCACTGCCACCTGATCAACAAAACAAACATGATTTACAGTCGAGTCATACAGAAGTCATTCATCCTGAACAGACATGTTACACATTTAAAACATAGACAGCATGTTAGTACTCTAAATAACAGACATAAGACACATTAAGAAGACTTGTGAAGGAAAATCAAACCTTGAGGCCGTCGCCCACACGAGTCGCTTCATAGACGGATCCACATTCTCCTTTACTCAGCATTTGACCCGTCTTATACCGACAGGAGTTGATTTCTGTAAAAGAGAAATGTAGTTGGGATAGAATGACAAGAAATGTACAGTTACAGATTTTGTATCAAATATGTGTATTTATTACACGGCTCATTTGAATGCTTGATTCTGATTGGCCAGTCGCGATATTCCAAGGGTTTGATATTTTCAAAATAACAACCGCTCAAAACTAATAACACACCATGTAAAAAATCATTTTGAGTTTATTTTACACCAAAATTCTATATAAATATGTATTTTAATAACATAAATGACATTATATTTAAGAATGATTAAACCAATTTGCCTGTTTGTGACGTTTGATCATCGTTTCTTACTTTAAAACTGTAACTAAAGGGCTTTTCCTCACGGAAGGTCGGCATACGGTGAAAATTAGCTAATAAAATATTTCTAATTCACATTTCATGTCCAGTTCTTTTCTCATGTGGCAAGTAGCCGTGTAATAAGCGGGATAATGTACAAGCAGCCGGCTGTTATCGCCCAAATAAGCCTGTTCAGTGCGAGACAAAACCCTACGCTTGTCATCGGGACCTGATCACACCGTCGGGTTCATTTCTGCAATAAACTCCGGCTGCCTGTACATTATCCCCTACATGCGTGTTGTTTATGTGGGGATAATGGAAGTAAACTCACCAAAAGTCACATTCCCGTCATCATTATTCTCCAGCAGGTCCCACACAGAACAGACAGCGGTGTGAAAGATATCAACACTTTCTGAGTCAGACCCTGAAGAGACTGTACGCTGAGGGATGTTGGCACACAAGTCAGACAGAGACAGAGTTGGTCTGTCCAGTCCTTCATCGCTGGAGTCAGACACAGAGGAGTGATGTGAAGTCATCAGGTCTCCGGCCTCCGTCAGAACGACAGTCTCATTCTGGAGTTCAGGTTCAGGAGTTTCCTGATTTTTCTGCATCTGATCTAGAGATGGAAATGATTTCAAACACAAAACTGTTTAAATCAAATCATATCGATGAAGAAATATCAAACGCTAACAGTAATCACCAACCCTGTGGATTAAAGGTGTCATATAAATATGTATTTTAATAACATAAATGACATTATATTTAAGAATGATTAAACCAATTTGCCTGTTTGTGACGTTTGATCGTCGTTTCTTACTTTAAAACTGTAACTAAAGGGCTTTTCCTCACGGAAGGTCGGCATACGGTGAAAATTAGCTAATAAAATATTTCTAATTCACATTTCATGTCCAGTTCTTTTCTCATGTGGCAAGTAGCCGTGTAATAAGCGGGATAATGTACAAGCAGCCGGCTGTTATCGCCCAAATAAGCCTGTTCAGTGCGAGACAAAACCCTACGCTTGTCATCGGGTCCTGATCACACCGTCGGGTTCATTTCTGCAATAAACTCCGGCTGCCTGTACATTATCCCCTACATGCGTGTTGTTTATGTGGGGATAATGGAAGTAAACTCACCAAAAGTCACATTCCCGTCATCATTATTCTCCAGCAGGTCCCACACAGAACAGACAGCGGTGTGAAAGATATCAACACTTTCTGAGTCAGACCCTGAAGAGACTGTACGCTGAGGGATGTTGGCACACAAGTCAGACAGAGACAGAGTTGGTCTGTGCAGTCCTTCATCGCTGGAGTCAGACACAGAGGAGTGATGTGAAGTCATCAGGTCTCCGGCCTCCGTCAGAACGACAGTCTCATTCTGGAGTTCAGGTTCAGGAGTTTCCTGATTTTTCTCCATCTGATCTAGAGATGGAAATGATTTCAAACACAAAACTGTTTAAATCAAATCATATCGATGAAGAAATATCGCTAAATATTGTGCGGTCAGTGCCTGGTTGTGTTAGAACACAGTCGCTGCATAACCTTCCTTTGGATTCCGACATTAGTGATGTGTGGTTTATGTTTATTTTTAAAGACGTTCCAGCCCACGCGGGCAAAACATTGAACGTTTGTTCGCTACATTTCACTGCGGGTTCTTTTGTGAACAAGACGCAGGTCGACGCAGGATTCGAGCAGAGACTAAAATTAAAGAGCAGTTCTGTGCCATCAATATTGGAGGCGACAGGAGTAGCGCAGCAGTTTTATGCGAGTAAAGTTTATTTGTACGATCCGTCACTATTGATAGTGTGCAACATTTCACATTTAATATTAAACTATATGCATGGCATGTTGAGCGGGGTCCACCCTTATAAAAATTAACCATGTTTTTACTACAGTTAAATAGAAGAAACATGATAACTACACTTTTAACTAAAAAAAAAAAAACAGGGTTAGAGTTGAAGCGAAGCGCCGCCGATGTGTGTGGACCTATTTCTACTAACCTTCTGACACACCCTCAGAACAGCTGTCGATCATCTCCACACCGCTGACCTGAAACAAACAAAACTCTTGTGTATAATTGACATATATGACAAAGACTGAACAGGTTTGACTTTAAAATAAATCTTATCTGACCTGAAACCACTGGTGAATCAGGATATATTTCAGCTGAATCCGTTGATGTGGATCCTCCTGCAGGCAAGCGTGAATCAAGCTGCAGAATTCTGTGCAGAAAGACAGAAGATGCCATTAATACTTCAATTCATTTCTATCTTTGTTTGGTCTTATTTCATTCAGAATTACAGATCTCACCTTCGGTCAGGCCGTCTTTCTTCCACTTTTTGCTCTTGATCTGCTTCCGGGTGTCTGTGTCAGGAAGATTCCCGCACAACAACTTGTACAACATCAGGCCGAGTTTCCACACTGTCGCTGGGAACGCTTGACACCGGCCTGTTTCCATCAACTCTGGACACCAGTAATCCATTGTGCCTGCAGGAAACAGATTTCATTTGATTTCTACGGTTGCATCAACAGTAAACGTGAGTCTTACACTATGTGAATGCTGACATCTCAATATTAATGTAAAGAGCTCGTCTGAAATGATAAACATACCCAAAAATGAACTGTAAGGGGTCTTTCTTAGCCGCTCGGCAAAGCCAAAGTCAATGAGTTTTACATCAAATGTTTCGGTGTTAATCAGGAAGTTTTCCAGTTTGATGTGCATGTGGAAAACTCCCCGTAAGAAACATTCAATAACAGCCTTGACAGCCTGCCGCATGATGATCCGAGCTAAGTCTTCTGGGATTGTTCCTCCTCTGCTTTGAATAAAGGTAAACAAGTCCATGCAGGGAGACGGGTTATCTAGGACCATGATGTATTTGTCATCGCGTTGCTCCCAGTCCAAAAGCCGAATGATCCAAGGAACGTGTCCTTCACTGGCGAGGATATGAAGAGCGATCTCTCGGTGAAGGGGGTTAGGATGACCGGGCTAAAAGAAACACAATTTTATCATGATTAGCTCGATCTTACACAAACTCTATAAAAACTGTGATGATGTTTTAAAATGAACAACAGGTTTACTTACAATGGAAATCAAATGAGGAAACAGAGCCCGGACCATCTTCACTGCCACCTGATCAACAAAACAAACATGATTTACAGTCGAGTCATACAGAAGTCATTCATCCTGAACAGACATGTTACACATTTAAAACATAGACAGCATGTTAGTACTCTAAATAACAGACATAAGACACATTAAGAAGACTTGTGAAGGAAAATCAAACCTTGAGGCCGTCGCCCACACGAGTCGCTTCATAGACGGATCCACATTCACCTTTACTCAGCATTTGACCCGTCTTATACCGACAGGAGTTGATTTCTGTAAAAGAGAAATGTAGTTGGGATAGAATGACAAGAAATATCTGTCCATGTTGACTTGCAAAAGCACATCTGAAACTATTTGTGTAACAATATTCGTCTCAGTTGTTCTGTTCTTGCTGTACATTTGATTGATTTTGCGTAAAATATGATTGTGTTATTGATCAATAAACAACGTTTATATAAGTCATATGTCATCAAAGTTCTGATTCAAGACTCCTTCATGTCTGTGCCAGGACAATTTTAGTCTCACCACACAGTGGACCAGTGGCACAGATTTGATATCAAATGTGTGTTGTGTATGTTGAGATTATAGAAGTAAACTCACCATAAATCATTTTCACGTCCTCATTCAGCTCTTCAGTTTGATTCAGGAGATTGTTCTGAATTTGATCTATAGAGGGAAATAATTTGAAATCTAAGACTGTTGAAAGCGAATCATATTGATCATGAAATAGCAAACATTAACATAAATCATCAATCCTGTGGATTAAACTAAAACAGTCAGCAAAATATTGAAACTGATTGTGGATTTGTTCATTTCCAGCACAAATCTTCCATTCATCTAAGAAGTTCAGCCTGACAGACATCATGTAACATAACTAATAATCCTACAGAACAGACGCTTAACCAAAGCCATCCTGACTATTGTCAGCACTACAGTATGAAAGCATTTTAGTTTGACATAAATAACTCTTAGCAGATCATGAATTTCCTGATCAGATGACGTCAAAACAGCACAGTACTGAGTAACTGACCCTAAACATTTAACCGCTAGTGAGCATATATAACGTGTTCAGACCTTGAGTTCCTCTGGGGTGTTTTCTCCACAGCCTCTTCTTCTCATCCACCTCTTCATGAATAACAGCCTCTGCTCGAGGTGAAGGCACAGGGGTATTCTGCTGTATTTTGTGCTCTTCTCTCTCATCCTGAGCAGATTTGCGGCCTTTCCTCCAAAACTTTCTCCCAAATCTCCTCTTACTCCGTCCACCATCTCTGCTGTCACAAACATCTGCGTCTGTAGCGCCCGCTGGTGGAGGCGAACGATCTCTCGGATCAGCGGTGGATTGTACAGGTGGATTTCCAGGTAGCGTGTACACATCACTGCGATCGTCGTCAGCACTTTCACCTTTAACGCATTTACAAACTTTCTGACCCATTTTGACTCTCAGAGTTAAACAGCAGAAGTTAACCGTGAGCGCGCGAGGAGCAGAATGAGGAGAGACGCGCAGTTTGAGTCAGATCATTGTGACGTCATGTTTGGATCTCGCGCTTATCTGTCCGGACCAATCAGGTTGAGTTTCAGCGTCACAAGCTTCTGTTGTTTTTCATTTCAAGTCAAATCAACTTTATTTATAAAGCGCGTTTTACAACTTTCATTGTTACAAAGCAGCTGTACAAGAAAACATTGACTATAAGCAAAACATATAAGGTTAAGCAAGTCAAAACACAGGTCAAATATCTGACAGACCAAACATTTCTATATGCGGTGTTAATTAAATAAAACTATATAATTCTTGCAGAGTTACTAGTTTCAACGAAAGCTAGACCACTACCTGTTGAGAGGGGTAGTTTACTTTTTTTCATTTGTCTGTCAAGTGTTCACAGAAGAGATGAGTTTTAAGTAGGATGTAGAAGGTTGTGAGAGATGTGGAGTCACATGAGCCCTTTTGGGCTGTTGGAAGATGAGGCGTGCTGCTGTGGTTTGAAAGCCGTTGCAGGAAGACCAGCAAGGAGAGCATTGCAGTAGTCCAACCTTGAGATGACCAGGGCCTGGACAAGGAGTTGTGCTGCATGCTCAGTGAGGTAGGGTCTAACCTTTTGAATGTTGAATTTGCATGGTCACAAGATATTTGGGGTGCTCGAGTCTGGTGATCCCCACATACCTTTGTGAGGTGCTATAGTCTAGAACTCTCTTTCTTATCTGGATCCCTAGTTCTGAGATGTTTGTAGACACATTCACACCATGACAGACTCAATGCATTATGGCACAGTGGGCATTTTTTTCCCCATAGAGTCATTTCATGACACAATGTTAAGTTCCTTCAGAAGGTTACACTGTAACCATGGTTCCCTGGTATATAGGGAACGAGACCCAAGACTCCTGCTTTATTTTTACAGAAGCTGACTTACTCCAGGGTTAAAAGATAAAAACAAAAATCCATATAAATTACATTTAAAACTAAACTTTCATTTTCACAATCCCAAGTGTCTCTTTCACCGCCCATTTCCATTCAAAAAGCAACATTGTCCGTATGTTTAAGGTATTTATACTCAATGCTCACTTGATAAAAAAACACACCGTAGCTACCACAGGACCTTATATTTTCTAATATAAATAAAGTTTTGTTATATTAATAAAACAATTTTGTGATACATTTTTTAAGTACAAGTAAAGGCACCAATCTTGGGCATTCAAAAAAAACATGAAAAATAGTAATGAGTCTTTTAGAATTAAAAAAATAAAACATGAACATAAAACCTTTAAATTAAATGTCAAAACTGAGCTATATTTGAAGCTATAGCGCATGGATTATTCTCCACTGAAGATCTCCACATCTCTTAGAGATAAGAGGTTTAGATTATACTCTCTAGTATAGATGTACTTCTTCACAGAAAGAGAGCTGAACCATTCATTGTATCTGTCCCTCTTCACAAATGTTCAATATACATCCATTTAAATAAATATTAAAGAGTTTTCTTCCCCATATCCCTGATTTATATCACGCCACTCTCTTATCTTCAGGTATCACTTTAAACTCAGGAAAATTCTGAATTGCCAAAGCATTCACAAGGACTGAGTTAATATAGAACATTAAAGTGGGGGATTGAATCTTTAATTTCACAGTTCTCAAAGATTGTAATGAACCGTTCATTATATGTGATTATCTGTCACCAGTAGATGGCAGTGTGTGTACATGCTGTGTGTATGTGTGTTTCAGGACTCTGGGTCAGATGTGTCTCTACAGTTGATGTGGAGTCCCGGCATCTGGCACACAGAATGAGCACAACAGCACCAGCTGGATGCCATCGTAAAGTTTCCTCACAAACACAAACTGATTCACTCATATAGTTTACAGACAACAGAACACAACTTACTGCATCTTTTAATAAAATGAAAATACTCCCTCCTGCTGTTATGATGTTGACAATAACAATCTCTATATTGTATAAAGGTCAATTTTTAAATCAGTCTATTTCAGTTATATTCTGTATATTTTGGATAAAACATGGGTTATTTTCAACATTAACATAATAATCTTGAATTGAGTGATTTAGAAACATGTAAACCTTAATTCCCATTGGAAGATTCTTTTACTTGTTTCAAGCACAAATTCACTGAATTGTCATATTTCTTTACTAAAAACAAGACTTTTTTTCTTAGGTCATTTTGCTCATCAAGAAACTGCATCTTCAATAAAAAAGGAAAAAGTATGAAAGTCATTTTTTGCAGTGCAAGTTTTTACAGCGTGAACATGAATTAACCATTTTACCATTCAATACTATTGATTCCTCTTAACTGGCCCCGTCCGGTACACGGGACAGCTGATTTAATTCGAGATTTGGCATGTGAATTCTTATCTTATTGTGACAAAACGTATATCGTTGGAAAGACTTTTTTTAAAAGAGCGTGCTTACATTTTTTATGTCCTTTCGCTTAATTGTCACAGTCCCGTACATGGGCAATCCAGGTGTGCTTCCATATTTTTGTGTAAATTCTGATCTAATCATGACAAAATATATCGTTGGAAAGGTCTGAGACTCTATTTAATCGTTGTTTTATAAAATAAAGTATGGAGGAAGTGTAATTGATTCATAAATGACAAGAGTGTGTATCATAAATAATTATACAGAACACTTACAGGTACATTTACTTCCATACTTATACTTTGCATGTAAATTCTTATTTTATCATGACAAACATTATATTGTTGAAAAGATATCAGACTCTAGAAAACCCATTTGATCAGTGATTAATAGAAAAATGTATGTAGGAAGAGTAATTGAGTCATAAATTATCATTGGCTCATGAATGAGTGTGCATCAAAAATAAAGTTTCATACAAATTTCTTGTTTTGTTTACATGTTCCCGTGCTTTTGTATTCTTTCAAATCTTGAAAATCTTTAACTTATGACATTTTTAACAACAAGGTTTTACTGACAGAGCGTATCCAAGCAGATTTAGTCTTAAGCTCTTTTTAACCATTAGTTAGCTAAATATTTGTAAAACAGGCAGAGAGACGTAAAGAGTGACCAAAAGCATTGATTTAAAAAAAAAAAAACACCACCATTAAACGGCACTTCAGAGTGTAAGGGCAAAAAGGGCATTTTGAGCCCTATCTGTGCATGTGCCTGGTCAGTTGTCATGAAAAGGGGTGTGAGCTCAGGCAGTTGAAGCCAGGATTAAACAAAGACTTTATTTAAATAAAACAAAAAAACACAATGGGGTGAACAAGATTAAACAAACCCGAACTCAAACTGAAAACTACCCACGAGGGCGCAAATAAAAAGGTCCAGGAAAATGTAAAATAGTAAGTCCACAACTTGACAGGGTACAGCAGTTGTTTGCATGTAGACTACGTGTTGTTTACACATCGAGTTTTCACGCGCAAACTACACTTACACTAAGTGCAAACGACATGTATTCTATGCGCAAACAACACTTGACGTGTTCAAATTCGCACGTTTTTGACCCTCTTGGCTTTCCATAAGCTACCAGGAACACGTCCACACAAAACTCCAAGCAGTGTACTTGAATGGGGAAGCACAAGGAAGCAAACAAACAATGAACCGACACGGGACAAGAAATGAAGGGAACTATACAGGGATATTGTGATGAAACACTAATGGGACAAACATGAGCAGAGAACAAGAGGGCGGGGGCAAAGAGACGCAACCTGAGAACACGTGGTGCAGTCAAAACAAAGGCCGTGTCTCCTCACAAAACATAAGTCAAGTTAACGTTATTTATATAGCGCTTTTTAAAATTTTCATTGTTACAAAGCAGCTGTACAAGAAAACATATTGACTATAAGCAAAATATATAAGGTTATGCAAGTCACAACCAAAAAAAGGTGAAAACACAGAAGACAGATTCAGACAGACAGATTCAGACACACCCACACACAAAACACTACACACCCACAAACACTTACGAACACAAGCGCCCAAGACAAGGAGAGGGAATACAGGTCAAACACAAAACAGACTACAAATTCCTACATGCAGTGCCAAGTAAACAAAACTTAAAAATTCTAGAAAGCCCCCAGGGCAAAGAGTGCAAAACAGTAAAACAGACACAAGGAATGACCCTGTCCACAGAGCTGAAAAGTTTAGTGTTCAGTTTAATAAAACATAACATTGTACACTGTACAAACAGTTACTGTATGTAAGTACTAGTCTCAGCCTCACGATCCGTTGGCTGAACGTCTGATGCATATGGCACACTTTTTTGGAAACACTTCAGCGAGTTCGAAGTCGTCATCTGATTGGTTAAATGTCACAGGATTTCCGGGAGACGTGCGACACATTAAGCGTTTTTTAACGGACCGCCTGTAAACAACGAAGCCGTCTGATCTAAGAAGTAAGTGTTTACAAAGGTGATTTAAGAATTCATCACAATCAACTAAACGCTTAATTCTTAAAAGTATCCGAGGTTCACGGTATAAACTTATAGTTAGTTGCTGTTAACTACACCGGTCTGTTACTGCGGTGACATTTCCACGCGTTGTCTTTGCAATGTGATCATTGAAGGACAACTGTTCATCAAATATGACTTCGAGGTTCCTGGCTGATTCAGTGGGAGTGATAGTGGAATTGTCAAGCTGGATGGTGAGATCGTGTTGGACCGTGGGGTGTGCCGGAAACACAAGTAGTTCTGTCTTGGCCGGGTTCAGCTGCAGGTGATGCTATTTCATCCAAGCTGAGATGTCATCTAGGCAGGCTCTTATGCGAGCTGCTACAGTGGTATCGTCTGCGTGAAACGAGATGTAGATCTGTTGTGTCATCAGCATAACAGTGATACGAGAAGCCGTGACCACGTATGATGGGTCCTAAGGATGTCATGTAGATGGAAAAAAGCAGCGATCCAAGCACCGATCCCTTAGGGATCCCAGTGATCATATGGTGAGCAGTGGACAGCGAGACCCTCCATGACACATTGAATGATCTGCCGGAGATCTATTTCCTACTATTAAACATTAACGCGGTTCAAGATGAAACATGATTTGTTGCTTTACCTGTCAGTCATATGGCCTATTGGGCGGGCCATGGCCAGAGAAAGTGGCGATAAGTTACAGACATTCAATATGAAGGTCTGGCTACGTGAGACTATGTAAGAACTTAAAAATAACAAATGTTAATTAATGAAGATGTTGTAATTTTCTTCATGATGGTGATGGTTTTGTGATGGGCTGATCATGGGTTGGACTGTAATCTGCTGCTGTTTGCTGTGTAAATACATTTACTGTCTTTTGAAAAGAGAAATGATGTGTTCAAAAAGACATTTCGAGATGACAGGAGTCTGACATCTGTTTGTTTTTCAAACCCTCAGATCAGAAGAGTGAAAGCATTTCAATATGGTTATTGAAAATGGCACTACTGCGACAGTACAGAGTATAGAAAAGGCTCCTGTTGGAGTACACTACTGCTGTAGTGTGGAGGAAAGTTAGTCACCTTCGGGCTCCTGTGGGAGCGGGCGCTGCATCCCCAGTATGTTCGATGGATGGTCAGCTGGAGGCAAAACAAAAGGAAATATGCAGGGGGCCAATACAAACCAGCACAGATTCGGCTACATATAATTAAAATATCATCTTAAACAACCAAACCTCTACAAATGCAGTGGAAAGAGTGGTCTTTAATGAACCAAAGAGAACACACTTCACTCCTCTCTTCATTAAGTTACATTGGCTCCCTGATGTGGCTTGCATCAAATTCAAGTCTCTGCTCTTGGTCTACAAGACCACCACTGGTTCGGCACCCATATCCATATCTTCCCTCGCTAATGCACTAATGAACTACATCTTGTGGTGCCATCCCAAAAAGTATCTCTCACATACCTTCTCTGTATCTCTCACAAACCTTCTCTGGACCTCTACAAATGCAGTGGAAAGAGTGGTCTTTAATGAACCAAAGAGAGCACACTTCACTCCTCTCTTTATTAAGTTACATTGGCTCCCTGCTGTGGCTTGCATCAAATTCAAGTCTCTGCTCTTGGTCTACAAGACCACACAGGGGCGCAACTACTCAGTGTTAGGGGGGTATGCAGAAACAGTTTTGGCGCCCCCCTAAATAAAAAAGTGTGCCGGACATCATCATGTATGACCTTGAAATAATAAAGGTTTATTTTAAAAGTATATCAGACAGCTACTGTAAGCCTAGCATAATTATATGGTATATGGACACAAATATATAAAAATGTATTCATGGAAATTTCTCTGCCATTTATTTATTTTTGCCGTATCTAAAACGTACCGCACAAGTGTATCGTATCGAACCGAACCCTGAATTTTGTGAACCATTAAACCATTACACTCCTACCTTTTCCATATTAATAATATTAAGAAATTAATCTGTTGGTATCAAGTATCAAGTTGGTATCAAGCTCCCTCTACACTTCCACCTAATGTTAGACCTACCTGTTGCTTTCCCCTGTCTTTCCTGATCCACCATCCTCACACCTGAATAAAATGAACTTTGCTGTTAAATATAGCAGCCTAAATAAAACTTTTAAATCAGCCTAGGGATGGCATCAGATAAGACAACTATTATGCAGTAAGGTTGTGCTAATGATGAAATTACATTAACATTTGGGATTTTAAAAAGTACAAATATGACACACACACATACATATAGAAAAGTGATTACAGGGTCACATCTCTCACTGTTTAAAGGTCTGTGCTGATATATATATATACATACATACATACATACACATATAGCACAGATCTTTAAAGAAGGAGAAATGTGGCCCTTGCAGCTTCCATGTCACCCAGCAGATGTAAAGTAGCCTGTATGTCTGACAGCACAGCTGAGCTAACATGATGCTAATGGTAAAAAAAATTCCATGATAAACCAGCTTTATTGCATAAGGAATGTTTTCCAGCTTCTAGTCATTTATTGTGCATGCTACCTTATATTTACCGGTTCTTATTTTACTTTAATAAAATTGAGATATTTCATGCATGGCATTGGTACAATAGGGTTTAACCAAAATATAAATGTAGATATCAGCAGCAAAATTATTTTGCATTAAGCTAGCATACACTTGCCAGTCAATATTTATATTTGCAAGCCTCCAAGTTAGGTAGAAAATCTATTCATGATTCCACGGTCGCTAGCTAACGTTAGTCTGTTAACATGAATATTGTATTTGCAAAAATAGACGTCAATTTTAAATCCTCCTGTTCTTTCACCTCCAGGTTTTTGGTGTGCGTCCTTTGAGGGGCGTCTTTTTTTTCTTTGTGTGTTTTTTTTTTTTTCCCCCGGGGGGGTTTTTGGTGTTTTTTTTTTTATTTTCAAAAAAACCCAACAGTGTTAAACCGCGCCCCGCCCCGTGGTTTTTTCCTTTTTATGTTTAAATAAATTATATGGTTGTAGTATCAGGTTAACTACTGGGGTAGGAACCTTCTGTAGGTTGTTGTTGAGGGGGGACAGTTAATAAAAGTAGTTCAACAAGTGTGCAGCTGTGGTCCTTGTGTTGAGCCTCCTATAAAGGTTACGGTGTACCTATCAAACACGCGACATGGTGTCAGAAGTGAAAACTTTATCTTAACGGACGTCTACATATAAGGGATAACACAGGACATAGGCTAGTCGTTTATTTGTTTTTCTCCGCCGATTACCAAAAGTTTCGGGCTAATGCTAACGAGCTCACAGGCGGCAAAATGAATCAGTTTCCAGTTTCCCCACCAGAAAAGTTCACGTTCAAAGCCGAAGACTGGACTAAATGGATTAAACGCTTCGACAGATTTCGCATTGCATCGGGATTGGAGACACAAGCGGACGAAAATCAAGTGAATGCACTGATTTACACAATGGGAGAGGAGGCGGAGGATATACTGGTTTCCCTGCACCTCAGCCCAGAGGAAACGAGTGAGTACGACACAGTTAAGACAAAGCTGGATGCTCACTTTGTAACACGCAGAAATGTGATCTTCGAGCGGGCAAAGTTTAACCAGAGGCAGCAAGAAATGGGCGAGTCGGCTGACAGCTTTCACACAGCGCTGCACTGCCTAGCGGAGCACTGCGGCTACGGGGCTCTGCATGACGAAATGGTGAGAGATAGACTTGTTGTGGGTCTGAGAGATAAACGTTTGTCAGAACAGCTACAACTTGATCCCGAACTGACTTTGGAGAAAGCAATTAACAGAGCTCGACAAAGCGAGCAGGTGAAAAAGCAACAAGAAATGCTAAAAGCGAACTTCAAAGCAGATATTTCTAACGCTCAGCTAGACAGCGTGCACGCGCGACAACGCAACGGCGCACGCGCAAAACAACTCATGCCACAACACAAGCAGACAGATAAAAAACGGAATGAAAGACAGGCACAATGCAGCAGATGCGGTGATTCAAGATGGCATAGCCAACAACAATGTCCAGCCAGAGAGGTAATATGCAATAACTGCAGAAAAAAAGGGACATTACGCCAGAGTGTGCAAAACCAAAAGAATGTGTGAAATGCATGTAGCTACAGTGGTTGAGGACACTGGTGAGGAAGTTGCATTTCTGGGTTCACTGTCGGCGGACGCAAATGACAGCCCATGGATGACAGACATACATGTGGAGAATCTCAATGCACGCTTTAAAATTGACACTGGCGCCGACGTCACCGCCATATCTGAAATGCTGTATAACCAGGGCCAGTTCCGCAGGCTGGAGAAGTCAGGGAGGGTTCTGCTGGGGCCAGGAGGGACTCGTCTGAATGTGAAGGGCAAGTTCACAGCCAATCTCAGAAAGAACAGTATAAATACTAAAGAGGAAATTTACGTTGTGGAGGGGCTGTGCACACCACTGCTGGGCGGGCTTGCTGCAGTGGCACTGCAGTTGGTCGCCAGAATAAATAACCTCAGCCTGGACTCCAAAGAGACAGTTAAAAGGGAGTTTCCAAAGCTTTTCTGCGGACTAGGTAGAATGGAGGCCGAGTACAAAATAGTACTGGAACCGGGCGCTCAGCCTTTCTCCCTCTCAACTCCCAGGCGCATCTCCCTCCCACTCCTGCCAAAGGTTAGAGAGGAGCTGGACCGTATGGAACAGCAGGGAGTTATCTCAAAAGTGGAGGGGCCCACTGAATGGTGTGCGCCTATGGTGGTGGTGCCGAAACGCACGGGCAAGGTGAGAATATGCACCGATCTCACAGAGCTGAACAAATCAGTTATGAGAGAGAAGCACCCCCTCCCCTCAGTCGAACACACTTTAGGACAGCTCGCTGGGGCCAAGGTGTTTTCAAAGCTAGACGCCAACGCAGGCTTTTGGCAGATTCCACTCTCCAAGGACTCATCTCTGTTAACCACTTTCATAACTCCGTTCGGGCGGTATTGTTACAATCGCCTGTGTTTTGGAATCTCGTCAGCACCAGAACATTTCCAAAAGCGCATGTCTCGCATCTTGGAGGGCCTGGTGGGTGTTCTGTGTCAGATGGACGATGTGCTCATTTGGGGAGCCACACAGACGGAGCATGATGAGAGACTGTGGAAAGTACTGTCGCGACTGCAGGAGGCGGGAGTGACGCTCAACGACAAGTGTGAGTTTGCTAAGAACAGGATAAAGTTCCTGGGGCAGGTCATCGAGGCATCAGGCGTTAGTGCTGACCCTGACAAAGTGAGTGCTGTAAAAGCTATGCCAGCACCCAGTAACGTCAGCGAAGTGAGACGTTTCCTGGGGATGACAAACCACCTGGGGAAGTTCCTGCCTCACTTGGCTGAGAGAACACGACCACTCAGAGATCTGCTGAAAAAGTCCAGTATGTGGGCCTGGGGGCCGCAGCAACAACAGGCCTTCGAGAACATAAAAGAAGAACTGACGACACCCCCAGGGCTTGCATTGTATGACCCGAATGCTGAAACTCTTGTCTCCGCTGACTCTTCCTCGTACGGGATGGGCGCTGTTCTTCTCCAGCGCCACACAGACACAGAGTGGAAACCTGTGGCGTATGCCTCGAGAGCCCTCAGCAGCACTGAGCAGCGTTACGCCCAGATTGAGAAAGAGGCGCTAGCATCAACATGGGCCTGTGAGAGGTTTGCAGAGTTCCTCATTGGAAAGAAATTTCACATTGAAACCGACCACAAGCCCCTGATTCCCCTACTAGGCTCAAAGAGCTTAGATGAACTTCCTCCACGCATACAACGTCTGCGCATGCGACTAATGCGTTTTGCCTACACCATATCACATGTGGCTGGCAAAGACATTGCAACTGCAGATGTGCTGTCCCGAGCTCCCGTCAGTCACAAGGCAGAAGGATTGCAGGAGGAGGAAATCAACCTCTATGTTGACTCTGTTGTAGCGAACCTCCCAGCTACAGAAAAGAGGTTAAGAGAAATTCAGAGACATCAGGACGACGACCACACACTCAAGCATTTGAAGAAATTCTGTGTCGAAGGATGGCCAGATAAATTCTCAATTAACAGAGTGTTCCAGCCATACCTGCAATTTTCAGGTGAGCTCACAATCCAAGATGGTCTACTGTTGTACGGCAGCAGGATAGTCATCCCAGCATCTCTCAGGGCGGACATCCTGTCAAAGCTGCACGAGGGCCACCTGGGAATAACAAAATGCAGAGAGCGAGCTAAACTTTCAGTGTGGTGGCCAGGGATCAGCAGAGAGCTGACAAACATGATAGAGAAGTGTGATGTATGTAGCCAAGAAAGAGTAAATTTCAAAGAAAAGATGATTTCTACTGAGTTTCCGCCAAGACCATGGTCCACGGTAGGAGCGGATCTATTCCAGATAGACAACAAACAATACCTGGTCATTGTGGACTATTTCTCCAGATATTTTGAAGTAGCCAAACTGACATATACAACATCTGGAGCAGTGATTGATCACATCAAGTCTATATTTGCTCGCCATGGTATACCTGAAGTGGTCCGCTCGGACAATGGCCCGCAGTTTGCATCTGAGATCTTCAGACAGTTCGCACAGGATTGGGGTTTTAGCCATGTGACTTCTAGTCCCCATTTCCCACAGAGCAACGGGGAGGCGGAGCGTGCTGTGAGGACGATCAAAAGTCTCCTCAAGAAATCCAGCGACCCTTATCTCGCCCTGATGGCCTATCGAGCTGCTCCCCTGGCAAATGGATACAGTCCCACTGAGCTTCTGATGGGACGGAAAATAAGAACGCCAGTTCCTGTCATTACATCCACGCTTAACCCAGGGTGCGCAGACATGGACAACCTGAAAAGGACGGAACACAGGTACAGACAAAAACAGCGACAGCATTATGACCAAAGACACAGAGCACGCGACATGCCGTGCCTTCAACCCGGTGATCATGTGTGGGTCAAAGATACAGAGGAAAGAGGCACAGTGGTGTCTACTGCCGGCACACCGAGGTCATACATCATTGAGACGCCCGGGGGCACTCTGCGAAGGAACAGATACCATCTTTCACCAACCCCTGTGGCTCCTGAAAAACCTGCTCACGCAACTGAGCCAGCACCCGAGAGCACAGTTCCGGATGACACACACACTCCTGTCACACCCGGAGCACAGTGTGTAGGGAGTCAGCGGTCTCCTGTGTGTGAAAGGCGTTTCCCAGCCCGTATAAGGAATCCCCCATCTTACTTGAAAGACTTTGTACGTTCTTAGGAATGGCACCTGAGTTATGGGGAGGGCAGGGAGTAGTTGATTGTTGCCAATGCTGTTGATAAAGTGTTCAATTTATGCTGTTGAAATAATAGTGTTTTTAGAAGCACAGGTTCATAGTATTTCACAAATTGTTGAGAACCATAAATGTGTGTTGTTATTGTTACTGATCTTGATCATCATTTTAGTGATGGTGTATGTTATATTTATATCCGGAAGAGCCCTCTGTTACAATTTAGGAATGCTCTTAATGTTGTATCTGCATCTGCACAAAGATTATCCTTTGCTTAGAAAGGGGGATGTAGTATCAGGTTAACTACTGGGGTAGGAACCTTCTGTAGGTTGTTGTTGAGGGGGGACAGTTAATAAAAGTAGTTCAACAAGTGTGCAGCTGTGGTCCTTGTGTTGAGCCTCCTATAAAGGTTACGGTGTACCTATCAAACACGCGACACTTATGAGGGCACCGGTGCCGCCTAGCCTGTTAGTCCTCTTAAATTTTTATATCTTTTTATATATATACTATATTTTATAAATTTTATAAAATTTTTTATATTTTTTATTTTTTTTTTTTTAGGGGGGGGGGGGGGGTTTGGTGGGGGGGGGGAAATTTTTTTTTGGGGGTTGTGAGTGGGGGGTGTTATGTGGCAATGCTTTTTGTGTTTTTTTTTTTTTTTTAAAATTTTTTTTTGTTGGTGTGGGTGGTTGTGTGGTTTGTTTTTTTTTTTTTTTTTTTTTTTTTTTTGTTTTTTTGGTTTTTTTTTTATTTTTTTAAAATATTAATTTAAAAATTAATTTTTTTTTTTTGTTTAGTGCCACAATCGACAGAATACAGTCTCCAATTAGATATTTTACCCATTTCTGCTACCATTGCTAAACAAAAACACTGACGACAGCTGTAGTTAAACAAATTAAAACGAGCGGACTGAACAATAATGCTCGTGTTCCACTTCATAACACTGTCTTTTGTAGAATTTTCTTTGGGTATGTGTCTAAAAATATCTCACACACTGTATGCCCAAATCAGAAACTAGGGTGCAATGTTATTTTTCACATAGCGTTAACTTTTGAAAACATAGTGTTTGCTTAGTTATACAGCTAGCAGTTGACTATCAGCCAGAAACTATACATTAAGGAGACAGTAAAGGAAAGTTTTTCATCTCTTTTTCTTCAGTTTTCACAAGTGCATTATTATAAATGGAGAGGGAACAGTAAGAAGGCTCATGTTATGTGTCAGGTTTGTAAATGCATTTGCTAACGTTTGCCACTGTTAGTATACGCAGGCATCTATAGATGTATATGGTCTAAGTTTATCTTGGTTTCTCTGTCTGGTAGGTGAAATCTGATTTCTTTCTAGTCATTGTCAAAAAGCAAGCTAACAAAATATGCTACCTAGGATTAGTAATGCGGACAGGGGGATCTTTCTGCCTCCACCCAAGCTCTGCCTACAAACACACGTCACAATGTTTACTAACAGTAAAGGCTTCTATAATGCGACACCCAGTATTTTGTGCTTGTGCTACTCGACATACATATTAACTTTTATTCAGCAAAAAGTAGATTCACTGCACCACTACGACCAGCGGAGATGCTTTATTTTCATTCAACATACCTGAAACACATATACACACAGTATTCATATATAGGGAAATTAAAAAGGCTTCTGTTTAATTGACACCGTTATTATGTAACCCGTGACTGACCACCATTTTGATTTTGTCTGACAAACAAACCAGTCCGGATAACTTAGTTATTACTTAAAAATCATTCTAAATGAAGGAGAATAGCGAAGTTCACATCACAACTATAATGTTACCAATACAGACACCAGACATGATATTGTTGGAATCATTAATGTATGATTTACAGACGGAAGTGTTTGGGAAGGGGTGTTTGAAGGTGGAATATAATACTTGTTGATGATATAATACTTACATAAGTATGAGCAAGCTGGCATGATATACTTTGTGTCCCTGTGATGTGATGAGCGCACCTTCATTCGCAGTGACATTTTAAAGGAAAGACGCTTTCAGCAGTGAAGTCATAAAGCAACAGCGGTGCTGTGTTTGTTGAATTGAACACAAGTAAAGATTAAGAAATAAGATAATTTTCTGTACTGAACTAATATTTTAAAGTTTGATCATGGCCGACTAAAACGCCGCCCCTCTCTCTAAAATGGTCATTACTGCAAATGTACTAAAACATATAAACACTACACCACATTAAGGTGAGTGTAACGGTCACCAGCTGGAGTGCCCTTGAGAACCACCAGAGGGCACTCCACATCAAACCATATCATTCACTCACAAACTACATTTCCCATAACTCACTACCCAGACTCATCAGCACTGATTGCACACACACCTGCATATCATTTACATACACACATATATACCACTTCCACACACCATTCTTGGAGAAGTCTTGTTTTGTTTACACTGCATTTCTGAGCAGTTCCCTGGTTCCCTGGTTCCCTGGTTCCCTGGTTCCCTGGTTCCCTGGTTCCCTGGTTCCCTGGTTCCCTGGTTCCCTGGTTCCCTGGTTCCCTGGTTCCCTGGTTCCCTGGTTCCCTGGTTTTTGGATTTAGTGCCTTGTTCCCCGTTCCCCGTTTACGCTTAAGTCTCGGAGCAGTTCATGACAGTTAGCTATACATCCATTTGTGTGACAGTAGTACCCTACTGCATCATGCAAGTTTACCATTACGTAACGTTATGTTCTGCTGATGTGGACACAAGTATAGGTGTTACAGTTATCTCAAATCCTGAACGTATCCCTCGAATGCATATCGCAGACCTTTCTGTCTGAAACAAGCATGTCATTTTTCCAGAAATTCTTCACTATTTCGCCAGAGAGGGCACAAATGTACACTGGGAACACATGACTGATACCCAAAGCTTGTCGGAAATAGCAACAGGATCGAGGGAGCAGAGTTTTCAACGGAAGGATCAATTAGCAAAACTTGCAATTTGTGGTGCTGGTAAACCAGGTCTTCTCAGCAATGGCGAAACTGCCGTTCATGTTCTAAGAAGAATGAAGACTTGATTGACAGCCTCTAGACTCTCAATTTCTAAGTATAAAGTTACTTCTGAAGAATAAATATTGTTCTATGCCCTCATTCCCTGTAATTGTAGTTAGTTCGTACTGGAGACAGAAACGGTGGGTAATAATAAGTGCAGAGCAGTTCATGACTGTGTGTTCGAGGTGCTTTCGTGGTGCTTTCGTGGATGATCCACAATAATACTTGCTTTTGAGAGTTTGAGAAGAGTAATAGCTGTCGGTTTCTTTCCCCACCTGTTTTGGGGACATATATTTAGGAATTAACATGTCAAGATGTTTTAATTAAATTACATGTTATGTGATCTTAAGTTTCCAATGCAAATGCGTATATAAACAGCATAATTGTAAGCTGTATATTGTATTTTTGTTTATTTGAAGCTATGTTTAGTCAAGACAAGAGACTAAAAGGGAATTTGTATTTCTGTCTTGTAGTTTCACTCTGATCCATAGTCGAGTTGTGTCATTAAGCCACAATAAATATTGGAATTAAACTTGCTTCTCAGGACTAATAGACAGAGTTTAACTTGCTGTCAAACTTTGCAAGATTAAACGTAAAGGGAGGACAGTTCAAACATACTTGATGTAAAGAAACATCATGAGATTTTAGAGTCAAAGCTCTGAGACCGACTTATATTGACTCCTGGCACACAAAGCTGTTTCATCCTCCTGTCAGAAAAATCATTTATTTGAATAAAAACTCTTCACAGTCTTTTCACTGCACCAACGCGGTAGCAAAATCATTAAATCAATCATATAAATGTCAATTCAACAAGTTTTGGGCAAAATAAAAGCCTGATTTATTGCTGTGCCGTGGAATTCTAAACAAAACAGCTGAATAATAAAAAGCTTTAAGAAGTGCATAAATTATATTTCTATATGAGTCTGTGTAGTTTAAAATAAGTGTATTAGCATACCTGAATAAGCTTGTGTTTGGGACTAAAGGAATTCCCTGAGCTGCTCTGAAATAGAACTGCTCCACATTTTGCTAATGAGACTCAGATGATGAAAACTTTCTTTATATCTTCATTTGAACTTTTCACTTGAACAGGCTGGAGACCGTGCCCTTTATCCGTTATCGTTGCCCGTATTGGTGAGCATCAAAGAAAAGCCGGTTTAGAAATATGAAACATCTAAACAGTGCCATCTGTGTTTGCTGAGATGTTGGGATGTACTCCAGCCCTCCCGTGACCCTGCAGAGGACTGTTTAGATGTTTCATGATAATAGTGTGAAATGAATTATCTGATCTCATGAGGACGATGGGTTTCATGTTATCAGGAGTTGTTACTGTAGTGCGGCCATAAGACACCTGCACAATAACAGACACCAAAACTAAGAATTGAAATACAGACGCAATTATGAAATAAATACAAATGACATTTCTGTGGCAGGAGTGAGACAGAGGAAGGAGCGTGGAATTTTTTATTTATAGATGCATCAGTCGATCAACGATTTGGAGCAATAAACAGCGGATCTCACAAAAAGAATGTTGGTATCAGAATACATTTAGCTCTCGTGTTATTGTTGTACCTTATAGCTTCAACCTTTTTTCCCGGAGCATCAAATGTCTTGGGCTTTTGCCATTAACGTTTCAATTCTTTTCATTATGGTAAGGTGACTTCATGGTTTCGCTCATATTGTGTTGCGGTTGGCAATCATCTTGTGTCAAAGTAATGTGTGTCTTGAGGGGAAAATGGTGTATTAGGGCAGTAATTGCCCTTGTGGATGTACATAGTCTTGTGTGTGTGTGTGTGTGTGTGTGTGTGTGTGTGTGTGTTTATTATGATGACCTTATCATACTTTACTGTCTGACTTTGATAAGTTCTCTGACCTTGAGCTCTGCTGTTCAGAGCTCAGGACAAAAGCTGACCACAAACACATTCCATTTCTGATGAGATGGAAAACACCCGGGATTTTCAGATGAGATGTGTTAACATTGTTGGGTTCTGTGACGCTCTCAATTAAATTTCACTTTTCTCTTCAATATGGGCGAAGGTGATAATGTCCTTGAACATTCAACAACACAAGCCAAGATTAGATAATGTGTCCAGAGCGCCGCGCTCCATTTCTGAGAAACTGCTCTGGGACCTCAAATGTGTTTTCTCTCAACACAAACCTAAATAAGAAAATGAGCATTTATGGATTCTTCCAAACATTCATGCTGCATCTACCATTGAACAACATTGAACAAGTTCACAAATAATCTCGGGGTGTATTTGTATTATATTGTATTCTCTTATTACTTTTTATATGAATTTGAGCTGAATAACTGTCAATCACCAGATACTGCTAGCAACCCTGTCATCTCTAGGAGTCTCAGGCCCCCCTCTCCGTTGGTTCAAATCCTACCTCTCCAGCAGATCCTTCAGGTTGTCATGGAGGGGCACGCTGTCCACTTCTCACCACATGATCACTGGGGTCCCTCAGGGATCGGTGCTTGGACCGCTGCTTTTGCCATCTACACGAAATCCTTGGGACCCATCATACGGGCACACAGATTCTTGTATCACCGTTATGCTGATGACACCCAGAAAATACTGCTAAATGACTAAATGTAAATGTTATCTGTGTACGTGACAGCAGGGTGTCTTAATGTCCACATTTTGGATTGCAGCGGTCAAAATCTATGTAGACATTCGAAGTTGAATTATATATAATAATGTCAATAATTTCACTTCAGTAGCCAGATTTTACATGGCAGTACATGCACAGTTTGCACAGAATTTCAATGGTTTGATGCTTTATGAAAGCAATAGGCCTATTTAAAAAATAACATCTAATTTTACCTTTATACTGTAATTCAATGTCCTTTAATAAGCTCAAGGTATGACAGTAAGTCAACATGAAACAGAATTTATGGTACTTTTCCGAATGTACGAATATTGTATTGTTAAAAATGAATGTGAACTTTCTTTGGAGTATTTGAGGTCTGGATTTGAGATCTATTTGAACATGTTTTCTGTTATTTACATCTGTTGTTCCAGTTTTTTTTCACAGAATTAAACAAAAAACAGATTTGACCTAAAACACACACCTATGAAAAGTAAATTCAGAAAAAGTTAAAATAATTTTGAAATGTTCAAATGTTTTTCTGTGGCTGTATACATACAAACGTATACTCGGATCAGGAGACACACTGTAGCTCTCTGCAAGCTGGTTGAATGTTTAATGGAAATGTATCTCTTTTCTGATCTTATATATCATATTATATAATTAGTGATATTACAATGAAACAATCTCATAAATGAATAAATAAATGTATTATTTACAATTCAATGCAATCGAAACACTTTTAGTGGAGAAAAGGTTTTAGGGTTCAAACCCTCAATAGGAAACAAATTGTTTGTGGGAAGAAGGTCAACAAACTCACGATTAGAACACTCATGTGTGGAGATATTTGTTTTTCAGTCGGCTGGTGTGGTTGAATAAGATATGGAAGAAACCCCCGAAATAAGATCGTGTGTAGGGAGTTGAACAGTTTCTTTTTCTTCATTCATCATTGGAGTTTTGGTTTGGTACTTACATTGCTATTATTAGGATGGTCTTGTACTCTTTACTCTAAATTTCTCTTCTTTGTTTTCCACATGTGCTTTTTAACGTAAAGCTGCTTTTAAGTAAATGCAAAAAGTGCTATGTATTGTAAATAAAGTTGACTTGACTTGATCATAGCAAATTGTTAATTTTTAAATAAATCAAATAGAAAATGGATTAAGAATTGGCCCTTTACTGTAAAGTCATACTCTGACAAGATAAAAACACACATGTATATTACATTTCTCATATTTTGGAAACATTTATTCAGTGTTCAGATAGTGTATGCCTTTAGAAGACATTTCCCTACTGTGAGAGTGTACAAACAAATCACAATTAACACCACAACACTGTGACTTAAACACTGCTGTTGTGAAATAATAAATGGTCTGACTGTCAGTTCCTATTCTTATCATCACCACAGCACACACAGTACGTCCGGTATATTAGTCATCTCAAAGTCTTGCTTATCTCTCCTTAGGTGTCATTGGTAAATTAATTTCACAGAACAGTAATGATCTTTCTGTTTGTTTATTCTGAAAGGTTCAGACGCAGCCTAATACATGTACACTGAGAAACTAATGGCTTATTACGTAAGATCAAATTGTTCAGTTTAATGCTAGGTCTCTCGGAGGAAATAAAACAATTCTCACATTATAAAACACATTTGCTCATCCACAGATAGGCAGTTCACTTTATTTGTTGCTTTCACTACAAAAATCTCACAAAATTCAGGAAACTAAAAGATTCTCATTGTCTCTTGGTACATGGTATTTACTTTGTAAAGCAATGTCTGGAGAAGTCTTTCTCCTCCTTTTGTCCGCATGATGACCCAAAAGATTGATCAGAGCAGTCTTCATAATGAAACGCACACCCATTCACAAAAAAGGCCATTACTCTCAATCTGTGTATCGACACGTAAGATCGATGATGAGGGAAAGTACAGGTGTGGTTAGTGATGCGTGCACAGACTACAGTGTAGAATCCAAACATTGGTGTGTATTTTATAGCACCACTTCTAACCTTGTGAAATTTAGTGAAATTATGAATCGTTGATATAATTGAATACACTTTTATATATTGCCGACCTTTGAAACAGATCTGTCTGCAAACTTTAAGACAAGACTCTGCAATCACTTAATGAAGTGAACTTAATCTGTTTCTCCTTTCTGTGGTTTTCAGTGGTTACGGGAACGTGGCGCAAGCGATGTCAAGGTCACAGGTTTGATCCCATAGATTGCACATACTCAAATATAAATCTATAATGTAATGTGAGTCCAATAATACTGACAAATGCATAAATGTAAATGCCTTGACTTTTTTCATTGATCAAATTTTTTTACCCTGCTGAAGTGGAAAAACACAATGCAATCATTTAATATTAATTTTCTTGCATTTAATGTTGATTGTACTTTACATTCAAACTGATAACAGAATGACGCATCTTGTTACCTTAAGTCAAGACTGAGCAAAGTGTGTCAAGACCAAGAACAGACCAAACATCTGAAACATCCAAACAGTAAACACACTAATGCCTCTTTTTTGAAGACTCTCCAAAGGGAGCATCAGAACACCTGTGCTGAGTCCATTTTATCAGACTATGTTTCTGTTTGTCAGACTCGTTCTCAGACTCAAAAGTCATGCAAATGTCAAATGATCATTTCAACCAGTTTTGAATTTTGTTGCATCATCAAGGTCCCGAATTTGTTTGCCATTATTTTTAATAGGACTGGATGGCAGGGTGAACTTAAACACGAGAAATATAACAATCAAAAGTATTTGAGAGTGGACTACCATTTCTAAAAAGGTAAACTGGTGTGAAAGAACAAACCAAAAATGTAAATCAGCTGCTTTTCGGTTGATTTAAATGAATAATTTTGTTTTTTTATTTTAGCACAACAGCGTGTCAACTTTGAGAAGGTCGTGTTCAGTTTTGACCTCTCGATAACTTCAATATCTACTGGGAATCAATTTATCACTTTAGCCAATATTAGGTTTAATGCACATCTTATCTAGAACAAATAAACTCATTTATCATTTTCTCACATTTGGAAGAACATATCAAAGTATGCCTGTGGCAAACCATATCAAACAAAATCAGTATGTAAAAAAAGGGAAAGGACTTTGTAAGAGGAGGAACTTTCTCCAGATATTGTGATTTACTCTACTGGCAGAGCATTAAGGTATTTGTATATAAAGATAAATCTACCCCAGGAATATTTACTAGAGTAAAATGTGTGACACTCTGCCTTAAATACTGTAGATCATTGTCGTTTAAGGAGAACAGGCTGGTACTCTGAACACAGTTCACATCAGTGCTTGGTACATTTTACCTCCTGCAATGAAGAATCATTCTCAACTTTAGACCCTACTGATAAAGTCAATGTAATTATGAGTCTTAGGAACCGTCCTTTCAGCCTTCAGCCAGAAATATAAACAAGCTCTTTACTGCACTTTTGTGCAGATCTACCCTCAGCCTTTGATAAAATAATACTGTATGTGGGAACAAATACAAGAGACGACATAATCAGCTGTGTTTAAAGTTGACAGCTCGTGACAGAACCTGCTTATCCATTAACACAAGATTTAGTCTTCAGGAAGATTTTGCATTAATTGTCCCCTTGCCTGCTCTGGCATGTTGTAAGTCTCTGGGAAAATAGGACAGGGATTCAGGGGTGCTAAATTACTTGCCACTTTTATTGCAGTCCCAAGATGAGTTTTGCAGAATGCAGAAGGCAGCATATGCCCAGCTAATCTGTTCCCACAGCTGTGCCAGGTGTCAGGCTGCCAACACCTTCTGCAAGGGCACGGGCCACTGCCATACTATCCTCAAAAACACGAGACTACCATGACAATAATGACATTATTTGGCTTCTGTCATGGAAAACCGGCAATGACAGTTTAAGTAAAATCTTGTCAGAATTCATGGATGTTTAGAAACTAGGAAAACTATCCAACATTTCATACTGTATGTCTGAGACTTTAAAGAGTAAATCTCACAAACATCGAGTGTGTCGACTCGTTCATATTCATTTTAAATCAGTCATTAAAATGTTTTGTTATTGAAAGACTGAAAACTTATGTTTATTAATGTTTATGGTTGCCCAAGTGCAGACAGTGAAAGGGTTAACAAAAGACTTTAATGTATATGATAATAAACAAAACACCCACGAGGGGAAAACCACAATACAATAAAACTTGGCAGAGAACGATTAGTGGACTGACTAGGTACCTAACAAGGAAGATAACAATGACACAGGCGGGAAGCTAAACGAGGAAACGAGAGGGCGGGGACATTGACAAGACCGGAGAGCTCATGGCATGCCCAACCCAGCAATGCATATGAGCTTCCACACAGAACAAATGGTACTGATCCTGACAAAATGAGGCAGAACAATGACAATTGTGAGCACACAAGTAATGTTTTTGTAAGACATGTTTGTAAAAAAACTATTAAAATGTCTTATTTTAGCTTGGTTTAAAAGAATCCCTGTCTGGGAAACCACCCCCTGATGTTCAGCTTCCTTTAGGGTCCCTGACAGTCCACAATCCAACCTTGAAACCAAATCTTCCATGACTCATGGTTTGATGTCAGAATATATGTAGCCAAAGCTCATTTCATTCTAACTGACTGTGTAAGATTGAACGTGGGAAACATGAGGGCGCTTTTGTCTCAGAAAGTCTGCTCAAATGTTAAAAATGTGTGTTTTCAGGCAGGACTGAACATTAGGCTAGAGACACAGGACATCCTCCCACCAAAAACTGGATTGGAAAATGTCCTGAAAGCTGGGACGGCTTGATTTTGGTAGTAGATGTGCTCGGCTTGTAGGGGACTGTGTAACGTTGTTCCTGCAGCACCGTGTGATTTAACATGAATCATAATGACTTCATAATCTCACCTTCAGTCGACTGCTGAGCGCCATTTCCCACTTCACATGTGTGAAAGCCAAGCACAAGCGAGTGTGTCCCATTCTCAGATCTAGTGGGAGGAGGGCTAATGCTATCTTTAATGTGTTCCTGGAATGATGTGGAAGTGAAGACGGGTGGTAATGTAATAATTTCTGTGTTTCAAACACAGCCCTTTTCCTTTTTTTTGGCGGACAAATGTGCCTGATAGCATTTGCTTCAAACTGCACAGCACTGCACCATAACACAGATATGGCATCAAATGGAAAAGCGTTTAGTGCACGATCAGGCACTGCTGATGTTTCTAAACACAGAACATCACAGGAATGTCCGTCACAAGATTGAATTCATTTAACCCGATTGAAAAGCCCATTCGAAACGGTTGGTCTGGGCAATTGGGTATGTGTTAATGGAAAGTGAAAGTGCAAAAATGGATGTCATACAGCATCAATCCAATCCAACAAACTGTCAGTCCAGTCAAGCCTTCCCCTCAGAAATCAATAAAGAGAGAAAAAGTGCCGTATGCAAATGAAACAGCATTTTAGCCAGTGCTGGTGTCTATTAGCATAACTCATTCATGGGCCATAGAGCAGATGCGGAGAGCAGCTACTGTCACAGAGAAGTTATTTTATGGAGGTCTTGTCACACTTCTGCTTTTAATTGACATTAGACCTCAGTGAACAGCATGCTAATGCTTTGTGCAGCTGACAGCATTAGCATATCTGCACCAAAAGCACCTTTGGTCTTTTTGGGACAAAAAGTTTGTCTCTTGCGGTTTATTTATTTTTTTAGATTAGATTAGATTCAACTTTATTGTCATTACAGATATACAAGTACAGTGTAACGAAATGTAGTTTAGGTCTAACCAGAAGTGCAGTTAGCAAGTGCAGGATATACAGTTTGAATAAATACAGAATACAATATGGGAGAATATAATACAGTGGGCATGTTCTATGAAAATATGACAGTAGGTATATACTATTAACAATATATACAGATGACTATATACTATGAACAATAACACTATGAACAGTAATGTACAGGTGGATATGAACAGATAATAATTTAGACTAAACATTAGTGCAAGTGACTTAAAGTGTGCATAAATTATTGACATTCAAGTAAAAAATAAAGTTGCAATGCAATAGGTGAGTTAATGCAGTTGTTGAAGTTGAAGTTATTTATTATTTTAATGTTTTTGTCTGCTTGCTTGCTTTGCCTTTCACATGGTGGAATTGGCAACATATGTCACAGATTTGTTATGTTTGTTAATGCATTTCAGATTTGATGTATTTTGTAAAAGCAAAGGTCAAACAGAAATCAACATTCTAACTGGGCACTAAAACGTATGCCAAACTTACAGTATATATTTGATTATACTGTAATTTATTGTGTTGTTTACCAGTCTGAGTGTCATTACACAACCGCTCCAATAAAGATGAAGGCAGTGTTTTATTCTTTAAATTCGGACTTAAAACATGTATGTGGGTCTCCTCTCCATTGACAAGCTGGATCGTTATGATGTTTTTTTCACAAACACATGCTTCAAATGGTTCTTTCTGGTTTCTAATGGAATCTGCTGTGTCTCTTTTCTAAAAAGACCCTTGTGACACAGAGATCATACGACAATAACGGTTACACTCTTTTTCACCGTATCTACACCGGATGTGGTGTGGCATGACGCGACGATATAATACATTAGAATCCATTATAATTTAAAATTTTGTCCACATCGGACGTGGCGTGGCGACAATCCCATTAGAACAAGCCATGTGTCGCGTCAAATCACGACCCGTCCGGTGTAGACACGGTGTTATGATGATTGATGAAATAAAGCAGTTTTTTTGTATCCACTTTACCACAGCTTTCACTGGGATGTCTAATTCATTCATTTATTTTACTTTATCTACAGTTGACTAGTGTTAAGGAACATATTTCCTTATTTGCAGATTTTTACTATACATGTTCACAGTTATTCTTTACATTCACAAAGTCTTTGTGAAAATGTGACAGTTAGTTTATTGATTTAATCCTCATTCTAAATCATTTAAAAGTACAGTAACTTCTGAAACAAGAGCCCCATGAAGCTACACCTGGTAACAAGTGGTTACACGAGGTGCATTTGTATTATTACATGGCAATAACATGAAATGTCATTGCTTCTGCCTCATTTTTGTATGTAGACCCAAAGGATTTCTTACAATAGTCAAACACGCCTGTCCAGCGCATAGCAAACAATTAAGAATTAGCGCGGTGGAATGGAAAAACGTGTTCTGTGTGATGTTCAATATTTAGTGTGATCCAGGACTTTGCTTTTGAAGACATAGATGCTTTAGCGGACACGGCCTCATTCAGGCTTCAGTATGTGTGATCGATGAGGAGCGCAGTGACACAGGGACTGTGACCTGTGTAAACACTAACCCATATCCACTTGAGGTCACAACCTTAAAGGGTGACTCCTGGTGGACATTACAAAAAAGGTAGAGAGGGTAACAAAGTGAAGGGTAAAGAAAGTGGGTTGACTGGGTCACTTTGTGGTTGAAGAGAAACCCTAATGGATTGCTACATCCAGTTGGGATCCTATACGAGACATGAAGATACAGAACAGTACAGTGAAATCAAAGCCACTTCAAGGACTCGCTCCAGCAGCGGTCAACAAGTGAAGTTTGGAAACACTGACACTGTATGTCCCACCACCTTTCCAACAAAGATCTTGCATATGCACAAAAGAGAAAGATAAGAAACCAGAACCAAAACTAAAATTGTATTCAAATGAAAACCAATCGGAACATTGATTTAAGCACACATGGGACATTTTAGTCAAAATTAGATTTTGATCAGCAAGGGGATGGGACATTTCTAGCTGTATACTTTTATATTAAGTGGCTGATGCTGCTCATTCTTCAAAGTTCTGAACATACCTTTGCCTTTATAGCAACCTCCCTGGTAAAAACACAATGATAAACATAAACCTGTTACGTTCATACCATGAACATCCTGTCTAGACAGCCTCTGTTCTCCTCCAGGGCAGCTCCTAGTATCATTCCTCCGACCCCTGGTCATTCCATGTCCTATACATGCCGGACCGAACTCTCGCACTCCCGCACAGGGATTATTTTAAACCAGGACTAGGCCTTAGTTAAATTAGGACATTTAAATTGTTTTAATAAACATGCCTAACTAAAAATATTACTTTAGTGCATTTTAAGACAACATAAAGGCATATATTTTAATCATCAGTACAAGTTGTTTTCAGTTTGGACAGCTCTTGCATTTATTTTAGTCTAGGGCTAGTCTAATCCCTTTCCGGGAACGCACCCCAAATGTTCCGGGTATCAGTGGCAACTCTCATTTTTCTGTCACCTTCCATACTGCTTAAACCTCTGACATAATAACAAGGGGACGGACTTCAAGAAACTATTCTAAAAAAGATTGTTCTTAAGATAAATTATAAGAACTTTTTAAGAATGTTCGTAAATGAGATTCTAAAACATTTCTTAAAAAGTTCTCAAATATTTTCTTAAGAACATTTTTGAAGAATAAAATGATATGCTTTGTTAAAGATTACACTCGCCTGCTCGTGTGGTATCTGTATATGTTTATATATATTAATAAACTTTGTGTGTAACAAGCACCTCACAGTCATATATAGCCTAAAGTATATTAACATGTGATGTGTTAAACAGCATTTACGATCGCATGTTACCTTAAATGTTAGCAGCGTTAAATATGATATTTTTTAATACTTTTTGTGTGCTACTACAGCATTAATATTTGTGACCCTCTCCATTTCGAGTCACTTTGTCCCAAAATAAATGTGATGTCCTCAATATAAATCACGCCACATGTGAAACAGCAAATACATGTCTTAAACATCTTACCTTTTGAGATTTAAACAACAGAGATGCTGTTTTAATTTTAAGATGAGATTTACGACAGCTTTTGTTCAAGAATTTTGATTCTTCTTCATTTTCTTCCTAAATCTTGAGAAGAAATGTATGCACTGTTTTAAGAAGTTTTGTTCCGGAATACACAACATTCCTAACTTTTTCCCAAATTAGAATTTAAAGGGGTCATATGACACGCGGCTGAAATGAATATTATGGTTTGTTTTAGATGTAACGCAATGTGTTTACATGATTTAAGGTTTAAAAACGCTGTATTTTCCACATTCCGTTCATGTTTGTATCACCTTTTTCATCCGCTTCTCTTTAACACGCAGGTTTTTTACAAAGCTCATGGCTCTGAAAAGAAAGGTGTGCTATGATTGGCCAGTTAACCAGTGCGTAGTGATTGGTAGAATACTGCAAGTATTGCAAGTATGAATTGTTATACTATATTCAGAACATCAGGTTCCTCTTCAATTGTACTGACAGGTACGCCCACCTTACATTTGGGCGGTCTTAGTCAAATCATACCACGAAATGACGTAGATTTGTGTGGGTGTGGTTACAGGAGGCATTTCAGGCAGGTCTGGGTGAGCATTCACTTTAAGATAGAATGCATATTTTGTGCCGATACTTTAATTTGTGCAATTTTAAGTGTCTAAAACATGCATGTGCTACTTATAACACACCAAAGACACAGAAAAACATGTATTCGCGCCATATGACCCCTTTAAAACCTGTTAAACTCATTGGACCCATCGGTGGGTCCGCAGAGCTTAACTGTAAAAAGATACATGCAAGGTTAATGTTGAGCCCTGTATAGGCCACTCTGCATTCTAAGATATCGGCATGAGGCATAAAATAAACAATCTATATCAATCGACCACCAAACATAGGCCAAATATAAAATACACAATAGTCAATGTTATACTTGCATTTCTGTAGTCGATGTCTGTTGCTGGGATTCTGCTGGCACTGGTTCCATTGTTAGTGTTATAACCTCCTTCATCTCATGTAAAAAAAATTAGAACTTGGACTGTTTTTTAAAAGAACCTTGAAATAAATATGAGATCATGCTCTCTGTAAGGCCACACTCTATTGTTTCCCTATCCACCTCATTTTCTGAAAAAAAGGTCAATGAGCTTGAGGTTTTAACAGCAACAATAAAATAAAATGTCTTTTTAACAATAATTTTAAACTTTACATAGAAATTCAATAACTTAAATTTAGAAAAATACACTATAATAACGGTACATATACGCTCTCAGAAAAAGGTACAGGCTGTCACTGGGGCTGTACCCTAAGGTACGAAATCTAAAAGGTACCAATTGTACACTTTGAGTACTGGGCCTAATATGTACAGAGAGTAACCTGTAATCCTCCGTCGACAGTGTCAGGAGTGAGACAGCCATCATGGAATAACCGTCGATTTTTTTTTGACCACACACACAGTCCCAACTCTTTCATGCACATAAAGTGCACTGCGCGGGCTAAAATCCCATTGGCTGCTCAAATGCGTGTGCTTGTACTTTGAGGCAAATTAAAAGTTCCCCATATAATTTTAAATAAACGTTGAATAGTTTTCGTCTACATTGCTTTTAAAAATTGCTTTAGCTAAAAAAGATTAGTAAATATGTATTTATGTTACCTTTAAATTAGAACTGAAAACTTATCTTACAAGTTTAAACAGCTATTATGTTACACAGTTTAACTTTATTATATTTGCTTTATGTTCAAAACGTATCATCTTGATGCTGCATAATCAATAAAAGATAATGTTCTTGTGTACTGTTCAGAACCAGTGATGGTCAGTAAATATGTGGACTATTAAATATATTTGGTTATTTTGTGCATCTCTTCTAAATAACCAACAACTCATGAACATGAATATATTGCACTATGTTTCATATTTTTTGGGTGATTGACAATTATGTGTTCAATGAATTGTTGAGATCACTGTGGTTACAGAGCTTAAAAAGCTTTTACTATTTCATACACTTTCCATGTCGCAGATTGTACCTTTGTTTGGGGATTAAATGGTCCAAACATGGACCCTCTGACAGTTGGAAACATATTTGTACCTTTTTTACCACTAAATGGTACATATTAGTACCCTAAGGTGTAACTATGACCCATTGAGGGTACAACTTCACCATTTGTACCTTAAGTGTTCACAAATGTACCCCAACCGTAACCTTTTTTCTGACAGTGTAGATGAAAAAAAGCAGTGGTCCAAGCACCGATCCCTGAGGGACCCCGTTGATCATGTGGTGAGCAGTGGACAGCGAGCCCCTCCATTTCGTGAAATCGAAAGGTTCACAGATTTTAAAGAAACATTACTCAAAGTAACATTAAACCTGTATTTGTAACATTATCTGCAGTTGTTTTTTATAAAATTTTAGCTATTTACTACCATGATCCCTGTGTTTGGAAATGGAATTGTTTTTCTGCACATAAATATGAATGTAAATGGTCTAAAGCTGAAAAAAGTACACACAGAAAGGACATTTTATGTATTACAATTACGAATGGAAAAGCATCAGAACATTAACATTTCATCATTTCGCAGACACAAACTGACTTACAAAAATGAGAAACAAAAACAATTAAACAGATGATCTTAAAAGGAAATAAAAAAGGTTCACCCTTAAAGGATTCATAGTTTTCATCATGTCATTCCAGATGTTTATCACTCTTCCTTTATTCATTTGACCACAAACGAAGCACTTTCACTGTTCCTTTAATGAGCCAATAATATGAGAAGTGCTAAAACCATACCTGGTCTAAGTAACTACTGACCTTGGGCCGGATTCACGTAGCATTCTTGAATGAATTCACGAAAATCCTTCTTAACTGCCATATTTTTTTCTTTACACTTGTGTTCTTTTTTAAAGGGGCAAGTGAAAGATAAGTAGTCTGATTAAACCATCCATAACAAAACAAAAAAATAGTGAATCACCAAAAATGTGAATCACCAAAACAGTATAATGACTCTAATAGTTAGTCAGTTAAATCTTAATTTTCTGTTTGTATTTTGCCCTTTCATGAGCAAATTGTATCATTGGTAAAACATGAATTCACTTGAAACCAGCTTGTAAACAATTTCATGCATTTTTTGCATCATTTGTTGATATTTCCAGTAACTGAAAATTGCAGAAAATTTATAACAAGGAGTAAAGGAAAACACTTATGGAGGATATAAATGAATATGAAAACAGGCAGTTTATAATATTACATTATTGAAGAGTAATTTATTTATATATTTTTTACAATAGATTCTGACTTTCGTGCAGCGCTGATTCTCTGATCTTTAAAGAGAAAGTTGAGAGCTTCATCACATTGGGAGAGGTATGGAACTATTTGTTAAACCCTAATTTTGTAATACTCTGATACATATCCGGTTATTTAGTTCTGATAGATTTTGCATTTTTTAATGATAGATGTTTAAAGGAGTCATATTATGCAATTTCTTGTTTTCATTTCTCTTTAGTGTGTTATGTAACTGTTTGTGCATGTATAAGATCTGCAGAGTTACAAAGCTCAAAGTCTCAAACCCAAAGAGATATTCTCTGTAAAAGTTACGGCTCAGCCCATCCTTCCTGAAACACTTTGTTCAAACACGCCCCCACATCTCTACCTCAGTCTGTAGGTGTCAGAGTTACATAACACCACCCAAATGTATAAAGATAGAATATTCGGGCCAATCACAATGCACTGGATCGCTGGCCAATCAGAGCACCCCACTCCCTTCCTGATTAAAAAATATTTGATATATATTAAAATATATATATCCGGGATAAAGATATAAAAATGGTTCTCTTCAAACTACGCAGAACAATAATAATTAATAATTTAGTCGACATATAAAAAATATAAACATAAGAATCAATGCGACGCACCATGAACGTTGCTGCCGCTGCGCCTTGCGTCATTGCGTTTAAGGCGCTGTCGCGAGCCCGCAAGAGCTGCTACTCACTTTTCTTGAAGCTAAAAATGGATCGCTTTGTCATACCTAAAAAAGGGCGGAGGAGACAGGTGAGCAGATGGAAAGAAATGGCGCCTCATCGAGCGCTACAGCGGGCACGGATGGTGGGAATCCTGACGGCGGAGAGGATTTAACTGGGGATTTAATCCATGGCCCAGCCGAGAAACCAAGACCGCCTCAACTAAAATCATACCCGCGTCGTTCTTTTGGATTGTAAATATGTTTTCTGTCATGGGTGTGGCCAGCACCAAGTGCTGAGGCGGCACCAAAAATAGCGTAATAAAAAACATTTTTTTAAATCTAATATTATTTCATTAGGCTATAGAAAAATGATTAGGCAGGCACATTTTAGCCATGTATATGTAAAAAAACAACAACGCCCATGTACGGTCCGAGCGGCAGCGGCGGTTGATCGCACGTGCGCCTGACGCAGTTTGACAGACGGTAGTCTAGGCAACTTATTTGTAAATGGCCCCGAAAAGACATTAGGAGTCAAGATCAGAGAAAAGAAAGAAGAAGAAACTGCGAGATGATGCCCGTGCATCGCATGCAGGTATGTCCATGTTTAATTAATTTAAATTCGGGAAATGTGGATGTGCTGCTACTAATTCTGTTTACTGAAGAAAAGTTTGCACTTTCAAATGTGTAGTGTGTGTTGGCTATTGTACATATGTTTACAAAGTCAGCAAAGCTGTGAAGATTTTACTTTCTCTATTAAGTGTTCCTAGGTTTTATACTGTGATGCTGCTATTGTGTTATTGATATTGAGTTATACGTTTGGTAATAAAAAGTAAAACTGGCAAATTTCAGGGTGGGAGGGTCATCATAATGGAATTATGCTTAGGGCACTAATATGGCTAGCAGGGGCACTGGGTGTGGATATGGCAATTAAAGTTCGAGCATATTGTTTGCAAACTACAATTGCTTAATTAATTAAAAACAAAGTAGTTGATATGCTGTGTTGTTTTATTTGTTTAGTAGCATTAATATGCAGTTATTAGCCGTGTCCACTGTATTTTCTGTTGGTTTTCATGAGACCCCCCTTTAAATGACCAGGCTCCCCATTGACCCCCCAATCAAAATTGTCTGGAGCCGCCACTGGCCATCATATGACCCCTTTAACATTTTCTTTTTTTCTCACAGTCTGATGCTGATACTCCATAACCAACCATACAATTGGTAGAAACTGACTGGAAAATGGCTTTCTCCAAAAGGCTTCAAGTCATTGTCAAAGTTGATGGTGTGGAGGTGTGCATGGGAATAAGAACACTTGCAGCCTTCAGTGCTTACTATGTTTTCAACTTGGCTTATCCACCCTACATGAAGAATACACTGACCTTCTTGCAGCATGCCATAGCAAAAATTTCTGAGGTGGGTGGCAAGCCCCTTCCAATAACTGTCACCCGAATAATTAATATCGTGTGCTGAAAATGCCACAACCATATCGATGCACAAGGTGTAGAAAAAAAACCTTCACCTTAATGAAACTCATTCAACATGTTGGTCTGGTTCACAACCATGAACCCAATTTCAGCATCATTTGTACACTTTCATGCGTACATAGTCAAAGTTGGCTTTAAATGGAGTATTATGAAACCAGGGCAAGAGATAGACTTTCAGGCCCTTGACACATACTCTGCTGGTGATAAATTGTTTGTGATCCTCAAGAATGTTTAAAAAGTTCAAATTAAATGTGTACTACTGTGTTTAGTGAAAGAAATGTTTAAGGGTATAAAAATGACAATTAATGAAATGTGTACTGTTGGAAAAAAGATTGCTTTGTGATAAATTGCTTGTTTGTTTTAAAAGTAGCAAAATGTCATTTGAAAATGTTTTCATTTCTTTGTGATTCTTGATGTTAACATGTTTTATTGCATGGTAAAAAAAGGTTAATATGAAATTTATTGTACTGATTTTGAAAAAAAGCTTAATATAATATTAAGCTTGATATTCTTACTGTTTATAATTTTTCTTAGAGTAAAAAAAGTTAAAGTAAAATTGCTCAATATATGCAAAATTTGTCATATTGTGAAAGTGCTTAAAATATTCATCCTGTAAAAAAATGAGAATGTAATAAATTAATGATAAAGAGTATTCTGGCTTTTTTAATGTGCTGGATGGAGTACAAATTTGCCATCATAAGGTACAAAACGTTTGTCACTGGTGCAGTACCCTTAAAAGGACACATTTGCACCTTAAAAGGTACACTTTTGTCACCAGAGGTACATAATTGTCTTTGAAAGGTTCATACTGCAAGGGTACTGAAATGTACCCATGTGAAAGGGTACAACGGGTGTACCCTTGAGGGTACTGCTCCAATGACAAGCCTGAAAGTTCAAATGTTGCACATTTTTTCTGACAGTGTACATGACATCCTCGGGACCCATCATACAGGCACACAGCTTCTCGTATCACTGTTATGCTGATGACACCCAGATCTACATCTCGTTCTACCCAGATGATAACACTGTTGCAGCTAGCATAACAGCCTGCCTAGATGACATCTCAGCTTGGATGAAAGAGCATCACCTGCAGCTGAACCTGGCCAAGACAGAACTATTCGTGTCAGGCACACCCCACAGTGCAACACGATCTCACCATCCAACTTGGCAATTCCACAATCACTCCCTCTTAATCAGCCAGGAACCTCGGAGTCATATTTGATGAACAGCTGTCCTTCAATGATCACATTGCAAAGACAACGCGATCATGTTGATATAACTTATTCAAACCAGCAGCGTCTTGTGTTGTCTTCTCATAAGGACAGTAAATCTCTTTCCTGCTCATTCTCCTTCAAAACTCCTTCCTGATGGAACATTCTTCATAACTTATATACCGTTTTAGTGTTGACGTCACAGCATTTGCTGGAGACAAAACAAAAGGAAAACTGGAGCCAGCAAACCAACAGAGTCGGTTACATATGGAGTTTAAAATATCCTCTTGTGTCGTTGAATGCCAGAATCAAAAGCATTTAACTCCAATGAAATATGTTAGCACATTTCTACTGGCATTGCCAGACTAAAAAACAATGACAGCTGTAGTCAAACACAATAAAACGGGTGGACTGGAAAGAAACTCTAAACAATGAAACGAGTGGACAGCGCTCAGTTGCTCTTTACTATACAGTACATGCTTGGTTACTCTATCTAGTAGCTGTTAGACCACATAATTGGGGGCAATTCTATCAGTTTGTCCACCCCATAGAGAACATGTGTTGGTTGGCCATTCTGGTTCCTTCCCTTCCAGTTCACTTTTTCCACAACAATCACGGTCCTGAGATGCGCTTCCCAAAAGCATTGTTAGCCAACAATTGTCGCAAAGTTCCGGCGTTCCAGCATAGTTCCACGTTTTAAGTGTTTCCCAAAACCATCTTTCCAACGATCAATCGCATCCAGCATCACAAAGTTGCGTGGATGGAACTACAGGTCTAAAGCTGTGGTTAGAAGCATCTTTCCTTTTTATTATAACATAAGCTTTTGATCAAAGTAAGCAAGCAACATGCAGTGCATTCTATATCCATCATTCTAAATATGTACAAATAAAATGTTACATCTTTTAGTTTGTCAAGAAAATAGAAGCGCTGTTTTTTTCAAGTGTGCATGCGCATGACCTGCATGCTCTAGGACTCGGAATAGGAGGTTTCTGAAGTTCCTTGTGTTAAAGTACCTGTGGTTATAAGTACTTTTATTCTGACAGCGGAAGAAGTGAGGGGAGAAGAGAAAACAGAATAAAGTGAAAAGAGCTCATTAGTATCCAAGGGTTTTATTTCTTTAAAGTCACCATGAAACGGAAGATGGGATTGATTTCTTTTCCATATCGTGACGTGTATCCTAGTGATACAGCTTCTGAAATTAGAAACAGATGTAGGGCGGGGCTTTATTTTGCCCTTCCCTTTTTGATTGGTTGGTTGTAAGTTGGGCCTGGAGGGGAGGGCTAAAAATGCCTTGCCATTGGACAGTCAGTATTGTGTTGCTGACGTCACGTGATGAAGAATTGTTGTTGAGAGGGGGAGAGGATCTTTACGTTTTTGATTAAAGATTACAAGTGCAAATTAATAACAAAAAAGAATGGTGTGCACGGATAAATCATTTATAATAACTAATAATCACTGCAGCACTGTATGAAACGCAGTTCCTGTTTGATTGCATGGTGACTTTGTATATTAACACTTTGTCTTGATTTTCTGGTCTAGGAGCAGAATCATGACAGACCCACGTGTTTTATGTGGAGAGAAACATATTATTGTCAATCAGGACATAATATGTGTTCTCTCCAGTCTCGTCATTTGGCCCCGCACCTCTCGTTCCTAGTATAGCTTTCCTCCTGTGTCTCATTACCCACACCTGCCCATCGTTATCTCCTTTGTTAGTCTCCCTATATAATGCCCTCTTGTCTATTGTCTTGTGCTTGTTTGTTTTGGTTGTATGCTGTGTTTCATTTCTTGTTCAGCGTTCCCTTGTTCATGTTCCGTTAATTTTGTATGTATATTCCAAGTTCTTTGTTTATTATTCCTAGATGGTTGTTTTTGCCCCCTTGTGGGAAGTATCGGTTTTCAGTTTTTTCCCCATCGTGGGTGTTTGTTTTGTATTTTTAATTTAAGTCTATGTTAACCCATTCATCCCGCTGCCTGCCCTTGGGTTCCACCATGTTCACGACACATTATCACTACATCTATACTTGTTGTCAGTTTGCTCCACAATGTGTTTTTGAACAATGAAAAGCTGGGAAAAGTGATGTATAAATAACTTCAGCTGATTAATTATATTTTTCTCAAATGATTCCATGATACTGAACAGTCTATTTTCACTTTGCCCACCTCATCAGTGCACTAGTGAACACTGATCGTTTGAAAAAATATCTGATTTACCTTAATCGCTTTTCCTGTAGCAGCATCAAACTAATAGAGGATGAAAGCAGCAATACTCATAACAAAAAAGAATAGGTGTTAATAGGTGAAATGAATAAAGCATCAAAATAATCACAGTACAGTAAGCAGAGATGAGGGTGATAATAGGGAATCAATACTGATATTGACACAATATATTAATTCAGCTGAAGATAAAGTCTGAAAAGCTGTTAGAACTTGCAGGCATTACACTCTCAAAAATGATGTGGTAATTATTAACATATTGTTTGTGTTAGGCTGTTTAATATGAGGGGCCGCACAGGCCAAAATTCATTCTAGCACACTCACACATTCTCCTTTCGCGTACATACATTCTTACTCTCACATTCACACATACATTTTTTCTCTTACACACTCACATTCTGTCAGGAATCACAGAGAACGAACCCAAGCGCAGGCAACAGGAGATGAAGGGGTTAACAAGACTTTAATAAATAAAACAGGAACAAAACAAAAACCCACGAGGGAGTAACAAAACAGTACACAACAACAAATATGATAAACGGATTACTAAACACTCAACAAGAACTCAATATTAAACACTAAGACTAGACTATACGTTACTTGACAAGGTTTCAAGGACACAGTAAAGAGTACAAGCAAGGGATATTGTACAACCAACGAGCACAAGACAATAGACAAGAGGGTATTATATAGGGAGACTAACAAAGGGGATAACGATGGGCAGGTGTGGGTAATGCGACACAGGAGGAGAGCTATACTAGAAACGAGAGGGGCAGGGCCAAATGACGAGACAGGAGAGAACGCATATTATGTCCTGATTGACCATAATATGTTCCTCTCCACATAAAACACGTGGGTCTGTCATGATTCTGCCCCTAGACCAGAAAATCAAGACAAGAGCAGGCAGAATCATGACACATTCTCCTTTCACACGTTTTCTTGGAAGGCGGTGTGGGTGGTGTGAAGTGGTATCTTCAAACAATTGATGCAGGTGTTTGCAATGGGCAATTTAGAGGTGGTTCCATCATGTTCTTGGTGGAGACATTCAATTGAGGGTTTTGGAGAAAATCCAATGGGTGGAACAATATTGGCTCCAGTGGCAAAGGCAAGAATTGTTCCCAGCTTCTTTGTTCCTTCTTGGTCTAGAGGAAAAGCAACACATCAGAAATCTGCCTATTAAAAACTGCATGCATCACTAATCTTAACTGATACACAATGAAATATAAAGATATATATATATATATATATATATATATATATATATATATATATATAAAGTGCCTTACACATTACATTCAAATTGCAATATATATAAATAAGAAAGATAAATAAAGAATTGTATGTTGTTCACAGAAAAATAAATACTGTAGTTAACCGGAGCACATAAAAATACTGTCGTTAAACAGACTTTTATTCTGGCAGGTCATCGGAAGGCGCCTATTTTTAAAGTTTGACAATAGCTTCACCCAAACCGTAAGCTGTGTCCGAAATGGCCCACTATACCCCAATACATTGAACCATTTGAGGGTACAACAATTTTTAGTAGTGTCCGAAATCATAGTGGACATTATTAAGTGCTCTCGTTCAATCACAAAGCATCATAATAACGATTGATGGACACTAAGGAAAGCCAGGAGGGTCAAACATTTTAGCCCGTCAACAACGCGTTGAGAACGAGTTGTTGGCGAGATATACAATATCTGATATACTATTAGCAATTAATTGTTTTCAATAAAGCTGTTATAATTGTCCAAATGCAAAGTTTAACTTTTTAATGATTATCAACCAAAAACTAGTAGAGAATTGTAGGCTTTAGGTTTATTGGTGTTAAGTGGAAAAACGTAGGACTATTGTTTTTACGAACTTTACGTTTAACTTCATTAGGTTGTACGTTAGATTGAAAAGTTGCCAGAAGAAGTTTTTCTTACCTTTTTCATGGCCGGGAGTTCCAGTTGCCAAAGTGTTTCTGAGTCTGATATCGCAAAGACTGTCGAAATCCTCCAGTTTGGCCTCGAAATCCCACTTTCCACCGTCCTGTGCGAACCATTAGTTGCGGATGAGCTTGTCCTGGGTCGCCAAATATGTAATCGTTTGAGGAGATGATAAAATATTTCTTAAAACCCCGATAGCTTGCTGAACAGCAGCCGCCTCAGTCTGATCACACTCTGACGTGAACGTGATCGCGTCTGCGTGACCTTCCTTCCGTTTCAATCATACACCTTCCGTTTTCACTATACTCTCTCACACCTACACACATTCTTCTATTAAATACACATATATTTTCATACGTACATTTATATTTTTGCGTATGCTTTGAATACGTTTATTTAAAATATATAAATGTGCATGTTAAAATATGTGTGCACGAAAAAGGAAAAAATATATGAATGTGAGCGTTATAATGTATAAATGTGAGCGTTAAAATGTATAAATGTGAGCGTTAAAATGTGTGAGTGTGAGAGTAAGAATGTATGTACGCGAAAGGAGAATATGGGAGTGTGAGTGTGCTAGAATGAATTTTGGCCTGTACGGCCCCTCATAGTTTAACACCAGTCTCATTTTGTGTTGACATTGTTGTTTTGTAACACATTTTCCCTTTTTTTATTCAACAGAGATGTATCAAGTTAGACTTTTAACTGCTGTGGCGAGTCGCCCATTGCCCAATTAGCGTCGCCATGGAAACAGAGGCAATCAACTCAACACATCTAGGATCGTCAACACCTGTAGCTCTGTCATGATTCCGCTATCATGTCATGTTTATTCTTGGTCTTGCAGCGGAGTCATGGCATAGCCTTAGGTTTTGTGTGAGAAAGACATGGCTTTGTTTTGATTCTGACTTGCCATGTGCTTTCTCGTGTCTCGTCAGTGTTTCCTGCCCTTTTGTCTCATTAACCTTCCCTGAGTGTTTCAGTACCTGCACCTGCCCCTTGTGTTATTGTGTTAATTATCCTGTGTTTGTTCCCCTATAAGACATCCTCGTGTTCATTGTCCTGTGCTCGTTCATTGTATGCGTTCCTTGTCGGAAACATTCTATTGATTATCCGTGCATCCTGTCTGTAGTTCTTGTTGCGTAGTGTTTTGGTGAGTTAGTCTAGTCTAGTCTAGTCTAGTCTAAGTATTTATTTTGTTCAGTCTAGTTAGTCCGTGTACTGTTGTCATTATTATTTATCTAGTCTAGTTTACTCCCTCGTGGGTTTTTGTTTTGTGTTTATTGTTAAATAAACGTTTGTTAACCCCTTCATCCCCTTGTCTGCCGCACTTGGGTTCTTCCACCACGTCCACCCCCTGTTCTTGACAAGCTCGTTCCCGGGCTCTATAAGAGCGGGAAGACAGACAAACTTGCTGAGCTATGACTCCATACCATTTGCATGTATGTTGAACCTGTTCTCTCTGTCCCCAACAGACACGAGCGCTTTACAACCGGCAGCACCCTCCATTCTGGTCCTACTTTCACTCACCACCCTCACGTACTGCACAGGAAGATTATCACGAGCTGTTTCCCCCACTTTACTTGTATTTGGTTATTGTCACGTTGGCACTTCATTAAAAAACACCCTCCGGGATTTGCAACCCCCACCTGTAACACATTCCCTCTGAATCCTAGGGAACCGTGCTCTCTCTCTCATGCCAGGACGGACAAGATGTAAAGAAACAGGACTTAAGACAGGACCGGATGGAGAAATCCCTTTGGTACGTGACGGCCACCGCCGCGGCCAGAGTACCGCTCCTGGACGCCCCTGCCACGCCACAACTCCCCCTCACTAAACTCAGCAATGACATCAAGGCGTAATTACATACATTTGAAGTGCAAACCTAGGATAAGGCCGAGTGGGTACAGATTCTGACCCTGTTCCTGACCGAGGAAGCCCAGATAGCCTACTCCTCTTCCCCGGCACCAGGAAACGAAGACTATGACATGCTGAAGAGAAATCCTCGCTCGAGTCAGCAAATTTTTTCTAAAACGGCAATAAATAATAAACCATCAGTCGAGACTCTTACCATCTTTCGAGGGTATGTCACAGTGAGAACTTCACCCAGCAAGGGACCAGTGACAACTTTACCACATGCAACACCATTCTGCCTGTGAACTCCACGATCAAAACGGCATGGTAAGGTGCAGAGCAATGCTGCAGTATCGTATGTATGGTAAAGTGATGGTCAAGGAACTAAAAAGGCACAGAGAGAAAGACAGACCTATATTCATGGAGAGAAAGAGATCTACAACTGAGGTGAACGCAGCTTCAAACCTTGCAAATGAAATCGTGACAGCTAGCCCACTCTGTCACTAAAGAGGGTCCTGCAGCACATCCATGATCGTCCCTGTGTGGGTCTCTTCTGCCACACAGCCATCCAAAGAGCAGCTCATCTATGCACTGTTAGACACACAGAGGGACAGCACCTTTATAGAGAGAGAGGTAAGTGATGAATAACAACCAACCACTTTCCCTGTACAACTGAAATGATAACGAAAAGTGAAAGATTAGATGGACTCCCTGTCATAGGCTATAATTCAGGCTTTTACATCAACTTTCTTACTTCGTACACGAAACAAAGCATGAACCGTGATCACATACCTACCCATCAAAATGCGGTCTGTGGGAGGAGAGAGAGCTGGGAGACGAGCGGTGAGTAAATGGAGCATGTGCAAACAATCGACACCTGTATCCAATTCGATTAAGGGCGCGGAGACCAGATAAAAGGAGAGGACCAGATAAAAGGAGAGGACCAACAGACGGAAAGAGAGAGAGCCACAAACTTTTTCCCCTCCCCTGGTTGCTGCGTTTCTCCCGTCTGTTGATGGTTTCTTCCTGTTTTTCCCGCTCTCTGTTATCTCTAAGTTTGCAGATGCTACTATTGGTCGGAGACAACCAATCATCGGCTATGGTTCAGGACATAAGGCACTCTCGAGAACGGAAAGGGGGGCAGCTTGGAGTGTTTGTTGGCTTGTGCTACTGTTGTTATTGTCGTGTACTGACTTTGTGGTAGTTCGCTCGCTTGGATTGTGTTGCTAACTCAGAGGACTTCTGACCTGATCTTAAGTTGTACCAGTCTGTGAGAAGAGAAAAGGGAAGTACATCACGTGACATACATCTTGTATTCATGTAGAACAACAATTGTTAGATACCTTAGGGAAGGAGCATGTGCAACTACGTGTAATTTTTGTTTGGTTAGTCAGTGAAGTTTACTTATGGCTTGTTAAGCGCTGAAGAAATCGTTATTTTCTGATTTGTTTTCAGTGAGTTTAGAGAGTGGGGGGAACTAGTTAGTGAGCGGGTTTTGTTTATTTATCACCGCTCATTTTATTGCTCTCTGTGACTAAATTCAATGATCATTTTCCAATTATTTTGCTGAAGTTGTTTATAGCTGAAAATAAGATAATGTGTTTGTTTTTCTTTATTTTTTATAACTTCTGGATTTAAAATAAAGCGAACCACCTGCACGAGCGCTCTGTTTCCCCGCTTTTTCATCTCCCAAGCGACACCCGTTTATACATACCCCAATAATTCGGTAAAAGCAGCCCAATTGGTCCCCAGGATCAGCGGGTGTCGGAGGTGCAGATTAACTGCCACCTCTACACTATGCTTTTGTCCCCTGAATTGGTTAACAGCAGTCATCAAAGGGTATTTTGTCTCACGGTCCACTTGCTGGGCTTGAAAGACCACCTTGGAAGCAGCGCTTGTTATCGGACTGCAGTTCCAGCAAAGCCTGACTGCTCCACAGTGGAGGACCGCGAAGGATGCAATGACATCCGCAAACGGCGTACCTGTTGAGGAATGCATGACAGTGGTGGACTCCTGCTTCCTTCCCGGGTTTCGGCACCAGTGTACCAAGGTTTGCGAGACTGACACAGGATTTTTTTAAAGAAAAAGCAACAGACAGCTTGTCAACAAAACAACTGGATGGCGAATGCCAGGTTTCCTGTACCAGCTCGGGTTACAGTGTCCAGTCCGTGGCTCTCTCTTTTTCCGTCTGTTGGTCCTCTCCTTTAATCTCGTCTCAGCGCCCTTACTGGAATTGGATACAGGTGTTGATTGTTTGCACCATTTACTCACCGCTTGTCTCTCTCTCCTGCCGCAGACCTCGCTAAACCACGCCCCCCTTGCCACAGGCGCATCCCAAGATAAAACTGTAAATGAACTTCTCAGCTCCAACCGGTCTACTGGCCCCATGTTTCTCTGGAAAAGGAAGATATTGTGGTCCCGAGCTACCAGAGCCGTGGCCAGTCTGCTTTGGCGAGCTAAAAATGTTGCATCACATACTCTTTCTAAAGTGAGCGAAATTGCAGAGCAAAATCAGCTACAACAATTTACACCATCTAGATGTTGGAGGATAGGTCCACTGATACCTTCATGAATGGTCTACGATGCTTCTTTGCTGTTCGAGGTGCAGTCCGTCAAATTCGGTGTGATCAAGGCACTAATTTCGTTGGTGCTAAGAATGAATTTAAGACAGCTCTACAAGAGCTTGACATACAGAGACCGAGCACATTTCTGTCACAAAACCAGTGTGACTTCATCATGAATGCACCCCACTCCAGTCACGCAGGGGGGTGTGGGAACGCCAGATAAAGAGTGTTAAAAGCGTTCTGATCTTCACTCTGTCGCCTTCTCAAGGCAGACTCAATGATGCTTCATTACAGACTCTACTGTATAAAGCCATGGCCACAGTCAACAGTAAATAACAAAACATCAGTTGACTCTCTTACCATCTTTCGAGTGTATGTCACTATTTATTATATTGACCAGTCACACACGTTGTTCACTAAGCTTTATTTGAACACATAACATTAAAATTCATCTGAATTTCATCTGCTGGTGGCTTCGTTCCATGGAGCTCCTTCCAGAAGCGACTGCTATATGTTTTACTAACCAAAAGATGGTACTGTTTTCGACAATCTCGAATTGAATCGGTGCTTCATTCAAGGCTTAATTTTACCATCACTAGGTACAGGATCGCAGGCAAGTAATCTAGCATAGGGTTGAGTCTATGTCTACCCTTGGAGACCATACAATGTGAAAGTTCAAGTGGCGTGCTCTTATAGTCCTGGTGGCTCGTGAATGAGTTCCAGGTGTGAGTGACAGCAGGGAATAGAGGTGGAGCCTGGTGTTTCCGTGACAACTACGAATCTTTTGTTCTGAATCATTTGAATATTTATGAGACTTGCATTTACATTAGTACTCACAGTTAATGCTTTGGGTAAATGCTTACAGTTTAACAATGTGCGGAGTACCAATGCGAAATTGGTCTTACTGTTCCTGGTTTATTCGTAATCATGTCAACGTGATATTAGTTATTACAGTTAATAACATTTGTTTTACCAACATTCAGGTCTGTAAATTCTGCACAGTGTTTTAATGCAATATCAGCCTGTTAGCAATGTCAGTGATACTGACGCTGGTTTGTAATATGTAGAGAATTAATGCAATATCAGTCATTATTGTTCATAATATAAGTGTTATTGACGCTGGTTTATTTACATATTATAATATGATGAGCAGTGCATCAACATGATTTTGTCATTGCTGGAAATATACCGGATATTTACAATACACCAGAAAAATTTGCAATAATACCATATCATGCAAATAAAATGCATGTATTTAATTTCTATACACAGGTTGAAGGTGAGGTGGGTGATTTGGAAAGGTGCTAACTTTAGCCTGCTAGCACTGAAATTACAATCTATTTGATTTGCCGTCCAAATGGTGAACCGTAGTTTAATTGAAGGAGCAAGGTTAATATAAAGGGAAAATACTCCAGGCAAAAATATATTCCACAATCTTAAAAACGAAGACAATGCCACAGGGTAAATCCACAGGGCAAAAACTGGGTGCAACCAAAAGACTCAAAAAGGTAATCCCCAATAGCTCAAAATGGGTAAACAAAAGATGTAAAAGCAAAATCTCAGCATAACCACAAATATATGAGTACTAACCTACAAACACAGCGCAAAGAACTAAAGAAAACTAGGGGTTTAAATACACACAGGGCAAATGAGGCACAGGTGAAAACCATACCTAAAACAAAGAATAGACAAAAATAGCAATAGTGACCCTTAATGTCCAAAAACCGGAACCACTCCAGTCAAATGCTGACAACGCCTCCTCCAAACACATGAACGTATTTCGTAAATCCATGTAACGAATTACAAACTAAGTCCATGAAATTCTTCTGGAAGCATGTACATACTTGTTCAAAAGAAAGACAGTAACCATGGTATCACCCTTCAGACCCTCCCGCAGGAAGCCATGAACCAATGTTAAGTCAAGTTTTCAAAATAGGATTTGACCACTATACTTCTTGATTGCTATCAGGGTGTAAAGAGATTTTCCAACCAACATGACAAAAATTACAGCATGTATGATGGCAAAACATAACTGTCTGTCAATTCTTCACATTTGAATGCACATAGAAGCGACAGCTGTGTGACCAAATAAAAAGTTATTGAGATCACGTTCTTCCAGTTCGATATGTATACAAAATGTGAAGGTGTTCTCTTAAGTTTAATGTGAATTAAACATATGACATATTTGTAATAAAGTTCGTTAAAAGGGAAGGAAGGAGGCGGGAACCGGCGAACATTCAAACAATAAAACTTTAATTAAAAAAACAATAAACACGGAAGTAACCGACCGGCAGCCACCTCACGGTCGACTGCCGGCCATAAAACATCCGTCCGGGTCCGGGCCCGGTCCTCTCTCGTCAACAGTCCTGCCGATCGTCGTTTTAAGCTCCCAATCTCCTCCGTGATAAGATGCGGGACCGGTGCGCGCACAGCTGCTTCCACTTATCACTCACGCCACCGGCCCCGCGTCACGGCTCTCGTCCCGCCTTCCTCACCACAATATTATTCCACTAAAAATATCGAGAAGCATTCTTATGTAATCACAAGTTTTTTGCATCTTTTCTGTTTCTGATATGAAAACATAATTGATTTAAGTTATTATTGCATGTGGAGTTTGAATGTGTTAAGTTAATCGAAACAGTAATATTGTCTGACCGATTTATGATTTCCCTACCAGTTTAATCTGTAATACATTTGTATTGTTACGATCAAACTAACACGGTGTGATTTATTCTGTGTCACCTTTTGGTTTTAATGTTTTGGCGTAGTCAATAGTTATTCCTTCATTACTATCACTGGCATAGTTTGTGCTATTAAAATGGTCCTAGTGGCGATGTACTTTCCTTAGATTGTTTTCCCAGCGCTGTATGACGTCTGGAACATAGGCTATGGCTTTAATCTGTATGTATGATGAACAGTTTTATATCACAGGTTTATCCTGTGTACATTGCTGATGAGAGATATGACTGGGTGATATCTGCATAAAACTGTGCACCTGCATAATGTGTGCAGGAAGAGAAAGGGCAAGAAAGCATCTCTGATCCTGTGAAGGTTTTGGGCAGGAATTAAAGAGGTTTGCATGAATTGTGACATGCCGTGACATACTCACAATTCCTAACAAGAACTCTGAGCACACCAAATTATAATTTTAGCAGAATAAAGGAAGGCTGTGGAATATAGTAAAAATAATAATAATAGTAGCATTGTGAGAAACCCTACAAATCATTTCGGACCTAATAGCCAGCATATTTCTTGGCTCTCCAAATCGTTGTAACATGTTATATAATCCCACAATCCCTTCAAATCTGAAAATCAATACTTTATTATTTCTGTACCCAGTGACCCCACAACCACATATTTCAGCATCTCTACAATACCACACAGTGTCTACTACAATGTCTAAGATGTGTTTGGTTCAAAACTGTGCTTACATTTAGAATTTTGGTGTTAAACATTATGATAATGAACGCTCAATGACGATCATACAGGCAGTTTCCATTGATTAGTTTTGGTCACCTAAAAATTCAACTGAACAAGAGTTCATGTGTTGACATTAGAACTGTATGTTTTGTACATTTTGTACATTTAGTAAAGATCTTCTCAAATGACCACTGATCTGTTTCAGTTGGCCTTTACATGGACTATAAGGGCCGTGTTTGTTGACTGCCAGAAGCTCTTTTCTCTTTTTCTTTGGGTCAGATATTGTTTCAGCCATAGTTTGAGCTTCAATAAGAGCTTTTTTCCTTCACTTTAAAGCTTGATTTGACACAGGGAAATAACACAGCTACGCTACTGTATCAAAGTACACGCATCACACAGACAAGGCACGAAGCCATAAAATTCTGATGAAAAAAATCTGAAGAAAGAAATAAACTCTTGATCATTCAAACTTGACCTGTGCAGTGTTGCTTTATAGAAATCATTTTTAGCTCACACTCTGCTGTACGTTCTATTAGCTGAGGGGCTGGGCTATGAGATTGAAACTGGAGGTCCAAAAAAGATAGCAGTGTTAGGGGCCATTTACATGAAATGTTTAACTAAAAACTGAGTGTTTTATGAAAACTTTGATTTAAAGCGACCATAACTCAGAGAGTTTCTGTATATCTCATGTTAATCTTGAGTACTTACAGAATAGTGTCACAGAATTAGTTTGATCACAGTTATAAAAGACAGATACAGCTGTACCATTATTTCCGAAAACATGCGACGTGCATGGGGGGCAGAACTAAAGCATGTGCACACACATTGTTTCACTTACCTTGTGTGGTTCCAGTGTCTTTTAGGGCTGGGACCACTGCTCCATCTATCAGTTTGAAACCATCTCCAAATCCAGCGTTAAATCCACCGTTTATATAACATTCATCACCCAAATGCAGTGAACAGACAACACAGCTGAACTTCACAAACATAGTGCTCTCTCTCTCCTGCACACAAGTGAAAGTGACTTGTGCTCCTTCTCCCGCTCTCCATGGTTGATGAATGGGCATACCGTGTGCTTTTCTGGGAGAATTGTCCAATAAGGGACTAAGACAAGTTGTTACGTAACGATTTTTCATGTACGGACACTGGGGGAGTGTATCGAGCAGAGAAATACTCGTTTTTTGAAAAGTTGACTGTGGTGAGGAAGGCGGGACGAGAGCCGTGACGCGGGGCCGGTGGCGTGAGTGATCAGTGCATGTCGTTCCCTGACGACAGCGTGTCAGGGAACCGGACAATTTTGTTTTTCTTTTCCTCTCTCCCCTCTCTCGTCCCTGTCGCTCCGGGGGCTCCCGTCTCCATTCTTTCGTCTCGCCGGTGCATGGCCCCAGGCGCTGCCGACTCCGAGATGGCTCCCCGGGGGGAGTAGGTACAGTCTCGGTGGTGCCCCCCGGCCTGTAAGGGGTGATGGGGGTATGTGGTGAGGAAGGCGGGACGAGAGCCGTGACGCGGGGCCGGTGGCGTGAGTGATCAGTGCAAGCAGCTGTGCACGCACCGGTCCCGAACCTTATCACGGAGGAGATTGGATGTTCGGCAGGACTGTTGACGAGAGAGGACCGGGCCCGGTCATATGTTTAGTTTGTGTATGTTTTTTGGCCGGCAGTCGACCGTGAGGTGGCTGACGGTCGGTTACTTCCGTGTTTATTGTTTATTTAATTAAAGTTTTATTGTTAGAATGTTCGCCGGTTCCCGCCTCCTTCCTTCCCTTCTATGGAACTTTATTACATTGACCAAGTTAAGCATAAGAAGACAACACGTTTAACACTGTAAAGAAGTCAGAATGCCTGACACACCGTTGCACCACCCCTTTAAAGTGCAAGATTTGTAAATTATGTTATTTTCTTTGAGTAAACTGAATTTGTACAGGTCATGATCATGTGCATGTATATTACATGTTTCTTTAGAAAGGGACAAAGCCTACTAATGGTTGGCATGATGCAGTGTTTTTAGTCGCTTGGCAGTTTTTAGTGAAATGTAGTAGCTTATATGAAAGACGTTTGTCTTCAGTTATTCTTGAAGACTATAGTGGTTTTATTACATCAGGTGGTGTCTGGAAACTCGTTCGAAGTTGTTTATCAGAGGCGCCCTAGCAGGCCGTTGCTAAGAAGAAACAGGTTTGTTTGAACATTCTTTAGGAGTTTTCACTGTAATGACGGAGAGTAGATGAACCCAAAAGCTGAAATTTTAAGGTATCTACCAAACTTGTGTGGGTAGTGACAAAACGTCTCGGTTACGTATGTAACCTCTGTTCCCTGATGGAGGGAACAAGACGTTGTGTCGAAGCCGACAGATGGGGTTCGCCCTTGAGAACCAATCGTCTCTGACTATTTTGAAAAGGCCAATGAAAATTGGCGAATGAAATTTGCATGCCGGGCTCCGCCCCCGGAAATCCGTGTATAAAAGGGGAGCCGGCGTGCCCATTCATTCACCTCTTGTGCTGAGGAGCCTGAGAGCATCTCGTGACTGCTGCAGCGGACGGCTATTGTCGTGGCAAGGAGGACACAACGTCTTGTTCCCTCCATCAGGGAACAGAGGTTACATACGTAACCGAGACGTTCCCTTTCTGTCGGTCTCTCGACGTTGTGTCGAAGCCGACAGATGGGGTTCCTATGGAAAACGCCACGGCACTAGCCGCGTCACAATCTCTAGCGAAGCGACGTTGACCGGCCTGGGCGAGCCACACGTGAGCGCTATCGCGAAATTTGTAACCTTCCAGTGGGCAGGCAGGGGCTCCCAGAGCTTTTGGGAAAGATGAGTAGCCCCTGCCCTCTGCCAACTCAGACAGCCCCATTGGCGAGGGCCATCCAGTCGTAGGGCTACTGGGTAAGCGCTGTTCCTTCAATGAGGACGTGCGCTACGGAGACCACTTCCCACCCTAGGGGGGAATACAGTGGAGACACCAACATGGTCTCACCAAATAGGGGAGAACTCATGGGAGGTATGTGCGGAATGCCGCAAGGTGGATGTCCACCTGGGGGAGGTCATGGGTTGCCACGTGGGGAACCATCTCATGACGACATCTCAGACGGAACCACCCTAGTGGGGGGTTACTACGTGTGGGGCACTAGGTCCGGTTAGAGCTATATGTAATAACTCAGCTTGATACCCGGCCATAGGCGGCAGGGCTGCTCCGCCGAGCCCGCCGCCCTGAGTGCTTATTGATGGAAGGACGGACTGCCTATTCTTCACCCTTGGGGAAAGAAGGGAGGCAGCCCATAGCGCACTGATCCACCTAAGAAGGGGAAAGGCGCTAGGCGCAGGCGTACGCCCCACGACTGCTGGTCTCACCTGTTGGCAAGACTCGAGCTGCCGACTCCCCACGGAGGTTTGCAAGCCTCTGCGAGGTATAGCGTAGCCCAACCCGCAACTCTACAGATGTCTGCCAGAGAGGCGCACTGAGCCGATGCCCACGAGGAGGCCACACCCCCGAGCGGAGTGTACCGTCACTCAAATGGGCATGGGGCTAGGATCGGCACACCGTAGTGACGGCGTGTGCGATCCGGCGCGACAACTCTCCTCGGAGACAGCACTCCCGTTGCTGACCTCCAAAACAGACAAGAGCTGCTCAGGGCCTTGAAGCCCTCCGTGTGGTTCGAGTAGAGGCGCAGTGCGCTTACTGGACACCCCACGTACAGGTTGGGTCTTTCTCCCGGTGTGGGAGCGCCTGCAAGTTCACCACCTAGTTCCCAAAAGGGGGGCGGCGGAACTTTGGGCACGTAAGTTGGCCGGGGTCTCAGGATCACGTGAGAGTCACCGGGCCTGAATTTTGGCAATCGGTGGACACGGAATGCTTGCAGGTGCCTCACCCTCTGGATGGACTCGAGCCCCAGCAGGAGAGCCAACCTCCCTCGCAGAACGAGGAAGGGGCTCTCGGCAGGGCCCGAAAAAGGGGACCCAAAGGTCCACCTTAAAGTCCCAAGAGGATACGGGGCGCGGACGAGGCCTTAACCCCTCGCGCCCTAGAGGAACCTAATAATCAGGTCATGCCGCCCCAGAGGCTCACCAGCAACTGGTACGTGATAACCGCGACAGCGGGTACCCACGTTCCAATGTGGAAGGGGAGATTACTCCCCAGCCTCTCCTGCAATAGGACAGCACGTTCCTGAGCGAGCAATTCCGCGGGTCTTCTCCTCGAGAAGAGCACCAGGACGAGAAGGGGCGCCACTTAAAGGCATCCAGCCTTGTGGGCATGGCCCTTGCCTGAGTGACAGTCTCCACCACTGAGGGGGGTAGGTCATCCAGGAACTCCTCGTCCCATCCAGGAGCCAGACCCAGAGGTCCGGCTCGAATGCCACAACGTGTCCACCCCCTGCGAGTAGGCCCTTCGCCAGGGGATTTGGCCAGGGGGAGTTGTCGTCAGGAGTATTAGCTCCGAGGACCAAGTGTAGTTGGGCCCATAAGGCGCAACTAGCAGCACTTGACATTCCCTACCCAGACCTTGCACAGGACCTGCGCAATGAAGCTTACTGGGGGAACCGTAGTTCCGCTTGTCCCGCGGCCAGCTGCGCGCTAGGGCCTCCGTGTCGAGGGGGGCCTCGACCAGGGAGTGCCCAGCGGCGCTGGGTGGTGTTCAGGGAGGCAACAGGTCCCCCTGTGCCCGCCCAAACCACACCCAAGCCGGCCGCAGTGGTGGAGTCGTCACTACCCACGAGGTGTCAACTGACGAGAGAGCGCTTGGCTGTCTGGTTCAGGACACCCGGTGGCCGTGTGAAATGCAGGGGCCTTGCCACCTGCTGTCTCCACCAGGGGTGGAGTCGTCACTTCCCACGAGGCGTCAACTGACGAGAGAGCGCTTGGCTGTCTGGTTCAGGACACCCGGTGGGCGTGTGACCTCCACTGGAGGCTGCGCGCTAGGGCCTCCGTGTCGAGGGGGTCCTCGTCCAAGGAATGCCCAGCGGTACTGGGTGGTGTTCAGGGAGGCGACAGGTCCCCCTGTGCCCGCCCAAACCACACCCAGGCCAGCCCGCAGGGGTGGAGTCATCACTTCCCACGGGGTGTCAACTGACGAGAGAGCGCTTGGCTGTCTGGTTCAGGACACCCGGTGGGCATGTGACCTGCAGGGGCCTTGCCACCTGCTGTCTCCACGGGAGGAGGCGTTTTTGGGCGAGTTGCGATGACTGCAGCGAGCGAATGCCACCCTGAGGTTTAGTACGCTACGCCGGTCGTGCTGTCCGGGCCAGTATGCTGGCTCTGCACGAGAGGCCGGAGCCTCATCAGTGCAAGCAGGACAGCTAGCAACTTGAAGGCAGTGATCTGCCAACGCAGGCGGGGGCCCGTCCAGCGACCCGACACTGCGCGCCCGTTGCACACCGCACCCGCACCCCGTAGGGAGGCGTCTGTCGTTCCACGACCGGCCTCAAGACCTGCTCGGGGTTAGGATGCGACGGCAGCAGGCGTAATGACGATACGCCTACTGCCAGTGCGCCACGCTCTCCAGGGAACTCATCTCTGTAGTCAGTGCTGTCGCGGTCCCATGTGCGTCAACCCGAGGGGGACAGGCCACCCCCGAGGACACCATGCCCAGGAGCCTCTGAAACTGATTTCAGGGGACCGCTGGCTGCTGCCTGAAAGTTCAAGCAGCTCAGCACTGACTGTGCGTGCTCGTGAGCGAGCACGCCGTCATGGAGACAGTGTTGAGTTCTCTACCAGGAAAAGGGGAGCTCCGCGCCAGGGAGAGCTGCTCTCTTTTTCCCGGGTGACCCGTTACTGACATGCCAGCCCCTCGACAGTGCCGAGGGAAACTGTACATGAGAGTATGTGGTCAGTTGTCATGAACCACGCCTGGCGTCTGACAGACACCAGGACGCGCTTCTGCGCCTCCCGAACGGCACCCTTGCAAGGTGCTGCTCAAGGTATGCAGCGACCCCTGGTTTTGGGGATGATGAAGTGCGGCTGTCGAAGCCACTGGACATCTCGGCCGAGAGGGACGGTTCGATCGCCTTCGCCAGAGGGGTGGCAGCCCCGGCCTGGAGCACAGGAACATCCCTGCCTCTGCTGAGGTAAGAGGATGCCTGAAGTCCGGCGGAGGTCTGGCGAGCTGGATCAAATGCCGAGACGGACCACACTCCCAGCCACCGTGATGGTTTGAAATGCTAACCAAGCACCCAGAGACCTCACAGGGGGGCTGCGATCTACTTCATCAACCCGCGGGGGTTGGTTCAATGACTAGCAGTGCTGTTCCCCCCGGGGGAAACGGCTCCGCTAAATCACCTGCCAGGCGATGGCGCAGCTCGACGCACCGTCGAAGCGAGAGTGCTGAGGGCTGCTTTATACTCGTCATTGCGTGCCGCCACCACCTCTTTCAGAGGGTGAGAGCGGCTGCAAGTGGGACCCAGAGAGAGACCTCTCCTTGTGAGAAGGCGGGCACTAGGCCCCCGAAGGGGCCCAGAAGGTGTTTGGGACACGGCAGGGACCGCCCCATTCCGACCATCCAGCAACCAAGGCTGGGTCAGGCCCGATGGTTCAATCTCTCTAGGTGGTCCTTCTCTCGACGTCTTCCTCCGGGGGGCCACCTGCGGGGGCACCGGAACCGGAGTCGACGCTGGAGAAGGCCAGGGCTGCTGGGGGCAGACCACGTGCGAGACCTCGACGGCCGAAAGGCGGCCGGGTCAAAGCAGGCCGGTCTGTTTCTACACTGTCAAAAGGCTGCTGGAGCAGTCCTTGACAGCGCCACCAATCAGCCGACCTTGCGAGAGGGGAGTCGGGAAAGTGGCCTTTCGCGAGCTCGCCCGCCTGCGCAAGATTGGGTCCGAGGCATCTTTCCGGGCCACTGATGTGGACATCGTCCGACCCAGCCTGCGCTGCCACCGCGGTCCCCGGAGGGCCAGTCGGCGGCGGCACTACTTGGGTCGGTCTTACCCCCGTGGGGCTCTCTTTAGCGCCCTGGCCTGCAGGGTGGCCATGGCGTAAGAGTGGAGGCAGCTTGGTCCACGGCACTGCCAGCCTCAACACCAGCGATGTCGAGACCTTACATGCCCTGGACGGTGAGCCTAGGTCAAGCTCCCCAGGTGGCCGCCGTCTGCGGATACCCGCGACTGCATGCTCCACCCAGGGTGCATTGACATAGTCCCTAGCTGCCTCCCCGCCCCGAGGGAAGAGAGGGCGATAGAGTCAGCTAGACGGAAGCGCGCCGAAGGGGACGCTCCAGGTCCTACTGAACTCCTTATGCAGCTCGGTAAAACTTGGCACTTGAGCCGAGTACCCAGCCGCGAGCACCAGGGCTGCACCGCAACCCGACGCTCACGGCGGTCCGAGCGAGCATGGCTGACATCTTGACGTCTGCTCTCACCTGTGCTCGACCTCCCGAGGGAGGGAGCTTCAGGGAATCGCCAGAGTCTGATGCCAGCAGGTCGCGCTCCGATGTTGCAAGAGACACCTCATCTCCACGGCTCGTGTCCGAGCGCGTGGCTGAGGAATAAGATGGCTTAGGACCATCCTTGGGGACCTGCTAAACAAGCGAGACGGGGCGCGAGCGGTCCGCGAGCCGACCGGCTGATGGATTAACGCTCACGATAATCCCCACATCACCCTCGCTGCTCGCCGCCGCTGACGGCAGGGCCGTAGCCGCTGCGGTCACAGAACGGGAAGCAAACGAGGTGGTGGCTTGCTCTTGACAGAACATAGCCAACGTGACGCAACGTCTGAATAGCCGTCCGCCCGCAGTGACGCAACGTCTGACTAGCCATCCGCGCGCAGTGACGCAACGTCTGAATAGCCATCCGCGCGCCGTGCGGGCAGGACGAATCCACGAGGCTGCCACAGTGGTCGGACCCCCGAACACTTGCGGCAACCACCGTGTCCGTCCCCGTCCTCGATGAGTGTACTGCACCCAAGAGATCAGCGGGCAATGCCACGCTGAGGAAATTGCTCTTTTAGAAAAATACCTCAGGAACTGCCAGGACGCCCAGGGGAATCTCCGCTGCACCGCGTCGTGGAAATCGGCAATTCGAAGAATGTCATCAGATGCGAAGGCTCCGAAGAACAAAAGGTGAATGAATGGGCACGCCGGCTCCCCTTTTTACACGGATTTCCGGGGGCGGAGCCCGGCATGCAAATTTCATTCGCCAATTTTCATTGGCCTTTTCAAAATAGTCAGAGACGATTGGTTCTCAAGGGGCCGAACCCCATCTGTCGGCTTCGAAAAGGAAAAAGAAGGGGAGCAATGGCTCACACAACACAGAGCTAATTTCCGATAAGAGAGGAATATTTGAAAAAGAGTTTAAGACAACTGGAACAGGGACAAACAAGGCTGGAAGAGGTAAGAAGAAGTGAGGAAAAAAAGTCCTAAGCTCACTGTCACAGAATTGCATCAAAGAGCAGCATCTTGGGGTCACAAAGTCTCCAAAACAACCATCAGACGCTCTCTACGCCAACAAGCTGTTTTGGGAGGCATGCAAGGAAAAAGCCTTTTCTCACTAACACTCACAAACGTAAACGTCTGGAGTTTGCTAAGCAGCACTGGGACTTCAACTGGGATCGTGTGCTGTGGTCAGATGAGACTAAGATTGAGCTTTTTGGCAACAAACCCTCTAAATGGGTCTGCCGTAAAACACAAGATGAGTATCCCGAAAAGCACCTCATTCCCACCGTGAAGAATGGTGGAGGATCTGGGATGCTGTGGGCCTGTTTCTCTTCCAAAGGCCCTGGGACCTTGTTAGGGTGCATGGCATTATGAACACTTTGAATTACCAGGACATTTTAAATAAAAACTTGATGGCCTCTGCCAGAAAGCTGAAGATGGGTCGTCATTGGGTCTTTCAGCAGAGAAGAGTGCATAAGACAGGACCCAGAACACTGGATGATCTAGAAGATTGTGCAAAGAAGAATGGTCAAAGATCCCTCTCTCTGTATTCTCCAATCTTGTGAAATGTTATAGGAGGAGATTAAGTGCTGTCTTGTTGGCAAAAGGGGGTTGTACAAAGCATTTACATCAGGGGTGCGAATAATTGTGGGACTAATTCAGGATTTATTTTAGATAAGCAATCATTATATTTCAGGGTAAGAATGAAACTACAATGATTATACATCTTAAGAGAAATGTTTTTTTACTAAAAAGTGAAGACCTCGATGGCGTATGCGGTGGACAAATGCGATCTCCAAAGGACACACCCAAAATCCTGGCCAGGACGTGTCCGGGAAAAATGCCACGTATGGTCACCCTACTCACAATAAATGACATCGCCACAGAATTTCTCAAATGGGGAAAACCTCCCTTAAGCTCGATGAAGCCCTCAAACATGGTGTGAATTTAAAAGGTTTGACTAGATTTACAAGGTTGGTAAATGGGCTGAATTTGAGGTATGGTCTGTAAATGAGATGTGAGTTTTAGTGAACAGGGTTAAATAAAATAAATAATGCAGCACAAAGCATCAGGCTATAGTTCCATATGGTGCTCAATATGGCTTTAACCCTGAAACTGTGCAAACATCAAATGGAAATGGAATATGAATATACATTGGACAGAAAAGCCAAAACGCAGCGAGGGGACGTTGTCTCCACCACACAAGACTGCTGTTTATGCATATTCATGTGTGTTTGGCACTGGCACAGATTGAGAATGAACAGGGAAGGAGGAGGAGACGGAGTTGTGGGCAGTGAATTCCCTATGAAACTCACTCCATTAGGAAAACATGATGCCCCCAAACTACTCTGACTCTTCTAGGCTTGCACGCTTTCTTTTTTCTCTCCGTCTTTAGGGACCTCGTGAAATATGTTGAAAGCAAACCCTCAAAGGCTTTTAGAATTGAAAAACAAATAGCATAATTCAGAAGAACACCACGACTTGCAGCTATTGGAGCCACGTGCTGTCCTTACTTTTTCCTTTCGTACTTTTTCAATGATTTGGGGCAAATTTTGCTGCACTTATATGCCACCAGCTGAAATGATACATTCACCAGAGACTTATTCATGTGATTTGTGCAACAATTTGTCTCTCTAGTTTCTTGTGTTTTTGTGGGACCTGCTACAAAATCAGTGTTTAAATTCTCTGTATTTGAACTCACTATTTATGAATTTATGATAGATGATGTCTCATTTAAGTAGTTAAGCTTTGGTTGATCTCATATATACTGGTGGCCATGAAAAAAATGCCAAAGAAATAATGCGTAAACCATTTACAGATCTGTTGCTACTGTAAATAGAAAATGAAAGAAGCTTGGTTTTAGTGCCGGAAACAAGGTATACACCCGAAGGCCTTTATCTTGTGTGAGTGTCATATATGGTGTGATTAATGGGATTTGCACCATCTGCCGATTCAAAGTGTGTAGCTTTTTGGCAGACTTTATGTACTGCTACTAAAAGATTACGACTTGGTGCACCATACCCCATTAAACAGGTGAGAAAGATTTAACTTTCTGTCCTCTATAATGGGGGGCAGTGATGATATTTACATTCACCTCATTACAGCAGAGATGTCTTTTCTGTGACGTGTGCTATGCCTGGCATGAATCATGCCTCCAGGAATCATTGGCAAGCAGCTGCTTTGAAGTCCACAGATGAGAAGACATGGAACATGGCGTACAGCCTCATTATCATGGGTGTGAAATGGGACGACACCTTCTCGTTCTGTTTTAGCACAATGAAGTTGTCATGTTTCACAGCCCTTAAATGAAAAATCTATTTGTTTCCAAGCTTACAATGGATTTGTTCAAGCTGTAAAAAAGATGGAGATGTTTCATCGGGTGATAAAATGTGGGCAGGCTGACAGCTCATTTGCTTGTAGGTCGTCATCTGTAGCTGAGATACTTTTGGCTAAAAGCCTCAAGGGATCTGAAGTATTGCCAAAGAGATGTGAGAGCAGCAGCCGTCTCATCTGTCATCCAACATGAATGAGAGATAAGGGAATAATTAACCTGTTATATCCACGGGTGTGACAACACATTCTGGACTCCTGGGTAACTACTGCTTTTATTTGTACCTCACGGGTATAAATACAAGCGAACAATTCAATCTCGTTGAGTTGACAACGAGTGCAACAGATCAACTCCTCGGGTCAACTGCAAGTGAATGGTTATGTTTGGCTATTGTAATGTTGGTATCCGAGCAACGGCGGTGCCCGTTGATTTGCATTCGTTTTGTGTTCGGTTACCAACATCCTTCAAAATATGTTCTTTTGTGTTCTGCAGAAGAAAGAAAGTCATACAGGTTTGAAATGACAAGAAGTCGAATAAATGATGACAGGATTTTCATCTGTGGGTTAACTTCAATTGGTATTATGAGCATGTGTGTCATGTTCATATAATATGACTGCTGTGTAGTGAGTGAATGCCAGCTGTGATCGTTCTTTAGAATAACGTTGTCTCTTAGCGTGCTGCGAAGACTCTAAAGGTATATCTTATCTACAGGTTTATCTTTTCCACTTTCCTAAGTGCCACGGCGGTGGTGCTGAGTTAATGGATATCGATCGCTCGACTATCAATTATTCCCTCTGTTTAAAAAGACTTTAGAAATAGTTGAAATTGCATTTATTTGGACTCATGGGTTAAAACTTAACAAAATTACAAAGCCTATTATCCCAAGGATTTGATTTAATTGGGAAATCAATGTGCAAACCCGCAATCTCATGCCCAAATGTCTCAACCCGCTACACTAACTGGCAGTACGGTCATTTATATCAAAGCTTCTCAAACTTTGGGTCAAAAGGAGGGTCTCGCAAAGCCGCTTGCCGTTTATTCAAGCAACTAACAATTACAATTGTATAGTTCACACGTTTTTTGTGCTTGCTCACTGGATGCTCAATTGGCGTGTTTACAGCACAAGGCATGTAGCTTATGGCCGCGTTTATTAAAACATTAAAATATATATATTAACATTACATTAAAATTTTTGTAGAATTGTCTCTTCTGATATAGTAGCCTGGGGAATAAAATGTTCTCGTATGAAATAGTGCACATACACTAACTTGCTCTGCGGACGGCGCTGTCTTTGATTTAGGACAACTATTCGCAGTCTGGCTGCCATAGTTTAACCGAATTCCCCATAACATTCATTCCCTTATAGACTCCTAAACCTTTTCTGTTAAATGGTTTGACTGCTGATGTGCCTTGGGATAATAGGCTATAATTAAAAAAGCTAACAACCATCAGTGTATGGCAATTTTATTAATGAAAACACTTCAATACACTGGGTGTATTACAACTTGAGTATTTTATTTGTAAAATTTAAGTTAAATAAAAAAATATAAATGTAGAAATAAATCAAATGTTATATTGAATTATTATATTAAACTGTGTGGGTGAAATTAAACTGCGATGTAGAATGAACCTTCAACAGTGATAAGGTATAGTTAAGAGCGGTCCAGACCAACCTTACAAAAGTATGACTTACAGAAGGTATACTTAACTAAGAAGCTTTCGGGAAACACGTATTAACGATAAAGCACAGCTTAAGATATAACTTAAGAACGACGTCGTGTTTAGAAGGTTTCGGGAAACACAGCCCTGTACATTATGATCTCAGTGTTCATGTCACCTCAATCTCAACTTTTTAATACATTCTCACACTACTAAACTAATGTACTATGACAGTTCGCTGTACGTTGCAGAGATATCTGTCTTTCTTCTGTTTTCTTCATTCTCACTCCCAACCCGTCACACTTTTAGCTTCAGTTTTCGACGTGCAATGCACTCCATTGCTTTTAGGTTGTGGCTTTACGCATCATGAGTTTAAGGCACATTTAATTCTTGCCATTTGTAAAGTTATTAATGGTTGCATAAATCTTTACAATTTCTAAGATATTTTGGAACCCCTACGTCTACGTATTGACGCCAAAGGTTTGTCATTGAAAGCAATGAATGACTGCACATCGAAAACTGACGCCAAAGAGTGCACTGTGCATTTAAAAGTGACCAAGCCTCAATATGTGGGAGTGAAGTTGTGTTGCCATACATCACGGTCAAGCAGATTCAATTTCAGTTCATAAAAACTACACACTTTACTGTATAGTCACTGACATTACCCTGACAATAGTTTTATAGCCTTTAATTTGAAAATATATTTGAGAATGTTTGTGTTCGTGCTTTTCCTATAATACTTTTGAGAGGGTTTGAGGGAAAATGGAATTAATTGACATGAAAGACTGAGCTTTATTTTGCATTGCCTTTGAACAATTGCAGTATGTTCATGTGTTTATTTGATAGGTTTTCCTATATTTATTTAGTTTGCTGGACATGTCATTGCGTGCGTGTGTGCGTGTGTGTGTGGTTGTAATCTGCAGCCGTACAGTCAATAGCTTCTCGATCCCTTTATATCAGTTAAGTCTGAAAAAGCAAGAGTACCCTATATAGATTTATTTGGCAAGAATGTGTCCACACCGTGATAAAGCTAACCAATCACATTCCCATGTTCTGTGACTCCCTTCAGCACAGAAATGGACTTCTTTCAGTGCATTAATGTGACATTGATGGATGGCCTATTGACAACATCTTTCACTGTCAGGTTGTAGTGAATAATTGCCATAGATGGAAGACAGTGTAGAACACTAAAGTTTATAGATTATATGAAGTTTGGCTCAAGTAAAGACCTTATCACTTGTCCACATCATCAACCAACATTTAAAAAGCTGTTGACCTCTATGTAGAAGCCATTCATCAGTCAAGATCTTCAGATAATTCCTGTCAAGAGGCCGGTTGTGCTGTCTAGAGACAAATCTAAACTGCATGGGTCACTGTAGAATGTACATGCACATACTGATAAAATACGTAAGTTGCTTCAGGAAAAAGCTTGAATGTAATAACAGGAAGCATTCATAGATTTTTATAATAAATTCTGGTGTGTTAACCAGCGTATCTTGTAATAAATCAGACATTACAGTTTTAATAGAAAACAATCACATTTCTTTGAGTTAATAATAAAACGTTTTCTATTTAAGGGTTGGGTTGAATGTGTCATGATCACTGTCTGTGTTTCCCCTTCATTTTATAGACTTTTGTTACTTTCTGTTTCCTGTTCCTGTCGTAGTTCTTTTATTCATTGGTTCTGTGTCATGATCGGTTTCAAGTCAAGTCAACTTTATTTATATAGTGCTTTTAACAATTTTCATTGGCGGACTTCAGTTCAATAAATGAATTTCTCGTGACTAAATTGTGATTTTTTTATCAATGTTCACATATAGGTTGTTGTTAATACATTTACGCATTTGGCAAGCACTTTTATCCAAAGCGACTTACATTGCATTGTATTATGCAGTTGCTAGCGAAACACTCTTACCACTGAGCCACAGGAATGCCACTCATATGTCATACCAGTAAAACCTCATAGGTCAAAGAGCATACGGGTCACATTATCATAAAACATGTTGGACGCAGTATGTCCGAAATGTATTCATACTACTCCCACTCATTCTACATAGAACATACTGTTTTATGTCCGATAGGTAGGTACTTATTTAAATTCAGTACGTACTGTCACAGTATGCGATTTCAGATGCAACCCTTGTGTTTCCTTTGTCTGGTGTCTGTCGTTGTCTTTGTCTTTTGTTTTCAATTGGTTTTCGTGCTTCGTTTGGTTATTTTGTTACTTTTTTACAATTATTATAATCTTTTAAGGCACGTGGATCCGCTTTCCTGCCTGGTTACTCCCTGTTACAGAACCACAGACCAAAAACATGGATCCAGGAGATTTATGTCCTCCAGGGGCCTGTCTACTCATGCTGCGCTAGAGCTACTGCTCACTTGAGTATGACACCCAGGACTTTTGGACCTTGCACATCAGACACACTTCCCAGATGAATGCCTCATTGTTTTTTGCCGGTGTAGTCTGAACGATCCTCTACGAACTCTGCTTTCCAGTTTTGATCCTCAAGGGAGCTTTATGAACATTGTTGAGCAGGCCCTGGTGCAGAGGTCCACCCTCACTGAGGGGCATGTGGAGGAGGAGTACCCCTAAACATTTTTGGGGGAGGGACAGTAGGCCTCAGGCTCTGTTGGCCAAGGAGGCAGGCCAGTAGTGGAAGCCTTTATGCCACATGGTGGGGGTGTCGAGCCCTCTTTTGTGGCGGCAACCAGCCCAGAGCCACAAGATGTTCGCCAGTCCAAAGCCTGCTCACAAGATGGCTGCTAGCCCAGAGCCCGTTCGCAAGCTGGGAGCTGCTTTCCTCGTCCAAGATGGCCACCATTGTCTTTTCAGCCACGGCCAGGCTTCCTGCTCTGCCGGCACTGCCTCCAGCTCCACTCTGGACTCCACTATGTCCGCCTCTTCTCCACGGCCCAGGCCCGTCTCTGTTCCATAGCCCTAGCCCTGTTCCCCTTCATGGGCCTGGCCCTCCATACCACCCTCTGCTCGCATCCGCTCCACCATCCTCCGGGGCTTTTGGTTTTGTGGTTAAGGGGTCTTTCCCTACTTCCCGTTTCCTGTTCCTGCTGTAGTTCTTTTGTTCATTGGTTCTGTGTCATGATCTGTTTAACGTGTGTCTTGTTAGCCCTCTACTTACCCTGTGTATTCAAGCCCTTGTGTTTCCTTTGTCTGGTGAATGTCGTTGTCAGAGATTTTGGTCTAAAATCTTATACAGCACGTGGATCCGCTTTCCTGCCTGGTTTCTGCGTTACAGAATGTATTACCCCAGGAAGATTTCAATTTAATTTGTTTAAATATAAATACGAACTTGCAAATATTGCATATTTTGTTTAATTTTTCAGCTAGTTTAAAAACAATGCTTTCATTAGGGAATTTGGGAGAAATGTTGTCAGTACTCCACAGGATAAAACAAAAGCAAAATATTTTACCTGTAACATTAGATCATTTAAATTTAGAAAAAAAAGTTTTGGCCAGTATTTAAATTTATGGTTAAGCATTACATAAAACAAGTTCAATATGTCAGATAAATCGAATTCAATGTTCTCATCATGTTGTTGTGTAAAATCAGAACAAGAAATAATTGTAATTAAATTGTTCAACAAACAAGCCACATACTCTAAACTCTGGACTCATATTTTATTGTAAAACTGGAAGAAATATATTTATATACCAGGCAACACTATATTGCATTGTACAATAAAGAAATCTTTACAGTCACTGTGGCATGACCTGTTACATGATACAGATATGAAATCATGACATTTCACATCACATTAAGTTTTTTAATTAAGTCATTGTCTTTTCAAAAGTGCAAAATCTTTACATTTTTAATGTTATAAACCAAAACAAGTTAATAAAACAGACACCAGGAAAAAATGACCACAAAACAAGTTGAAAACTTGACAAGAACCGGCATGGTCAGTTACACTGTAATGACACTAAACCAAAAGAGTGATTACTGTCATTACAAGCAAAACATCAACATTTCAACAGTTATTGCTGAGACAATGAAAAATGTGTTGCATAGAGATAACCAGCACAAAGACATGTTTAAGGTTTATTGAAAATAAATCACTTTATAGAAGTCATTTGTCCTCAAGGTCCTTGGCATTTTGTCATTAATGAAAGGTTGAGAAAAATGTCGCTGTGAGTTGTGGATTCAGTTACAATATTTTTATAATTCACTATTTACTCTTTATGAATGATATAAACTCAAACACACATATCATTATGCATTAAAAGCCGACATACGTGTGAAAATGTCAGCCACGCATGTTTCGAGACATACTCGTTACATCTGTCCTGTTTTTTAAGATAAATTTGCAATGAATTTATTCTCCTACCCTGTAAATAAGTAAAAGTATTTTTTGTTCATTTGCCAGTTACTTGTATGCAGACAAACAAAATCTAATAAAGCCTTTGTGCAAAATTTCACACAAAATGTGCCTCAAAACATTTACGTTTTGTCATAGTTCTGAGTGAAAGTGATGTTGAGTGAGACACACAAACTGACATGTGTTTAAAGAGGTTTATAACAGCACCATACACACATGAACATCCAAAGGTACATCAGGACAAGAAACGGTTGAAAGTGTGAGGACGTGAGAGAGCAATAAAGACTAATGGATGTTCACTCAATAATCGGTCACTTCAAACGTCAGGCTGGCATTTTAGTGTTCAAAGAACCATTACAAAATACAACCAACGTGTTTATATAACATTTTCATATTTTAAAAGAATAAATGATGTTTTACATTAATAAAAGTCAGGAACTGGCTTTAGCTTGTGAGAGATCGGCATTGTTGAAAACAAGCAAAATATTGAATGCATTACGGTATGATTTCAAGAAAATCAAGTGAATCATTTCTAGTCTTCTCAGACCAGTTTCTTACAATACAGAGCACACAATATCCACATGGTTCTATATGTTCTTACAAGAATGATTGTAATATACATCTCACTCATTTCAGGGACTACTGGTTCACAACTAAAAGTGAAATACATTTGAACGACGTTGATGATTGTTGCCTGACCAGATTTCATTAGGTGTACGTGAATGAAGTGTCCATATGTTTAAGGTCTGGCCATCAGAGGTGAGGATAATATACGCATGCATCCAACTGTCCTGGGGGGCTTTAGATGTGGGTGTGTAGGTGTGGTCAGACTTACACACATCGTGCTCTTCAGCAAAAAATAAGACAATATTTCCGTACGTTCTATTTCCATCAAATTCCATTCTAGGTTTTTTTGTTTTGTTGAAAAAATAAAAAGCTCTGTTTTAAAAAACTTTCTCAAGTACACCGCGGAAATTCCGGAGTGTCATAAGAGGAAACTTATAAAATGAATGAAACATCTGAAAATAAAACAACATGGAAATAAAAAAGAGATATTGAGACTAGTTGTGACTAGGTGGTGTCAGCAGTGACGAATCCCTGAACAGCATGCCAGTGTTGTCATTTTGGGAGATTAAAATGCTTCAACGTTTTCTTATTGGTCAAATTTTATATTTGCACCACCATTACTTTTTAAATGTTGCCAAAAAGCAGATTTTTCACTTCAGCACATCTCATCTAAATCTACTGTCATGGTTTCCTCCTATTCTGATGTGACTAGAAGTGTAGAAATATTGTGACAAAAGCAAATGTTGCTCTGAAGACTTCTTAAGACTTATTTTCTACCCCTTATCCAACACACACACACCTTTCTGTATTTCTATAATTTCTGTTTTCCCTACAAATGATTTAGTTGAAGTTGTTTTTCTCAGGGGGTTCAATGACTGTCTCTTGAATGCTAGTATTTTCAGGTTTTAAAACATTGCTGGAGACCATTTCATAATAATATGAATGTCCGATTTGTAAAGCTATTTGATCCCAGACGCTGACACACAGACACAAGGAACACAATGCACTGCGTATGAAGAAACAAACACAAATGATACCGTAATATTTTTATTACAACGTGTTGTAGGATTCCCTGTAAAATAGGCTTCTCTCAGAGGATTTGACAGATGTGTACAACCGTTGAAATGCGCGGTCAGAAAACACACGGATGTAGAGAAGAACACAATTATTTACAGAAAACATCGATCACGTGACATTTATGGACACATTTCTTGCAGCACAAAGTGATCACATGGAGAAAAGAAGATTTTGAAAAAGCATTGTGCATAGTTCAGTCCTCACCTAGCCTTTCTGTTGCGTACTAAATCTATTTCTGCTACCAGGAAAGTGCAAAACAGCTACATCTGTCATTTGTGTATTTAGTTCACTGTCGCACTGAAGCTTTCCTTGTTGTTATTGTTTTTGTACGTTGCATGTATGTGCAATGTATGTGTGTATACTCATCTAGAAACCCGCATGTGTTTTAACTTTACTCAATACTAGTGTTGAGTCCATTCTCATCCCTTAAAGGTTCGGCTCAGTGGGCCGGCGCAATACCTCGCGGGACCGCCCAGCGCTGCCCGACTCATACCTCACCCACCCAAACCACTGTGTTTCCTGTCTTGATGTCTGACACCTCACAATGTGAACGACTTTGTTTGCCGTCCAGAACAAACAGTGAGTCGGCCGCCGAGGTGACCAAGTACCGTCCAAACGCCCCGCTGGAGACCACAAGCCGATTGTTGTCTCCCCAAATCCAGCTAGGGGCTGGAATTGGCTCTTTAATGTTCTTGAGAACTTGACTTTTTCCTGTCGACAGGTCCGAGAAAACCACTTCTGAGCCCTTCGCCGAGGAGGTCACGACCACATACTGGTTGAATTCTGTGAAGGACGGTTGAAAATCCAAGTGTGAGATTGCAACGGAGATGTCCAGTTCGTGACTGAGTTGAAGTTCACCTTGGAAGGAGACAATCTGAACTTGAAGCTTCCCACGTCGCTTATCCGCGGAGACGACGATGCGACCGTCTGGAGATACGAATGGTTGCCCAGTGATGGTGGGATTGGCTCCGATGACTGCATCAGTTACGCTGTCAATGAGAAGCTGCGTGTTCGGGACGGAAAGGTTCTCCGCTTGGCACTCGATGAAATAGTAACCGCTCAGATGAGTGTAGGCCATGTTGGCCGGGACGCAGCTGTAGTTCTTAAGACTAATGGTCTTGACTAGATTGAAGGTCTCAAGGTCGATTTTATGCACCGCTGCCTCTGATTTCAAGTAGACAAAGCCAAACCTGAGATAACAATGGTCAAAGACAGGTTAATGTTCTGTCGGAGATTTATTAAAGTGCTTCACTTTTAATTATAATTGTAATTTCCTAAGTTCTCCTTTTCGGAAGAATTATGTCGAAAAGCTGACAAAGGTCATGTGCGCGGTGGATGGCGACGATCTTTTCCTACCTCACGTGAGTGATTATGAGGTTGGTGGGTGGGATGTAGAAGTCTTCCACTCTTTCAAACGGAGTACGTGTGACTCGATGCTGATCTCCCGAGCTCGCAGAAGAGATCACCTCCAAACAGAATTCAAAATGAAAACAATATTACAATCTTATAGAGACATACAATTTTGTAAATGTAACCTGACTGCACAGGCGATAAGACTTGAACAGAAGTGCATTTAAGAGTCGTAAAGCAAGCATTTCAAAACCAACTTTTCCCAGCGACTTTCGAGCAACTGGTGATTTGAATGGGTTTAAATCACAGAAGTCAGTGGTGTAGGAGAGCAGTTTCCCGTGTCACTAACCAAAAATACCCAAATACTCTTCAGGGTGACTGTAAATAGAAACCCAGCACTGGTGTGATTTATCTCATCTCATTGCTTTGGGGATTAGAGTTTGTTTTCAGTCCCTGGTGTGACGCTGCCCCGTACCCCTCCTGACAAACACTTAATAACGTCTCTGATGTTTTACCTGCTGACTTTACTATTAATGTGCCGGACACATCATGTATATTGAGTTTTAAACATAGCACAGATTTTCTGCCCAGGACAAAATACACAGGTCATTTCACTGGAGCTGACTTGTGCCACATTATTATTCACCCCACGTGTCTTATCCGAGTATAATGAGTTCATAACGCTTGGATGATAGAATTCACTCAAATGATTCTTATTAAATACAGTTCAGAATTCATGTCATTTCATTTTTTAATAAATATAATATAACACACAAATTTGAAAAGAAAATGATTGAAAGGGTAGACTTACACTGTAGTGATATAATAAACTTGACCTCAAATCTTTTTTGTTACTTGACGTTGACTTACATGTTACCACACAAAGATTGTTTTTTAGGACCTGCCATTTTTTATTTCAGTTACGACTTATTAATAGTGAGCAGTGATTATGAATGCAAATGAAAAATGTGTGCTTTCCTCTGAGTAAAGACTACAGGAGCACAGCCAAGACAATGAGTTTCTCCGTTGGCCTCTCATTTGTTTAATCTAATGAAGTGACAGCCACGTTCAGATGTTTGAGGAAGAATATTGAGCCGTTTAAAAATGCCTTTGATATTCTGCCACTCGGCGGAGTACTGCCTCCGGTCCTGACAAATCGCTCAAGCCCGGGTCAATGACTTGCATTGGAACCGATTAGAATATTATCAAGCATTCTTTGTGGTGCGAATCTATATGCCCTGCAACCTCCATCTTATGGCCATCTTTAACATTACTGAGTCATTCGTGGCGAAGCAGTCATTATTCTGTGCTGTTACGCTCCTGAGGACTTCCCCACCTTTTAATAAAACATGAATTCTACACACCAGCCGGAATTATCACTTGTTTGTCAAATAAAAAGCCTTTCCATGCTGCGCTTGAGGCTGTGAGTTTCTCAATGGGGAATTGCCACAAGGACCGATGAAAACGGTACAGAAAACAGATCTGGACGGTCAACTCTGACGGTGAAATGAAATGAATAAGTGCCGATCCAGTTAAACAAGCTGCGATCGGTGCAGAAATATATTTTTGTACAGCAAAGACCATCACGTTTACACCTCACGTTCAAAAATACACAGCCTTCATGAACACTGCTGAAAAACAGGGCTGATAACATAATGAGAAGTGAAAGCAGATGAATGTGTGAGATTTCGAATTGTTTGAGAGCCTGCACCTCTCACAAAGACCTGAATGTGTCAAGAATAAAATAACGAACAATATTCTGCATAAGAAATGAATGCAAGCCTGTTCTATAGACCCTTTTTGTGCCCAACGTAGACTGATTTTGTAGCATTAACGTGAAACAGTTTTATGTGATGCGGCAGGAGATTTTGTGCTGGTACTCACCTGTAAAGTGGAAGCGGATTTCAGCAGATCTCCCCAGCTTAAGACCCACAGCTGATCATGAGATTTATCATAGAAGACTTTGACAGGCATTGGCTCTATTTCCACAGCCTGTCACCCAAACACAAAAGAGAACATGATCATTTCTGCTATTGCTGTTGCAAGTACAATTTCTAACATTTGTTTCAACAAAATTGAATATATGCTGTATATTAGATAGATAGAGTATGTGTGTGTGGTCCGTCATTAGTGAAATCTTTGATTCACTGAGCACCTGTGTTACACAGTATAAGCCATAATCCTGCTGTGACACACACAAAAACATATTCACTGCCCTCCGGCCTTATGTTCTCACTGTCTGCATTCATCTTCTCATCCTACGGTAAATATCGCCTGCCTTCCATATAACAACAAAAGAAGCTTAACATCAAAGCTCTGATGCAGAAGTGGGTGATTTACTATTGACTGTGATAGCGAGAGAAAATGATAGAGAATACACAAACCCCACTCTAAAAATGAAGATACAATTGCTTTTCTTATAATCTGAAGGAAAAACTATATAATACAGTTGTCACTACAAAGAATCTCTTTTGAAACAGAAAGCTTGTTGAAGGTTCTTATAGAGCCTCATTTAGCACCTTCATTTGCTGAAGAATGGGAGTATTAACATTCTGCCTTTGCCATGTTGAGTACACGTGTTATTATCATCCTAGATCAACAGCACATACTAGAGCAATAGCAGGACTATTGACCCAAATCACTTATTTATTTATCTAACGATCTTTTAGCTTTTAATGTAAAATGGAAACAAGCACTTTATTGTGTTGTCCCTCAGGTCTTCTTGCTGTTGAACGTCTTTGGTACGATTGTTTCAATGATAATACTTCGGCTCATGATGCTTTTGGGAAATGTGTCCTGTACAGTTCTTGTGGGTCAGATGTGTGTCTATTTCACACACGGGGCATTTTGGAGAAACATGAAAACATCATTTGTTGTCTCGTCATCATCACTGGTTTGTGTTACACACAGAGCCAAGACTCTGGCCATGAAAAACTGTCATCAAACGAAAGTCATTTGAGGATTGACAATTGTGCCCACCTGTATGACTTTCTGTGTCTGTGTGTCAATGATCAGCAGTCTGTTGTGAAGCGGTTGGGACACATACACATATTTGTCTCTAACATTGACCGCTGATGCCCAAACACACTCCTGTTGAGAATCACCTGTGCTTGTGGGACACAGCTCCTCCTGAGTGGAAAACACAGCACATGATGTCATAAAATAATCTCACAATAACTCATTGAAAGTCATCTTCTTTATTTACTTGAAGTCGCAATAACAGTCTCCTACCTTACCTTGATTTACATGTATTAAGGGTCTATAAGCTGTCGGGTCTGATTTTGAAGGAAATGTAAGTTGTTTTTTAACACATGTAAACAGAAGCTGCATTTTTACGTTTCAAACAGAGATGGCGATAGAAAGGCAAACATTGGGGTTTGCAGCTTTACAAGATACATGGTAATTGACCTTATGTTGATAGAGTTTTGCTCTGACTTACATGACTACCCAGAATCCTCTCTGAGCGCTTGATGTGTCTGCGAATCTCACAGTTTCCAGGCTGCAGTATGGTGATGCCTTCATTGGAGAACACATAGAACATGTTCCCCACACTGAGCCCTATAGCACGACACACAAACATTCACATCGACGGCTTAATCACAGCTTCCATTACATGCATGCAAGGACACAACAGTCAAACGAGGCTCCGCAGGGTCTCAAATGATCAGACTGAAGACAGCAGAGACTCTTAAAATCCCGCTGGTGCTTTACAGTCTGAAATGACTCCAAAAAGTGTATTCGCATGTCTGTCGCCTGGCAGCAAACAACAGCTGCTCATTAGAGAGACGCCGCTCATGCTGGCAACACTGTTGTCATGTTGTCGGACGGGACGGGGCGTAAAAACACAAAGACGCAGGTATACTACAGTGTGTGTGCTGAAACTGAACACCCTCTTATGATGTGCATTAAATAAAAGTTGAGGACGATAACTGTGGTCATAATAATGGTCACTAAGCAAAACCATGAGCACAAAATGCCTCTCATTGATTTCAGTTTGTGCTGAGGCATTACGGGGCTATAAAACTCTATGTACATGTCGATTTTAAAGGTTGCTAAAAAACGTTTCTACTCTTTCAGAAACTTGACCGAAAAAGCATTACCGTGTTAGATGACCAAAGATATTTTGTCCCAGGAGAATCCGATGAGAGGTTTTTAAGCATATTAGACAAAGGATTCAAAGTCTACATCTTTCAACATTCTTCTCTTCTTTCAACAAGCGGACCAGCAGAAACAAAGATATCAAATCTCATTGATTTTCGTCATATTGTGGGCCAGGGCGAGCAGTGTAAGTCAAATCCTATTGCTGGTAACAGCAATTTTAAAAGACACCAGTTTTAAATTCATAACTAATGATAAGTACACCGTCTATCAAAAGACATCTTCTTTTACATTTAAAAGGATCACTAGCACAGTGAAAAACTTGTTTTAAGTCTTACTGATGTAGTGCCTCTCATTTCTTTGACAATGGTGAAATACAATGAATTGAATATTACATAAGGATTGGCACTCTTCATAAAAAGAAAAACAAGCAATTGGTTGCAATATCTGGAAATGCGTTATTTAATGTATTGCATAATTTTTCCAACATATTCCTATATATTTTTTCGGCCACGTCCAGTGTTTGTTGTGCTTGAAAAATATCATCATTAGATAATCAGATAATAGCATCAATTCCCATAGATAACATAAGATAACATCTTTACCTTCCTCTCGCCAGAGAATGTTGGCCACTGGATCGACAGCGTGAAATATGACAGGACACAGCGTTAGTGAAGAGCACAGAACAACACTGAAACATCACAATTTCACATATGTTGAATATTATTACAATAAAAAGACCACATTTCCTTCCGATCACACTTGTTTTCTATTCATCTCGTTGTGTGTGTGCTTATTTAACACAGAAAATGCTACAAAAGGGCTGTCTGATAAAAACATTGAGTTTGATGAAGTCCCGACAAGTAAAGAGTTCAGACAGGACACGAAAGGACCCTCTAGTTTCAATATGCACATTTGATGAAATGATCCAAATATGTTTTCTAGATCTGATTTGAAACTCTTCCTTTATACACTGGAAAACATTTCAGACCTCCCCAACTCATAATGTTCTAATGACTGGTGACAATGAAAGTTTAAATTCTTCCAATTGAATTTATGTGAATTAAATTTGATAAATTGTGTCAATATTCTGTTAACATCGGCTCAATGAGAAATAACATGTTGAGCCAATGGAAAAAACAAACCAAGTAATTGGCCCAATTGTGTATTTCAAAATGTAGTAGCACTTCCTGTTTTACCTAATCTAAAGATATACTGTATATTGTTAAAATAATTTGGTAAACATATTTCCGTTGTCCTAAAAGAAAAACATTTTAAATAAGTGCACTGAACACTATTATGTCATATTTTATTAAAACACAATTTAGATATACAAAAATATTGTGCAAATACAAAACAAAAAAAAAAGTTGTGAGACATCAAATACAGCATTACATACAAGCTAATATTCATTTTTAAACAACACAATACTGGGGTTTGTACATGTGTTTAAGGTAAAAAAAATCTGTTTTAAGGAATAACCCTTATTTTCAACCAGCATGCGCCTTGTCATGCTCTCAGTCTTTCACATTGCTGTACTACATGTTCAGTGTGTATGGCAAGCCAAAGTGGACAATAAATGCACTTATAAAGTCTTTCAGATTTTCCAGCTCCAGCAATGCCAGAAATCTCTCTTTCTTTGAACTTGTGTGATGATTCAATGTATACGTACTCTGTTAAAAGTATAAAATAGCAGTATCAACACAAATGAATAAAACACAACATCTTCACTATTCTCACCAGTTAAGAATCGTTCCCACTTAACCTCAAAACCATGAAAGTAAAATAATGTTCCCTATCAAAAGCTACTCTAGATGCTGCGTTTCAAACGCTATGGGAGAACATCTTTGTTCGACCGGTTGTGAAGCACGTGTGTCAAACACGGCAAAAATTATTTTGGCTTTAAATAACCTCGGCAGGTAATTTGGTTAATTACACCATCACCTGATATCTGTCGGGTGGCCAAGGGGAGGAGCCCAAAAGTCGGACTCTCCCATTTTTTGAGGATCTCCACGCCGAGATTTCTCGGTCATGGCAGAGACCTCATTCCTCCCGTGTTTTCGTGCCGTCAACGTCGATTTATTCGACTATTGTCGGCGCGAAATCACGAGGGTACACGATGGTGCCCCGTGTGGAAGAGACACTGGCAAGTTATCTCTCCCCTGGGACATCATCATCCCTGAAAAAGCCACAGATTTGTCTCTCCGTGCGACCAAGCAGACGGCCCGTGCCATCGGCCGTTCTATGGCTGCGTTGGTAACCATGGAGAGACACCTGTGGTTGAACCTTACGGGCATCAGGGACCGGGACCGTGCGTTCCTCCTTGATGCCCCGATCTCGCCTTCTGGGCTGTTTGGTGATGCGGTTAATACCGTAGTCACCAGGTTCAGGGAGTCGAGAAAACACGAGGAGGCTTTCGTGAGGTATCTCCCCCGTCGTGCTCAAGCGTCTGGAGTGTCGGCCACCCACTCTGGACCAGTTCCCCAGTCCCGGCCAGGCACACAGTCTCGGGTGGGTCCGGTCTACCTGAGACGTGAGGTCGTCAGGCAGAGTGTGGCGAATCGCGCCCCCCTCAAAGAGGCAGGGGAGCGGCCCACCGTGCCCCTCAGGCCACCTCGGGGAGGCCGGACTTGAGGCAGTCCATCTCCTCTAAAAAGAAGAGACCCTGAGATGAGTGTGCCCGGGACTGTGGGGGTGTGCCCCCCAGGGAGGGGTGCTTAGAATTCCAAGAGAAATTAGAGGCTCCTCTTCGGCACCCTCACAGGGCCGCTGTGCAATCTCTGCCGCCACCTGCGTTTCAGGGATTGGCGGTCTCAAAAATGCTAAATGTTCGGTCGTCTCCTGCCATGATTCAGGACGCCGAGCGTCTGGCATCCCCCCAATTAGAGGAAGTGTCAACATTTATACCCCTTTCAGAGAAGCTGGCAGCGTGGAAACTACTGCCAGGTATCTCTCCATGGGTAGAAAGAACTATTGCCAAAGGCTACAGAATTCAATTTGCATATCGTCCTCCGCGTTTCAACGGAGTGGTCTCAACTTCCGTCCAACCGGAGCGAGCACATCTGTTGACACAAGAATTACAAGCTCTGCTGGACAAAGGGGCCATAGAACGTGTTCCCCTATCAGACAGAATGTCAGGCTATTACAGCCGGTATTTTCTAGTTCCCAAGAAGGATGGGGGGTTGCGTCCAATTCTAGATCTTCGCGGAATGAACCGCTACCTAAAGACACACAAGTTCAAAATGTTGACAATCAAGATGATTGTGTCTCAAATTCAGTGTCACGACTGGTTCGTGACGATCGATCTCAAGGACGCATACTTTCACATAGAGATCTTGCCACAACACAGGAAATTCCTGAGGTTCGCTTTCGGGGGCGAAGCTTACCAGTATCGGGTTCTTCCATTCGGCCTAGCCTTGTCACCCCGCACATACACAAAGTGCATGGATGCAGCTCTGACTCCTCTGCGACTCCAGGGCATCCGCATTTTGAATTACATAGACGACTGGCTGATTTTAGCTCAGTCTCAGGAGCTAGCGCTTCAACATCGGGATGTCGTCCTAGTTCATCTCGAGACTCTCGGGTTAAGACTCAACGTCAAGAAGAGCGTTCTTTCCCCTACACAGAATACAACGTATCTGGGGGTTATATGGGACTCGATCGCAATGCAGGCACAACTGTCACCTGCACGTGTCGAATCCATTCAGAACACCCTGAGGAGCATCAGGTTAGGCCAGAGAGTGACAAATCATCACTTTCAAAGAGTCCTAGGTCTCATGGCGGCGGCTTCCACAGTAATACCTCTGGGCCTCCTGCATATGAGACCGTTTCAGTTGTGGCTCAGAGCCAGGGGGTTTCATCCAAGGGCCAACCCCCAGAGGCAAATAAGGGTGACGCGCCAGGGGCTTCGCACCCTTTCTATGTGGTTCAGACCTCGGTTTCTGACTCTAGGTCCCACTCTCGGTCCGTGTTGTCGTCGCAGGATGTTAACGACAGACGCTTCCCTCACAGGTTGGGGTGCGGTTTTAGATGGCCGTCCAGCCCAAGGGATCTGGAGAGGTCATCTTCTCGATTTGCACATCAATTGCCTCGAAATGATGGCTGTATTTCTGGCCCTGAAGTACTTCCTCCGGCAGTTACGAGGCTACCATGTCCTAGTTCGGGTGGACAACACTTCAGTAGTCTCGTACATAAATCAACGGGGTGGGCTGCGGTCGCGCCACCTGAACAAATTGGCCCAGCAGATCCTGCCCTGGGCAGAGGGCAAATTCCTGTCCCTCAGAGCGATTCACATCCCGGGGCATATGAATGTGGGAGCAGACTTTCTGTCCAGACAAGCCGTGACGAACGGGGAATGGAAACTCCACCCCGAGATAGTGAGACAAATCTGGGAAAGATTTTACGAAGCAGAGGTGGACCTCTTTGCTACACGGGAGACAGCACAATGTCCCCTCTACTTCTCTCTGAGTCATCCAGCTCCCCTGGGTCTGGACGTGATGGCCCACACGTGGCCCAGACTGCGTCTTTACGCATATCCTCCGATAGCTCTGCTCCCGGGAGTCCTAGCGAAGGTCCGTCAACAGGGGTGTCGCCTCTTGTTGATAGCTCCCCGTTGGCCAACCAGAATTTGGTTTTCGGACCTAATATCCCTCCTCGACGACACGCCATGGGCGATTCCAGTCAGGAGAGATCTTTTGTCTCAGGCACAGCGGACGGTGTTTCATCCCAATCCCGAGCTGTGGAACCTCCATGTCTGGCCCCTGAAGGGCACCAGCTGAGAGGTTCAGGGCTTCCGCCTGATGTAATAGAGACTATTTTAAGTGCTAGGGCTCCCTCCACTAGAAGGAGCTACGCCCTTAGATGGAGCGTTTTTGAAAGATGGTGCATGGTACACCATGCAGACCCAATTAACTGCCAGATTGTTTCAGTGCTGGAGTTTCTGCAAGAGAAACTGTCCTCAGGGACAAAACCCGGTACTTTCAGGGTTTATGTGGCCGCTATTTCAGCTTGCCATGCCCTGATTGATGGGGTTTCTGTGGTAAAACACCCTTTAGTCGCCCGCTTTATTCGTGGAGCGAGGCGGCTAATGCCTCCTTCTAGACGGACTGTTCTGTCATGGGACTTAGCAATAGTGCTCGAGGGTCTGGTTAGCGCCCCTTTTGAACCTATGGAGTCAGCACCTATTAGGCTTCTGACCTTTAAGATGGTTTTTCTAATGGCAATCACCTCTCTTAAGAGAATTGGAGATTTGCAGGCGCTCTCGACCTCACCGTCCTGCTTAATTTTTGCCCCTGGGACGGTCAAAGCTATTCTGCATCCTCACCCGAGTTATATGCCTAAAGTTCCGTTCTCCACCGTGCATCCGGTTGTTCTTGAGGCCTTCTGTCCTCCGCCGTTCACGACGTCTGAACAGGAACGATTACACCTACTGTGTCCAGTATGTGCTCTTCAGAATTACATCCACCGCACTAGCCAGTGGCGTAAATCAGAGCAGCTTTTCATATGTTATGGGAGCCGCAACAAAGGGGCGGCTGCCACCAGGCAAACAATGTCACATTGGGTAAGGGATGCTATTGCTCTGGCCTATGAGGCGCGCGGTCAAGCTTCACCTCTAGGTGTCAGAGCCCATTCAACAAGGGGGGTTTCATCTTCAATGGCCTTAGCAAGAGGTGTCCCCTTGCTGCAAGTGTGTGATGCGGCGGGCTGGTCCTCTCCGCACACATTTGTCAGATTTTATAGTCTGGATGTCCATGCTACTCCAGGCTCACAAGTCCTGGAGTCTACATCCCAGAGTCACGTCTGAGGCCTCCTCTTGGCTTGTGCACACATACCACACAACCTGGGGGGGTCCAGACACCTCCAGTGCGGCGGCGTTGGTATTCTCGTTCCCATAGCGTTTGAAACGCAGCATCGAGAGTAGCTTTTGATAGGGAACGTCTCGGGTTACTTGGCTGTAACCCTGTTCCCTGAAAAAGCAGGAACGAGATGCTGCGCCTCAATGCCGCACTGTAGGCGTGCCGGACATCCTTTCAGACAAAATTGGAACCTGAAGACGCGTTCGCGCCACGCGTATTTATAACCTGCAGGTGATGGTGTAATTAACCAAATTACCTGCCGAGGTTATTTAAAGCCAAAATAATTTTTGGCGTGTTTGACACACGTGCTTCACAACCGGTCGAACAAAGACGTTCTCCCATAGCGTTTGAAACGCAGCATCTCGTTCCCGCTTTTTCAGGGAACAGGGTTACAGCAAGTAACCCGAGACGTTTCTTATGATGGTACACTGACACGGGCTATGTGAACAGGCACACACCACCACTGAAGATAACTTCGAAGAGAACTCGTGTTCTCAAGGCGGGGGCGTGTTTTTTATAAACAAAGTTCGGGAGGAGCACTTGCAGATAATCTACCCGGACTTCGGGGGAGTGCTCAGAGTTTAGGGGGAATGACCAAACGCAGAGGCCAAAGACCAATATTACCGTCCCACCATATTATCTGCGAGGCCACCTCCTGAGATTAAGGTTATATACCGTACATATTCAGATATTAACACCAATGGCCTGACACTACCTTCAGTAACTTACAGTATCAGCGTGCGTTTGAATACTCCTCAGTATCACACACATATACAAGAAATACTCACTGTGAATGTCGTAGAGTTGCCTTTTTGATGCCTTGTGAGTTCAGAACTAAAAACGGAGCGTAACGTAACATGCAAACACGAATAGCTCACAGGCTCAGATGTAAGCCATGTTTTTATATTAAAAACATTAAATCTACACCCGGTTTAACAGTTATAAACTGCAAAATGGGAAATGTTTTTCTCCAGCATTTGGCCAACATATATTTACCACTTCTGCTGAAAGATTTACCACTTCTCCGCTCTTCATCAGGTTACACTGGCTCCCTGTTGCCGCCCGCATAAAGTTAAAATCTATGCTCCTGGCCTACAAGACCACCACCGGGTCCGCACCATCGTATCTCCACTCGCTAAAGCAGATCTATGTTCCTGCCAGATCACTGCGGTCTGCAAAGGAACAACGACGAGTGGTACCATCCCAAAAAGGAAAAAAGTCACTCTCCCGTACCTTCTCTGGATCTGTTCCACATTGGTGGAATGATCTACCTGCTGCTTCAAGATCAGCAAACTCGGTTGCCATCTTTAAAAAACGTCTAAAAACGCATCTCTTCCATCAACACGTCACTGATTGATTTATCTTGATTCTTTTCCCTTTCCTTCTTAAAAAAAATAAACCTCACTATTCTTAGCTTTGTATACTGGGCTAGGCTTTAATGGACTAGTTTTGATGCACTTATGTATTTTGTTGCCTATGTTGTTATAATGGCTTCCAATGTTTCCTCATCTGTAAGTCGCTTTGGATAAAAGCGTCTGCTAAATGACTAAATGTAAATGTCAGATTGGCTGAGCACAATTTATTATGTTCGGTGAATATATTTATATTTCATTTGAAATTCAGACCTTAAGTTCTTATACCACAATGCATATTTTAGTTTTGAAATAATTATTTGGAAGCTGTTTGTTGAGTCAATATTGAATTGTCAGTTTCAAATTTTTTTTAAATGATACATGTTTTACAGTGTGTCCAAATGTGTTGTAAACCTTAAGAATGACATTTTTGCTCTTGTTACAACATTGTTACTTTAAGCTTTATTTACTGTTATTCAAGTCTGTTGCCTAAAAAAAAGACATTCACAGAAATAACTTGCTTTCAAACACAGGAACGACCTTACAATGATTGGAAAAGCAACACCCCATATGTGGAGCTGGAATCTGAAATCACACATCAGCTTTTAATTGGCCAGAGCAGCCTATAAATAAACCAGCGGTGGTATATCACCTCTCTGAGATCTGCGTTATCAATATGATGAACCGTCTGTGCTGCAGAGAGTTTTCCTTTAAAACCCTTGCCGAGATCTGTGGCGGATACACAGCCATGATATCAGCTGTGTCAGTAAACCCTCATCAGTCATCAATGAAACTCAACTGCATTTATGCAATTATATCAGCATTAGAATTTTAACTTTTCGTATTTATGAACATAACTTTAAAATGTTACATTCTGCTAAATGTATTTATTATTACACATATAAATATTTAGTCCGTATAATATTAGACCTGTGTTTCTCTCTTTTATCTTAAATGTGTGCTTCTCTGAGATGCGTGTGCGTGTGCGTGTGCGTAAAAGAAACGGCTGTGGCCTAATGGTTAGAGCGTTGGGCTTGTGATCAGAAGGTTGCCGATTCTAATCTCAGTGTCAGCAGGTCATGACTGAAGTGCCCTTGAGACACCTTACCCCTGATTGCTCTGCAGTAATGTGCCACTGTATAAAACTACCTGTAAGTCGCTTTGGATAAAAGCGTCTGCCAAATGAATAAATGTAAATGTAAAGATTATTTTATTCTTGACTGAACAAGATGGGGAAAGACTTTACAACATGTTTGTCAGTATATCCAATGAAAGTGATTCTGACACAGAGCAAAAACAAAGATATAACAATAATAATAATAATACTAATAAGATACATCACTGCCATTGAAATGAATGGGGAGGAACGCAATGCTCAATATGGCCGCCCTAGCGAAGCTTTGTGCATCCGTAGTATCTAAAGCAAACATGATAAATTATGTTATTAAGTGCAATTTGATCATAGGAAACAAATGTTCTGGTACGGTTTACGTCATTTTGAAATGTTGCTTTTAAATATGTTGTTTAATTGTAGCCGGCGATTGTAGAAATATCATTATCTTGTTTGAATTACGTAATAACTCCGCGTTGCAAACATGGCCGCCGAGTGGCAGGACTTCCCTTCTCGGACTTTGGTAAAAAGCAGCAGTTGATAAAATCATGGCAGTCTGTGCTGAAATAGTTTTGATTTAATATCTTACGTGTCTTGCGAGCCGAGTCTTCCACAAATAAAGACGAGATGTCTTCATCTACGCCAACTTCATTTCTTGCGATGCAGGTATAAGCTCCGGTGTCTTCATACCGCACGCTACCGATATGCATCTCACTGCCATTCGCTGGAAAACACAAACACACACGTCCACAAACAGCTCTAAAATATTTCATTCCTTTTCTCCAGTAATTATGAATACACTGATAACCTTCCAGTGAACACACGCCTTTTTTATTACTGTTTTTATTGATTATTGAACTAACAAGTATTAACCTATTATAAATTGTACTTATTATATCATTTAATATTAATATAATTTAACTATATCCCCTATTGCTACACATTTAAAAGCAAAGTTAAAAGTATCCGAAGACGTTTATCCATCCATCCATTTTCTTCTGCTTATCCGGGGCCGGGTCGCGGGGGCAGCAGTCTAAGTAGAGATGCCCAGACATCCCTCACCCTAGACACTTCCTCCAGCTCTTCCGGGGGGACACAGAGGCGTTCCCAGGCCAGCCGGGAGACATAGTCCCACCAGCGTGTCCTAGGTCTTCCCCGGGGTCTCCTCCCGGTCGGACGGCCCTGGAACACCTTCCGAGGAAGGCGTCCAGTAGGCATCCGTAACAGATGCCCAAGCCACCTCAGCTGACCCCTCTCGATGTGGAGGAGCAGCGGCTCTACTCCGAGCTCCTCGCGGGTGACCAAGCTTCTCACCCTATCTCTAAGGGATCGCCCAGCCACCCTGCGGAGGAAGCTCATTTCAGCCGCCTGTATCCGGGATCTTGTCCTTTCGGTCATGACCCAAAGCTCATGACCATAGGTGAGAGTAGGAACGTAGATTGACCGGTAAATTGAGAGCTTCGCCTTGCGGCTCAGCTCTTTCTTCACCACGACGGACCGGTACATCGACCGCATTACTGCAGAAGCTGCACCGATCCGTCTGTCAATCTCCCGTTCCCTCCTCCCCTCACTCGTGAACAAGACCCCGAGATAATTAAACTCCTCCACTTGAGGAAGGAACTCTCCACCAACCTGAAGTGGGCAAGCCACCCTTTTCCGACTGAGGACCATGGCCTCGGATTTGGAGGTACTGATTCTCATTCCAGCCGCTTCACACTCTGCTGTAAACCGTCCCAGTGCATGCTGAAGGTCCTGGTTTGAAGGGGCCAACACGACGACATCATCCGCAAATAGCAGAGACGAGATCGTGTGGTCCCCAAACCTGACACCCTCCGGCCCCTGGCTGCGCCTAGAAATTCTGTCCATAAAAATTACAAACAGAACCGGTGACAAAGGGCAGCCCTGCCGGAGTCCGACATGCACTGGGAACAGGTCCGACTTACTGCCGGCAATGCGAACCAGGCTCCTGCTTCGGTCGTACAGGGACCTGACAGCCCTTAGCAAAGGACCACAGACCCCATACTCCCGAAGCACCCTCCACAGGATGCCGCGAGGGACACAGTCGAATGCTTTCTCCAAATCCACAAAACACATGTGGATTGGTTGAGCAAACTCCCATGCACCCTCCAGCACCCTGTAGAGGGTGTAGAGCTGGTCCAGCGTTCCACGGCCTGGACGAAAACCACACTGTTCCTCCTGAATCCGAGGTTCTACTATCGGCCGTATTCTCCTCTCCAGTACCCTGGCATAGACTTTCCCGGGAAGGCTGAGAAGTGTGATCCCCCTGTAGTTGGAACACACCCTCCGGTCCCCCTTCTTAAAAAGAGGGACCACCACCCCGGTCTGCCATCCCAGAGGCCACGCAATGCTGCAGAGGCGTGTCAACCAAGACAGCCCCACAACATCCAGAGACTTGAGGTACTCAGGGCGAATCTCATCCACCCCCGGTGCCTTGCCACTGAGGAGTTTCTTGACTACCTCAGTGACTTCGGCTTGGGTGATGGACGAGTCCACCTCTGAGCCCTCAGCCTCTGCTTCCTCAATGGAGGACGTGACGGTGGGATTGAGGAGATCCTCGAAGTACTCCTTCCACCGACCGACGACATCCCCAGTTGAGGTCAACAGCCTCCCACCTCCACTGTAAACAGCGTTGGTAGGGCACTGTTTCCCTCTCCTGAGGCGCCGGACGGTTTGCCAGAATCTCTTCAAGGCCAGTCGATAGTCCTTCTCCATGGCCTCACCAAACTCCTCCCAGGCCCGAGTTTTTGCCTCCACAACCACCCGGGCAGCAGTCCGCTTGGCCTGCCGGTACCTGTCAGCTGCCTCAGGAGTCCCACAAGCCAACCAGGCCCGATAAGACTCCTTCTTCAGCTTGACGGTTTCCCTTACTTCCGGTGTCCACCACCGGGTTCGGGGATTCCCGCCTCGACAGGCACCGGAGACCTTACGGCCACAGCTCCGAGTGGCCGCTTCGACAATGGAGGCGGAGAACATGGTCCACTCGGACTCAATGTCTCCAGCCTCCCTCGGGATCTGGTTGAAGCTCTGCCGGAGGTGGGAGTTAAAGATCTCTCTGACAGGAGACTCGGCCAGGCGTTCCCAGCAGACCCTTACAGTACGTTTGGGTCTGCCGAGTCTGTCCAGCTTCCTCTCCTGCCATCGGATCCAACTCACCACCAGGTGGTGATCAGTTGACAGCTCCGCCCCTCTCTTAACCCGAGTGTCCAAAACATATGGTCGCAGGTCAGATGAAACGACCACAAAGTCGATCATCGACCTGCGGCCTAGGGTGTCCTGGTGCCGTTTATATCATATATAAATGATATCTATACATATACATTATATATATATATATATATATATGTATCTATAATGCATCACTGAAGTCTCTGGTCATTATCTGAATCATCGTGTGGTGCATCATGGGATGTTTATTAACCCTGCACATGATACATTGAAAGAGTTTTCTACCTTTTCTGTCACGGCTGCTCAAATTAACCACTAAAGACAAGGTCCAGCTGACAGTATACATGGAGGAAAAAGTGAAGTAATTCAAGCACAGACACACGGTTTATTTTTGTCAACAAAACTAATGTGAAACACTGAAGCAAAGGCGTCTAGATGGTCTCTACGATTACAAGAAACATTCAGTCATGTGTGTGTGTCTAACCTTCCAACACACAAACACAGAGAAAACACACAAGACCTCCAGCAAAACCAACAGCCAACTGCAGCACAATAACATAAATCCTCCAAAATAAGCAGACACTGACATCAACTTTAAGGTGTTTCTTCCCACATGAACAAAATGACACGCAACCAATAACATTTTTCATTGACAGAGCTTTGGGTGGAAATCCTAAACCTATAAAAGGTTTCCCTGTGGTGTTGATAATACTGGACCAGGTTATAAAGTCCAATACTTGGATTTATGGAGTGTCTGGTTTTCAGAAATAGTTTCTTGTGGAAATGGCCAAAGAATGAGAAGGTACAAGATAAACAGACCTATTGTGTGCTGGAATTTCAAAGGCAATTACTTTTGTTTAAGAACTGGATAAAAGTGGATAAGAGCATTTTCCCCATGCACAATGTCATCCATTAATGTCAAATGCCTGTTTCTATTGTACATTTTCAGTAGCACACATTTAGAACAGAAGTTACTTTAAATATCATTATAATCTGTGATGTTCTATATTTATATTCCATATTTATTTCGTTTTTCATAATATATATATGACTTTCCCTTATGACACCACAAAGACCCATCCTTAAAGTTAAAGGAATTAAAAGAAATAATGCTATTTTCGTGAAAATAAAACATACAGCTAATACTTAGCCTGACTTTCTGAGGTGAACAATAATAGTTTAGCTGTAAGAGCAGAAATACTATAATAACAATGTAAAAACATCAATGGATTTAACAGGGATGTTCTTGAGAATGATTCACTGTGTGATTCTTTAGCAGCGTCACAGACAGCAGACCGGCGAGAGGACGGCATCCAGCTGCACTCACTCACAGCACGCTGGACAAGTTTAGTGATTCCATGTCCTTTTCCAGGACCGCCTGGGTTATCAGAGTGTGCCCTGCCCTGGCTGTGACGTATCCCATATAAACACTCTTTCAATAATTCAACACTCCTGTGACAGTTTCATTGCGTTTACGATTTAATTCAATTCAATTCAATTCAATTTTATTTATATAGCGCTTTTCACAATTTGCATTGTTCCAAAGCAGCTTTACAGGGGAAAAACGAAAAACCCAAGAAAGGGTAAAACACGCTACATGGTGTTTTATAAAAATCCAATTATTCTAGTAAATAATATCTATGTAAATCTGATTTATTTAGCATATTTGCATTAATTGAATGCTTGGCTGAAAAGATGCGTTTTTAATCTAGATTTAAATTGGGCGAGTGTGTCTGATCCTCGAATAATATCAGGAAGGCTATTCCAGAGTTTAGGTGCTACGTATGAGAAAGCTCGACCCCCTTTGGTGGATTTAGATATTCTAGGTATTATCAAAAGTCCTGAGTTTTGAGATCTTAGAGAGCGTGATGGGTTGTAGTGTGATAGAAGCTCTGTTAGGTAGGTAGGGGCTAAACCCTTTAAGGCTTTATAAGTGATTAAAAGAACTTTAAAGTCAATACGATACTTAATGGGTAGCCAGTGAAGGGTTGATAAAATTGGGGTTATGTGATCGTATTTTCTGGACCTGGTTAGGACTCTGGCAGCTGCGTTCTGAACTAACTGTAGTTTGTTTATTGATGATGAAGGACAACCACTGAGTAGCGCATTACAGTAGTCAAGTCTTGAGGTTATAAATGCATGAATAAGCTTCTCCGCGTCAGCAACACACAGAATATTTCGTAACTTGGCCACATTTCTTAGGTGGAAAAAGGCTGTTTTTGTGACATTTGAGATGTGATTTGAAATGACAGGTTGCTGTCTAATATAACGCCTAGATCTTTTACTGTATTTGTTGGAGTAACAGTACATCCTTCAACTTGCAGTTTATAATCAGAAATATTTGGTTTGCGTGTCTTTGGTCCGATAAGTAGTATTTCTGTTTTATTAGAATTTAAAAGAAGGAAATTACAGGTCATCCAGTGTTTGATATCTTCGATGCACTCTGCCAATTTGGATAGCTTGGAGGAATCATCTGGTCTTGATGAGATATATAGCTGAGTATCATCTGCATAGCAATGGAAGCTAATTCCATGTTTTTTAATAATGTTTCCGAGGGGCAGCATGTATATGGAGAACAGAACGGGTCCCAGAACCGATCCCTGAGGTAATCCATCATTTACAAATTGATGTCTGTCTGACAAGTAAGATCTAAACCATTGTAGTGCCTGTCCCTCAATACCAGTATAATTGTTTAAGCGATCTAGAAGTATGTTATGGTCTACGGTATCGAACGCAGCACTAATGTCAAGCAGGACCAGGAGTGAGATGTTACCTTTATCTGATGCTATAAGCAGGTCGTTTGTAATTTTAACGAGCGCAGTTTCTGTGCTATGGTGCGGTCTGAAGCCTGACTGACATTTTTCATGCATGTCGTTATTTTGTAAGAAAGAGCACAACTGAGTGCACACTACTTTTTCTAGGATTTTAGACAGGTATGGAAGATTTGAAATCGGTCTATAGTTTCCTAGTTCATTTGGATCTAAGTTTGGTTTCTTGATAAGAGGCTTAATGACGGCCATTTTAAAGGGTCCTGGGACATGGCCTAGATTAATTGACGAGTTGATAATGTTATAAATGGGCTCAATTGCAACAGGTAGTAACTCTTTTAATAATTTAGTTGGTATGGGGTCTAGTAAGCAAGTTGTAGGTTTAGAAGTTGCAATAAGTTTAATTAAATCCTCCTGTTTTATAGATGAAAAACGCTGGAGCCTTTTACATACTGTACTGTACCTAATAATGGTCTTGAGGTCAAATCCGGCGTGAAGAAAATATTACATAATATATCATTTATTGGCCAACGAATACATTTGATTTGTTTCTAATTTATGAAAGAGCAGCAGGATGACACGCGAATGCAGTGATTGTGAAGTGAGCTGTTAAGCCGATATTGTTGTGTTGTGTGATTTGTCAGCACATCTGCTCAGTGTGTCAGTGAGCTTTATGAAGTTGTCAGAGGTAGCGCTCACCTCTGATGCTGTCTTCCTTCATCACAACACAACACCCTGACTGAACACTGTCTGTGTCACATACGCCTTTCATGTGCCGTGTCAAAGATCACACACACACACACATGCAGCCCTTTTACTTCCCTTTATCTCTCGTCTCTGGCTTTCTGCTTTCCTGTCTGTTTTTGATGTCATTCTGTCTATCCCTTACAGACTTGATTCAAATGAGAACTTCCGATCTTGAAAGCTGATGGCTTTATAGTAACAATGAAGCTTGGCATCTTTATCATGCTTCACTGAATGTTTGCAAATCATTTATTCACTTATTATTTGTGCATATTCTAGCCTTACACTAAATCAGTGACTGGCAAGGGCTTCACTTACTTCAACAAAGCTTCACTTGGTTTTAATGCTCAGAAAATATTCTTTGATTGGTGGTTGATATAAACAAAACACATCATTGCAGATAATGTTGTTTTAAAGCCGTCGTTGGGTCAAATATAAACATTTTCTGGGTTAATCTAACCCCGAGGCTGGGTTTGTCTCTTTTTGATCCCACGCGGATTGAAAATAACCTGTGTAAAGCACGCACCTCAGTCTGCTTACAGATCCATTCATCTCTACCTACGTCACTGTACACATTGTGTGTCCGCCATCAGTGAGCCTATTATTTGTCATCCACTGTTTTGTGATAAATCCATGTTTTGTCTTTTTGCTTGAAATATATCTGTATACACAAGCAGTGTCATGAGCTCTTCAAAGGAGTTGAATGCTGAAAAATGAGCCGGAGGAACACAAATGTTCCTTTTGAAGCATCAACATCTGGACGTCTCTGAAATAATAAGTCTTTACAATTGAACATTTTGTGTCACATTAAAGTTTGCTTTGACAAATAAAAAATAACATCACAGAATTGTGATGCTGGAAACTAAATGAATTAGCGAGGAATGAGATCCGAGTCTGGTCTTTTCATAAGGAACCAGTACAAACATCTGATCTGAATAACAGTCTATTACAGCGAGTAATGGCCTGCACCCAACCAATAAAGTGCTTTCTAATAAGCGGCTACTCTGTAAACAACACTGCGCCCCTGCTGAAAATGAAACGCTCTTTAAATCAAGCCCATTTGGTCGGGTGGTATCATCATTTCATTGACTGCTTTTCTATTACCATGATCTTTGCAGTGAGACTCACATTCTCCCCCACAGCACTAAACTCCTGCCATTGAAGCGCTTCAATGATGATGCCCATCTAATCCGATCTAAAGCAGCTTCACAGACGGATGGGAACGATATTTTCATAGTAGTTTGTTGGTTTATTAAATGATCGTCACATTATAGTCATGAATGTACTGTAAAAACAGTCTACAGGTCCATTTATTCAACTGATACCTCTGACTCCCGAGATGAATGGACATGGATCTAATCTTACCGAGCAGAGATAGCTGTTTCGATCCATGTGGCAGGAGGTCCAGGCCGTTCTTCAGCCAGGTGAGTTTAGGGTTTGGAATACCTTCAGCATGGCAGTGCAGGCTGGCAGCCACGCCAGGTTCCTGGGCCTGAGTCTCTGGATAGACTAGGATAACCGGAGGAACTGAGAGACATATGGAAAGAACAAATAGACACAAATAAAGAGGGCAACGTGTGGAGGGAAAGTAGTTAAGAAGTGATTACTTTCCAGAATAAATCATTTTCTTTTGGACTTTCCCCTTTGTGTTAGCTGGTAACCGCAAATAAATCATTTAATGAAAGCCATGAAATAAATGAGAGATGGGTTGGGGGGGTGGTAGGGTGGTGTTTAAAGAACAAAAACATATCCTTCTCAATGTTCCTCATGCAGCTGTATCATTCTTCAATGAGAGTGATTCTACTGACAAAACAAGCTCTTGAACAATCACGGTTATTGTCCTTCTTAATTGAAAATCCTCCCAGGCTTTTTCTCCTCTCGCATTCATAACACAGCAAATGAAGGTGGATTGTTATCTTGTTTTTTATATTCCTTTGATGAAGAAAGATGATTTATAATTAAACAGTTCAATCAAAAGGCAAAATGTATCGCGTATATCTACACAATTTCATAGGCACTGAAGGAAAATAAATGACTAGTTGTTCTCTGAGTATATAATCTTTGTACTCATAAACCGCCTTCAGAACTGTGCACTTCTGATCCAGCTGAAGCTGTATAGTTCTGATTTACATTCCACAGCTCTCAGCCTCCACCTTGTTGTCTCACCACTGGAGTCCTGCAGAGCTTGGTCCTGAGACCTTTTTCGTTTACCTATCTGCACCAGATCTCTGCATTCATCACAGACATACTTGAACCAGTTTTATTATTCCACAACTATGTAATTTAGCTTCTCAACTACTGTCTAGCGCTTCTGCTTGTTCTCAGGTCACATTGATTATAATGTGAATTACACAAAGTTTCACACTTTTCCACAAATATAGTCAAAATTTTCAAACAATTTACAGAAACAAGTGTGAGATATGAAAGGTTCTATTACTAACCATTCACCTGGAGCACGTGGGTTTGGGACAGCTCCTCGTAACCATATGCATGACAGCTGTAGTTGCCCATGTGAATTGTAGTCACCTTCGTAATGTAGAGGGAGCCATCGTCACCAAAGTCCTAAGGGAACAAACGTGAAAGATGTAGACGGCGTTGAATGAATAGACTGCGCATCAGCGGGCGTCCCGTTGCACAGGGGTTTGTTCCTCACCGCCACAATGTCTCAGGCTGATAAATGGCAAGGGTTAAAAATATAGCCTACATTAGCGTGATTAATGAAGCCAGTTGTGCTTTTGTGAGAATGCGTCTCCTCATCTGGGGTTTTGGGGGACTCTAGGGGGATTAAAACATTAAACTGTTTTGTAGTTATATGAGCTTGCCGAGGGTAAATGATTTAAGGACATGAAAGCTCACTATTAAACCCTAACACACCTGCAGCTTTATAGGGCAAGCTCTTAAAAAGGAAGCAAAACTGCCATTTGTTTGTTTAGCAGGGTTGTCACTAATCCAGCTAGATAAATGATCAGAGTCTGTAAAAACATTACTTTGCTAGCGAATACTGAAGAAGTTTTGAGACGAAAAGGACATCCCCGACTCTCTTTCAAGGGGACAGATGCTGCTGAAACCCAATGAGAAAAACGTATAGCGTTTTATATTAAATAAAGATTGTGAGACTGATAATACTTCACCCTTGCAATGAGGTCAATATTATGCAGCATTATTAATGTTTTTAATCTGTGGAGATGTATTGGCAGTAATTTTGCATTGACACTGTAATTAGGAAATTGTCAATAACATTTTCAAATCAATTTTAATTTCTTGGCAGGTGTTGAATTATTCTATTAACATGTATTTAGATGGCACCAATAGTTGAAAAAGGAAAAGTGTGCTTTTGTTAGACCTTGGAGTGGTAGTAATGTAAAAGATAAATGCATATGGTCAAATCAAGAGGAACAAAAACCTCTTCTGAATCTTTTAAGTAAACTGCTTTTTGCCTGCTTGACTAGAATGTCACCAGATCTTCCTCTCAGGTCATGAGGAATAAAAGATATTTGAAACAGCACACACACACACACACACACTACACTGCTCTGATGCGCTGCTTTAACCAAACTGTTTCCATTCTACACAGCATCTTTCCAGCTGGATTGAGGTCAAGACTCTGAACTGTCCTTCCTGAAATGTAGTGCGTCTTCCCTTTGAAACCTTCAGCTGTTCATTTATTTCCTCCAGTGTTTGGTACTCGCTTATTGTGTTTTGCTGGACTCATCTTGTGTTGAGTTTCAGCTCACACATTCTGCTTTTACCATCTTAAAGAAGCCCACACAGTAGTGCCAACTCACTGCATAAAAAATTCTCCAAACATATACGGTGCAAAAAAATTTCAACTGTTTGTTAAAGCAACACTTTGTAATTTTTCGACCTTAAAATAATGTCTCTAAAATTATTTCATTGGTAGAACAGCTCTTCACTGGACGATAATAATAAAATAGCCATACTAACACATCCATCAATCAAACATCAACAAAATGCTTCTTTATTGCCTGTGTTATGTGTCATTATATATTGCTCGAAATAAATTCATTAATTCATTTTATCCTACTTGTATACTCTTTTAAACGCTGGGTTGTTTTGACCCGTGCACTGCACAGAAGGCCTATATCATGTTTCCGAAGCATATAATATTATAAGGGCTGTGCATTTAATGTGGTAATTATAATTAACACTTAATGGAATATTAACGCGATTACAATTTTCAACACATTTAATGCACCCGCACCGCCCCAGACATAAGTAGGCCATCTTACATTTCATACTGTTGACTGGTGACAAATATGATGCTGGCAAATTTACTGTGTGATATAACATACAAAATACTGTCAGAAAGAACTTACAATTAAAGAAGTCTGTGCTAAAATGACTGAATGAGTGTCACGGCTCACGTGCCGGACGAGACAGACGCGGATCCAGGTATACAAAAACGGATATTTTTTAATGACTCAAACAGACTGGTACACAAAACGCAAGACAAGACAATCAATAACCGACAAGGGAATAGCGGAAACACAAGAGTATAAATAGTCGTTGATGATGACAATGATCGCTGGCAGGTGCGGGAAACGGCGTGATTCAAATGACGGACAGGTGCGGGATCGAGAAATGAAGTCAATGGGGAAAAACAGGCAGGGAAACGGACGGGAGTGTTACAATGAGCTCGTATTTATTTAGCGTGATATCACACCAGTGCTATTTTTGTCAAAAAAGCTTCAAGCGCATGTCATGTTGATTTTATACTTTAATATTTTAACAGTTATTTAAAAAAGAAATTAGTTAATGAGAAATTAATTAATATTTCTTGAGGAATATTCGTAACCAAACAGTTTTGGTCTTTAATTACAACAATTGAACTTCTGAAAAAACAAAATTATAGCTCACAGCTCATGCCAGTGAGCTACATCAGTGTCAACCCTGATCAATCCTGAAATCAAAACACAATTACATAAAACTACTCAATATGTAAACTGCCATACCTCCAGATGCAGTCATGTGCTGCTGCTGCTGCTGCTTGGAAGACATGACTCTCAGTTCCCCTTCAGTCGGTCTCTCGACGTTGTGAGAGACTGACTGGGGTTTGATCTTGAGAACCTACCTTCTCCGAGATAATTAATTATAAAACGCCAATGGGCTTGGCGAATGGAACGCGCACGCCAGTCTCCGCCCCGTACATACGGGTATAAAGGAAGATGGCGGCGGTCATTCACTCATCCTTTGTTCTTCGGAACCTGTGTGTTTGCTGATGCTACACGCGATACTCGACTTCGAGAAAACTTTGAACCTGCTGGATTTATGACGCGGAGCAGCGGACTTCTCCTTTCGGTGGACTTCCCCTGGGCGTTTCGGCAGAAGGCTACAGACCTTAAGAGGTAAGTCCCTCCGGCTACGAGCATGTCTCGTAGCTGTATCCTTGGGTGCGACAGACTCATCCCGGAGTCTGACGGCCATGATTCCTGTGTCATTTGCTTGGGGCTCAAGCATGCTGAGGCAGGTTTCACTGATGCAATGTCCCGTGTGTGCGGACATAGCAATCAGGGTGTTGCGGTCACGGTTGGCTACGTTCTTTCGAGCGCTGCCACCACCCCGTCTGTTTCCCAGGCGTGTTCAGCTGCCTTTCGGCGAGGTTGACTGCTTTGGCGAGCGGCGGGGGTGATTTAGGGACGCCGATAGATGTTGCTCCGTCAGCTTCACGCTCGCGGACCATCTATACCCCCTTTACGCTCACCTGGTTCGTCCCCTACGAGCGGCAGACGGCCGTCTCATAGTGGTAAGACTTTGCACACGGATGATGACGCTATCTCTGTCGCTGCGTCGGACAGCTGCCTGCTGGCATCGGATGCGGAAGACTCCTCTGATCTCCTGTCGTCAGGCAGTCGAGCTCCGGAGGAGACTGATGCTGAGATGTCGGCCATGCTTTCCCGGGCAGCCGCGTGCATCGGGTTGCAGGGTGTAACAACATCCTCACGGGAACGCTCGCGGCTAGATGCGCGGTTTGGGGGCGTGGTCAAAAGCCACGCCCCACTCCGTTACCATTCTCCCGGAGGTGCATGACGAGCTCGCCAAGTCCTGGAATGCGCCCCTTTTGGCGCGTTTCAGGTCGGAGGGCTCTGTGGCTGTGACTTCCCTGGTTGGTGGGGCGGCTAGAGTCTGTGTTGACGTTCCCCGTGTGGAGCGTGCAGTCGCGGGCCACTTGAGCCCGCAGACAGCTGCCAGTTGGGGTGCTCGACCTAGACTCCCGTCCAGAGCATGTAAGCTCTCTTCGACACTCGTCGAAGGCTTGCAGTGCTGCTGGACGAACCGCCTCTGCTCTCCACGCCATGGCGGTCCTCCGGGTTTTTCAGGCGAAAGTCCTGAAGGATTTGGACGGCGGGAAGTTCGACCCAACTCGTATGTGTGAGCTACGTACTGCCACAGACCTCGCGCTACGAGCGACGAAGGCCACGGCATGTGCACTGGGTCGGTCGATGTCCACAATGGTGGTCCAAGAGAGGCATCTGTGGCTTAGTCTTGCGCAGGTGAGTGGCGCCCAGAACGGCCGTTCTGGATGCGCCCATCTCGCAAGCAGGGCTGCTTGGTGATACCGTGGAGGACGGCAGTTCTCCGCGGTCTGGCAGACTTAGTCGATCGAACAGATCCTGCCACGCAGCAACGTGGCACAGCCCGGTTCCCAGCAGCCCTGCCCTCCCGCTGCGGCCCTCCGGTTGAGGAACCTCCCAGAGGACGACCCACCAGAGACGTAGCCCCCGCGGAAGAGGGCATCTGTTCCCCGTCAGCAGCCCGCCAAGAGGTTCTTTAAGCGGCCCTGACGGGACGAACCAGGGGGAGATTTTACTGGGCCCGAATCCCGGCCTTTCCAACGCCGGATCGGAGAAGGATGCTGCCTGCCGCGTTCCATTGAGTCTGGGCCCTTTTTAGGGTCCGGCGCCCACATACTCACAAAGAGACAAATCTCCCCTGGGTTTTCCTCCACAACACTCTCGTCCAGACGGTGTATTGGATGGATCGGGCCGCCGACCGCAATCTCCCCCGGACATTGCGTCAGGCCGCCTGAAGCAGGTAAACATACAGAGCCGTCAACCTCCCCGGGGGTCCCCCCTGTGCGAGGTGACCGTACTGTCAGCCACCGAACCAGCCTCCCCCGGCACGGTGAGGCAGATTGTCCCTCTGGTCCAGTTGTCGCGGTTCTTGGGTGCTTGGTAGAGCACCAGCCCGTCACACTGGATAGAGAGGACAGTCCGTCTCGGTTACTCGATCCAATTCGCCAGGCGCCCCCCAAGTTTCGGGGCATTCTGTACACCTCGGTGCGAAGAGAGAATGCTTCCGTGCTTCGGGAGGAGGTCGCCGCCCTTCTGGCGAAGGGTGCGGTCGAACCCGTCCCTATAACCGAGATGTCGTCCGGGTTTTACAGCCCGTACTTCATCGTGCCCAAAAAGGGCGGGGGGGCTGCGGCCCATTTTGGATCTGCGTCGCCTGAACAAGCACCGGCACAGGCTGCCGTTCAGAATGCTGACGCAGAGACGCATCCTGGGCTCGGTACGTCACCAGGATTGGTTCGTGGCAATCGACCTGAAGGACGCGTACTTTCACGTCTCTATTCTCCCCCGACACCGGCCGTTCCTACGGTTCGCGTTCGAGGGAAGGGCGTATCAGTACAGGGTCCTGCCATTCGGTCTGGCCCTGTCTCCACGGGTTTTTTCCAAACTAGTGGAGGCTGCCTTAGCTCCTGTCAGGGAGCAAGGCGTGCGAGTGCTAAACTATCTCAGGACTGGCTTATCTTGGCACACTCGCGAGATGTGTTGTGCACGCACAGGGACCTTGTGCTTCGGCACCTAGACCATCTAGGCCTCCGGGTCAACCAGGAGAAGAGCAAGCTCTCCCCCGCGCAGAGCACCTCTTACCTGGGGCTGGAACTAGACTCTGTCCGTATGACAGCACGTCTCACCAACGAGCGTGCACAGTCAGTGCTGCGCTGTCTGAGGTTGATCAGTCAGCATCCCTCGACATCGCTGAAGAACTTTCAGAGGCTCCTGGGGCACATGGCGTCCTCGACGGGGGTAATCCCTCTCGGGTTGATGCACATGCGGCCGCTTCAGCACTGGCTACAGAGTCGGATTCCCTGGACGGCGTGGCACGCCGGCACCAGGCGGATTACGGTAACGCCTCAGTGCCTTCGCACTCTCTTACCCTGGTCAGACTTGACCTTTTCTCCGAGCGGGGGTTCCGCTCGGACAGGTTTCGAGGTGTGTCGTGGTACGACAGACGCCTCCCTGCAAGGGTGGGGTGCGGTGTGCAAGTGGGCACGCAGTATCGGGTTGGTGGACAGGTCCCCGACTGCGTTGACATATCAACTGTCTAGAGTTGTTGGCAGTCCTTCTGGCACTGAGGAGGCTCCAGCCCCTCGTGCAGGACAAACACGTGCTAGTCCGGTTGGACAGCACGACTGCCGTGGCGTACATCAATCGAGGCGGCATACGCTCACCGCAGTTATCACAACTCGCCCGACGCCTCCTCCTTTGGAGTCAGCAGGTGAAATCCCTGCGGGCCACGTTTCTCCCGGGCAACCTGAACCAGACAGCCAATGCGCTCTCTCGACAGTGTACTCCCCACGGAGAGTGGCGACTCCATCCCCGTGCAGCCCGGCTCATGTGGGAAGCGGTTCGGCAGGCACAGGTGGACCTGTTGCCTCCCCGGACTCCACCCATTACCCGCTATGGTATTCCCAGACCGAGGGTCCCCTCGGCACGGATGCCCTAGCACACAGCTGGCCGCGGGACAAGCGGAAGTACGCCTTCCCCCCAGTGAGCCTCATTGCACAGGTCCTGTGCAAGGTCAGGGAAAGGGGCATCAGGTTCTGGTGAGTGGTGCCATACTGGCCCAACCAGACCTGGCTCTCGGATCTGGTAGATCTGACGACGGCCCCCCCTGGCCCATTCCCCTGACGAAGGACCTTCCGTTGCAGGGGAAGGGCACGTTGTGGCACCCCAACGCAGGCCTCTGGAACCTCCATGCCTGGCCCCTGGACGGGACGAGGGCTTGCCCGTTAGCGGTCCGGGAGACTGTCTTACAGGCTAGAGCCCCGCCTCTAGGCGGTCATACGCTTAAGTGGCGCCAATTTGTCCTGGTGTTCTCCCCGGGAGGAGAACCCGCGGAGTTGCCAGATCGGATCAGTGCTGACCCGCAGGTAAGTACCGTCAGCACAACCTGGTCACCAGGTTCCTCAGGAGCGCGAGAAGGGTGTGTCCACCTTGGCCGCGCTCCGTACCCTCTTGGGACCCTAATGTGGTCCTACAGGGCCTTGGTACGGCCCTGGTGAGCCCCTAAGAATTGCCAATCTTCCTCAGTTGGATGAAAGATGCACTCTTTGTGGCGCTCACCTCCATCAAGAGGGTGGGGGACCTACAGGCATTCTCTGTGTCCCAAAGGTGCCTGGAACTGGGGATCGGTATTCTCACGTGGTCCTGAGATCCTATCCCGACGACGTGCCCAAGTTTCCCACTACTCCCTTCCGGGACCAGGTGGTGAACCTGCAGGCGCTCCCCTCCGGAGAGGAAGACCCAACCTTTTTATGTGTTGTGTCCAGTACGCGCGCTGCGCCTCGGTCTGGACCGCACACAGAGCCTCAGAAGCTCTGAGCAGCTCTTTGTCTGTTCTGGGAGACGGCACCCGGGGGGGGCTGTCTCCAAACAGAGGTGGCGCACTGGGTACCAATCCCAGGATCGCCGTGCCCGCTGGCAGTGAGAGCCCACTCCACTCGTGGGCACTGGCACAGGGCGCCTCTCTGGCAGACATTTGTAGAACTGCGGGTTGGGCTACGCCCAGTACCTTCACGAGATTTACAATCTCCACGTGGAACCAGTTGCAGCACATGCCCTTAAACGCCGCCAACGTTTAGGGTGGGCTCCTGGTTTGGGCGTACGCCTGCGAAAGCGCCTTCTACCACAGGTGAGACTAGTCCCCTGACATACTTCCCCTCTCGGGCGAAGTATAGGCGTTCCATCCATCACTAACATTGCACTTGGTAACAGACTGAGCGGAGCCGTCTGTTAGAACCAGGTCCGTTATAGGTAGAGTCATCCCTGCTAAGGCAGACCCCTGTATTAGGACTAGTGCCCCATACGTAGTGACTCCCCTCTGGGTCGTCCCGTGTGTTGAATTCCTCACTCAGGATTTCCCGATTGGTGAATCTGTGACCTCCCCGCCGGTGGTAATCCCACCTGGATTGTTCCCCTATTCGGGCTAACACCTTTCCGCATGTTGTTCTCCCCGCTGGGGAGACCATGTCATGTCTCCACATGTACCTCCCCTCCGGGTAGGATGTGGCCTCCGTAACACACTCTTCTAAGAGGAGAGCAGTGTTTCCCCAGTGTTCGGCTCCGGACAGCTCCTCGCTACTAGAGGCGTACGCCACTGTCCGTGAGGCCGTCAGTAGAGGCTTCTCAGTATGACCAATACTATATGACTGGAAGATTACGTCTCGCGGTAGCACTCTTGTGACTCGCTAGCCCAGTCAGGGTCGCTCCACTAGAGGTTGTGATATCGGTGCAAGCGCTGTGGCGTTTAAGATTGATCCCCAGTCAGTCTCTCACAACGTCGAGAGACCGACTGAAGGGGAACGTCTCGGTTACGTCTGTAACCTCGGTTCCCTGATGGAGGGAACGAGACGTTGTGACTTCATGCCACAACGCTGCACCGAATCACTGCAGTGAACGGGAGTGCCCTCTCAGGTTCCTCAGTACAAAGGGTGAGTGAATGACCGCCGTCATCTTCCTTTATACCCGTATGTACGGGGCGGAGACTGGCGTGCGCGTTCCATTCGCCAAGCCCATTGGCGTTTTATAATTAATTATCTCGGAGAAGGTAGGTTCTCAAGATCAAACCCCAGTCAGTCTCTCACAACGTCTCGTTCCCTCCATCAGGGAACCGAGGTTACAGACGTAACCGAGACGTTTTTTTGCATGGACAGGGTTTCTCGGTGCAGGTCACATTATTAGAAATCATCAATTTATTTTTTACAAAATATGCATTCATCTTAATCTCTTAACAGCTTTCTGTTTAAGAGGTTTATGTTACCAGATGCACAACTAAATATCGCTTTCTAGCTTCATGATGTATTGGAATCTTAAATGTTAAGAAAGTGTAAGTACAAAGACATCATAAATATAAAAATGATATCATCTTGGTCATTTTCATTTGTAACATAAAGTCCCTGGTCATGCTACATTCTACTGGAGCAGTGGCACAGACTAAAACCCAAATCTTTAAACCCGTATGACACAAGCGATTATCACAGCTGCTCATTGAGAGCCATTTGACCGTCTTTACCGCCGGACAGGTCTTGTTGACCTGAGTGTTGTTGTTGACTGGGCAACATTAAACAAACACTTCATTAACATGCAATTAGAGTATTGTAATGAGCGAGTGGATAAACACAAGCCAGGACACACTTCATTAAACACCAACAGCACGTCTGCATTTTAAAACCAAACACACGTGATTGGCTGCTGAGACTAAAATCATTACATGATTTTCAATAACAACATGTTATGATGTGCAGAGAAAACAAACATGTTTAGTCATTGAAAATGGAAAGCGTGTCTCAGAAAACAGCGAAACATAAACATTCATCATGTTTTGGAGTTTTTTGTTCCTACCATACTGTTGAGTTGTTGGAAAATCAATGCAATGCAGTCTTGTGTGTCATAATTATCAAATATTTATCAGCAGTCTTATTAAATACAAATAACATTTTACAAAACAAACAACAACAAAAAATAATTACTTCTTTCCTAATTGTCATTTTGCTAAAGATAGTTTTTTTGCGTGACAGGCTAAGAGTACTGATTTGTCGTAACCAACATACTGTATGAAAGACTGTCAATTTTATAATCACTGTATAGTTGAATATACAACAAACTAAAAAATAAAGGAAAATTGTTTATGTTTTACCACAGCTGCTCATTGAGAGCCATTTAACTGTCTTTACCGGCCCACAGGTCTTGTTGTCCTGTGTGTTGTTGGGCAACATCCAATAAAACTTGTTCAAGATATCAGACACGCACACATTTTGAATGGACCTGTTTCAGGCTTTACTATTGTGTCTGTGCAGACGTCTACAGAGTCTATTCTAAACACACAATATTCTCTGTGGACATCTACTGTAAAGCATTTTGCATGTTGTTTAGAATATTAGAACATGGAAATGGGTCAATGACAAAGAGGAATGTCCGAGAAACGAAGAATCTTTTACAGATCTAGTTCTAACAACGGCGCTGACATTTGGTTTTCTTGGCATTCAGGTTAAATTTATGTATACAAACATTGAGGCGTTTTAACAAAAAAATGATGCAGTGACACTACGAATATCACGTTTCTCTGCAGATGTTTAGCAACACGTTCTTCTGCAATACACTCCGATGTTAAAATGTGAACTTTCTCAAATTGTTTTGTTATCAAGTAGGTTGTTTGAAGAGGACTCACATTTATATCCTCCAGGTCGAGGAAGTTGAGGATGATGCCATTTCTCCTCCAGATGATGGGGGGTCTCAGTGTACCCTGAATGGCACAGGACAGCACTGCGCTCAGACCAACAGTCATGGTGGTGACGCTCACACGCTTGTCTTCTGCTAGACTGAGCTGGATGACCTCTGCAAGACAAACATTATAAAGCAGAAAGTGTTGTAAAGCTACAGTTGTACATTCAGTAGCTTTCAACTTTATGTTTTGAAGTTCTTGAACGTTAAAGTGATAGGCACAGATTTTGCCCCCCATTGACTCCCATAGTACCAAAAAAGGTGACACTTCAGTATAATTCTCACGATTAACTGGTTGTTATTAGCATGTCTATTATTGGCATATTGGCTGTATATTAGTACTTATAAAGCACTTATTCTGCATGAGCATATCCCTAATCCTACTCAATACCTAAACAACTATCATTCTAACTATTAATAAGCAACAAATAAAGAGTTTATTGGGGGAAATGTTGTAGTTAATGGTTTGTTAATAGGGAGAATTGCCCCATACACTGAAGTGTGACCGGAAACATTACTTAATCATTACTTAGTGCACGTCTGTCCATGGCTGTATGGCTCTTAAAGACTTGACATGTAGTGCACAAACGGCCTGTTTTCATAGAACAGAAAACCGCAGCGTGAACATTTATCTGTTTGATTTCTGTGAAATACGTCAGGATGAAAATGAGGACAGAATGTTAATTTCTGGCTGGACTATTTTTCTAAATATCAGATATTGTTGAATTGTAATTATAAGTAATCATACATATGTTGAAAAATTTAATTTATATCTGTCCAACATGTAATGATTCAAAGTTATGCTTTGTACCAAAACAAACGAGAGAGAGAGAGAGAGAGAGAGAGAGAGAGAGAGAGAGAGTTTTCTTGGTTGTTGATGATGGTTTTTCAATGTGAGTGCCAAAAATAATTTCACTAGCAATCTGTCTGAGGCCAGCAAGTGTGTGTGTGTGTATGTGTGTGTGTATATGTATGTGTGCGTGTGGATAAACAGAAATGTCCAGACATCACATGTGTCATTGAGTGACCTCAGGTCAATAAGAGTCTGGATTTCAGATGTGACGTATCAGAGCCAGTTTGAAAATAATGATTTCAAGTGCTGACAGTTCAGTAGGCCAAGCTGATGCTCGGTTGCTGATACTTGAGCGAATGCCTCACATTCATGTGTCAATTTCAGTTCCAGGGCAGCGGTGGACACTATCTGACCCATAACATGTTGTTTGTGTGATTTTCTGACAGCTCCAGGTGGCTTTAATTCTTTGAAATGGAAAGGGGTAATTTAGGTGACGGTGAGAAGAGCTGAACACATTGATTTGCTGTGGTTGGAGGAGAAATGGGTTCCTGCATCCGATCCGCCTGTCAAACAGCAGTCATCACAACAGAAGATACAGCAGGTGCCGGACTCTAACATCTCTCCCGAGTGCTTAAGCCTCTTCTATACACACCAACGGACATTTATCGAGAATACACAAAACTGAATGCACACATTGTGTAACGGCACGACAGGCCAAATAGTAGTGATGATTCACACGGTACAAATGCTGACTTCACTAATGTAAGTACACAATTCACACTAGCGTGAGTACCAAACTCTTTTAACCCAACAAAAGTGCACTTGACTATACCGCATGGCTGGATTGATCTGCTCTGCTCACGTCAAATTCCATAAAGGCACATTGGAAAATTGCCATACATTAATTATGTATCTTCTATCGAAAATAGGCAAGGCAAGTTTGTTTTCATAGACAAATTGAAATGACAATTGACAATTAATTTAAAATATATATAAAAAGAATAAAACTGAAAGAAAAAGAAAGTAGAAATAAAAGTGCAGTTGGTATAAACTAGCACAGTGCTCCGGTTGTAAATGCACGGCTGTTTTAAATTTGGACTAAAAGTGCTGTACAAAAATATAGTCATTCACTTCAGTGTTACATAGTGTAGAGTAACAAAATTCAGCAGGAGAGCATCGATGTGTAAACTGAATTTGGTGACACTACAGTGTGTAACATAGAAGGTAATGACCATCTATGTAGTAACGATTATCAGGTGTGCCATGACTTTGCAGATGGTCCCTTAGACCTGTCAATGTCGCCTCTTCATGTAGAGATCGATTTGAGGAAGATTAGGTTGTGCATCATTGTCTAAAGCCGAACTGACACTACGGGACTGTGATACTATTTGAATTGCTATGGCACTTACGCTACACAACACAACGCAGACAACAAGTCAAGGACCAACCGTGAAAACACCTCCCACATCGTAAACACTTTTAGTGATATTTTTGTAGTAAATAATTTTAGAGATTGTGTATACTGCATTTATATCTGCTTGTCGCCCACAGTGTGTTTGTGGCTTTAGAATGCATGGCTGAGGAAGTTTAACAAAATTGAAGACAACGATGGAAGAGTTCATCTCACATGAAAGAGACGCTCAAACCCTAAAAACAACTTCACATTTTCAACCTGAATATGAAAGCTTAACTTTCATGTTTCTGCAGATGCCTCCACGTTTTACTTTTCATTTCTTCCCTCAAGCAATAAAACTACTTTGTTTCCCGACAACACGTCGTCTTTTCCCCAGTAGAAGGAGCTCTATTTAAGATTGTTTACCGCGCCGTCTCTGCGGTAAAGATGCCAGACGAATCACATATCCGTTGCCCATGCCGCCACTCCCTGCTGGATAAAGTTGCCATGACATTATCTCTATAATGACTTTGTGTTAAAAAATTGTCCCTTGTCCAAAAATAGCCTCTGTATGTAAGTAATTGACTTTCCTGGGATTTGCAAACTATTGATGTATTGAAGCGAGGTGTTACATCTGGCACCAGCCAATGGGGAGAACACTCATTTCCCACCTAAATAAAACCTTCCCCTAAGGGGGATTTTCAGACAAATGCTTAATAAATGCAGAGCGCCTCCTGAATCAGGGAGGAACGGCACATCAACCATCAGAGTGTCTTTATACAGAGATAACTACAGAAGCTGTAGAGAGAAACTAGAAATAGTGCTTGTTTGACTACTGGCTCTCATTCCCAGATTCTTCAAACAAACAAAACACGTACAGTGTTTAGCACAGCAGTCTAAATCGAGTATAATGAAAGTGACATTCATATTTTATCATTCTCCTGCAATGAATTCACCAGTTGAAAACTGAGCCCCGTGAGCTGGTTCTTTATAAAGTCACACAGGTTTGTCCCAGCTGTAATGTGACGCAAAATACCTGTTAGATCTTTCATACTCAGCATGTCAGATTATTAAAAGTGCACTATTACTCAAAATAAGAACATAAAATATAACACCCAAAAAGCACAACACCTGCTGACCGCAAACGCTCTACAAAATGTGTGAAAAGAGAGCAAAACAAAACATATGCATAAAGAAGACAATAAATGTCCTTCTTTTCTTTGAAAGTGACACAAAATTATGGAAATGTTGTATGTCACTTGTTTGTTTTTAAAAAACGACTCTGTGTCATATGTGTCATGACTAATGTATTTTCAGAATTTCTTGTACTGAAATATCATTTCATAAAACAGCTAAGAATTGGAAACAGTGATGCTGTAATGGATTTTGTTGGAGGTGTAGGGAGGACATATATTCACTCTCTCTTTATATACAGTACAGTATGTGCTATGTGCAGAAATAGACACTCATGGGAATGTGGGAATGCGAACGCTGAGTGAGTTATTGTCTATTCTGAAAAAAGGTCTTGGATGATGGGAGGGTAATATCACACTTGTGATTAGATTCTCTTTCATAATACAGAGGTGTAAGAATGAGCCCACAGGACTCTTGCATTCAAAACCATGCTTGAAGGGCCAAACACAACTAAAAAAACACATTCATTTCTATGTTATTTGAAGTTAACAAATCACTACGATCTGTTTCTTAGGAATTACCTTGAAAGAAAAAAACAGACATGAATGTGAATGAGCATCTCGAGGTGGAGGTCCACTAATCTACTATCCCATTATTCTCATGATAATGTCCTGAGTTTTTCTAGTTCAGTGGACAGGGTTGTGACAGTACCATGTGTTTTTGTGGTTGTCGTGCTTTGTGTGGAAGCACGTGGCCTTTGTTGTCACTTTGCGTCACGTGTCTTGGTCCCGCCCCCTTGTTTCCCCATATTCTCGCCCTTAGTGTTTCATTCCCCTCACCTGCACAGTGTGAACACCTCACGTTCTCTGTCACTTGCCGGTGGGAAGTTGTTGTTTTGAGTACTTATTATTTGCTGTTTGCAACCCCCTTTGTGGGTTTTTGTTTTATTAAAGGTCTTTGTTTAATTTTTGCTGTCTGGGTTCCTGTCAGATTCATGACAATTATGTACTACTATTTCCCATAATCCCTTGCAAAGACTCATTATTGTTTAACCATGTTTACAGTCAGTCTATGCAAAGTCTTGAACAACTGCATTTCAAAGCATTTTTCCTGTTATAGAATGTGCAATGGCCAAATGGAACGGACACAAACACATATGACACAAATTATAACCGACAAAGAACTCAGGAACAGACAGGGCTTAAATACACAATGAACATAATCAGGGAGAACAGAAACAGGTGTTGGGAAATGACCTACTAGGGAATCTAATGAGGGAACACAGGCAAAACAGGAAGACAGAAAACAGAGCCAACGAGACTAAAACTGTGACACTTCCCTGGTCTTAACACTTAATTCCTCTGTTTGACCTCAGTCTGTGTTTATTTTATAATTCTGTATTACAATTGAAACAATATTGAGAGTGAATCCTCAACCTTAGTGTGTTCTCTGAGCATTCTCTTCAGATATTTTGCACATTTATATTTACAGTCAAATACAGTCACGTAAGATTTCTACCATTCATTTCCAAGATCCTTGATTGGGATCCTCCTCTTCTTTTTTTCGCATAGAACAACCTTCTGGATAACAACCAATCTGGCTTCAAAAGTGGCTATTCATCTGAGACCTCAATACTCACAGCTATTCACGACCAGAGACGGTGTGTCAGGAGCCGCACTCCAGTGGTTCAGATCTATTAGATCAGATACCTCTAAGGTTGGTCCTACCGACAGAAGTTGAAATCAGACCCTTCCTGTTGGGGAATGCTCCACAACTCCTTGTCAATGATCTAGTTCTTTCCATGCTGGAGTTCTGCAATGATCTCCTGACCAGCCTTCCAGCATGTACCGTCAAACCTCTGCAGATGCTCCTAAATGTTTCGGGTTATTTGGCTTGTAACCCTGTTCCCTGAAAAAAGGGAAAGAGATGCTGCGCCTCAATGAAAACTATCTGCCTGAAGAAGTCAAGTGAATAAACCAGATTATTCACTGACCACTCATGTGTACCACTGTTGTGTATTCACTGACCACTCGTTGTGTAGGACTCATCTCACTGTAGATAACCCGACACATCTCCAAGTGTCAATAAATGTCAGTGATGTTTCATGAAGTGGTATTATGCTTCTCCAAACAAACCGCTGCGGTTCATATTTGCACTGGAATACATCACAAAAATAACCCTCATGTTCATGAACATTAACAACTCAATGCCAGTCTGCTCGGTTCATTTTAAAATCTTGGCCTGAAGCAGAAATGATTCTCAATGTATGAAAGAGTTATAAACTAATTTCTGACTGTAATAATCTGGTCCGATTGTTGTAATGACAAAATGAAAGACAAACTTCAAGGGTCCAACACAACCACATGAAGTAATTTCTGCATTCTCAGTGATATCCTGGTCTCATGATATAGAATTTCTTAAGCATTAGTCTTTCACATACTGTATGTTTATCTATATTATGTGTACGACTGAAAATCACAAGTCTGGTCCCCTCTACTCAACATCTGTGTGATTTGAGGTGTTGCTTCTGTCTGTAGTTCTTCTGCCTTTTTCAGTTTTAGATTTATTTTGACATAAGTGCAACATGCAGTATACACCTCCCAATAATACCAATACTAATAATAACAATAAAAGCAAAGAGAATGTGTTGAACAGGAGACACAAGTGTATGTGGCCTTTATTTCCACACAACATTAATCACATTAGCAGAAGTGCGTCCCCCAGTGTGTTCAGTGCATGTTAGAGGGGTCGCAGGTATCTTGTCGTGTCAGGGGCCGCATGACAGCCATGAGGCAGGTGTCATCCCTCACGGCAGCGAGACAGCGTTCAGGTTACGTGTACAGATGGTGCGAGTGTGAAGTCAGCACACCTCAGCTTATGTCATGTATCTGAGCAAACTAAGGCGCACCTGTCACAGCTTGTGATTTTTATGTGCCTTCTGTGCCATAAAGTGTTTGGGAGGGTTCGAACACAACCGATTATAATTACAGATTTTCGTTTAAACAGCAATCCGCCACTTTTCTCCGGCCCAGCAATGTGTTTCTCCCAGTAAATCAGTTTTCAAAACTTCCAATAAACACGAGAAAAGGTCAATCTAACCTTGCTGCAGGACGTTCTACTTCTTCGATCCTATACGAGGCCTTACAAACCCTTTCGTTGCAATATGACGGCAAAAAATCCTTTCCTCTGCTTGGCTCAGCGCTGGCCTGTAATGTAATGACAAAGCTAGACGCGCTGAAAGAGAGGAAATTGCTTTTTCTTGCTTCCAGAGCAAACACGCTGTGCTAATCGATAGCGGCTCAGATCTACGGCATTACGTGTAAATGAAGTTGAGCAGTGGACCATTAGCAGTCACCGGTATCCAACGTGAAAGCTTAAGACTCAACCGATAACCAAGAAAATCCTTTCAATATGGAAAAGACCAATTACAACTTCTGTTCTTTGACAGCGTGACATCATTTTCAGATGAACTTATTCTTTCTCTTCTTAATACATTCTGCTGAGATCATCGACCTGCTTTAAGTGATAGTTCACCCAAAAATGAAAATGATGTCACGATTCACTCACGCTCTTGTCATTTCAAACCTGCATTTTTACACTCCAAACACAACACCACAACACACGTGCACAGTTTTAATATATTTTCACGAATCTGTTTGGAAAATGGACTACTACTGTATGTGACTTCAGTAATGCTATTGTTGCTCTCGAGACACAAATATTCTGTGCAATTAAGAAACAAAGGGAAAATGCGATAACATCTGAAGCTAATTGGTTTTCTATTTTGTAAATATACTTCGGGTCAAAATAAATGTGTAACTGGACCGGAGAGGATGGAGGTTATATGATGATAATAGAAGTGATGTTGACGTGTCTCTGTGCTCTTGTCAAATACAATCAGAAGTGCTGACAGGCAATTACAGAGCATAGCTGGCAGTTTGTATGCACGTTCACAGCTGTAATGAGATAATCACAGGCCTGCGGTTTTTCACATCGTTTGACATCAGACGAGAAACGAGTTGATATGTGCTAACCTCCTACGCTTCGCTCTCATTTACCACCATATAAAGGTCCTTTAGGTAGACTTTACACCTACAGACATAAAAAAGTTGAACCGATCAAATGATTCATAAAAACAAAAGAAATCAAACAAACAGGCAACGTTTGAGGGTGTTCAATCTGCCATAACCTCTCGTGTGCAAAGCATCACACAGTAAGACTGAACATAAATCATTTGACAATGATTGCACAGACCCGCTGCATTCAGCAAACACACCGGACTGATTGACTCAAGACACGAGTCCAGCATCCTCAACCTGTGCATGTGTGCATCACTCTGTTGCCATAGCAACCCCTTGAAAACGACAGGTTTCGGGCTAACCAGGATATTCCAGCGTACTCGTCTACGATGAGCTGACTTCTGTATGCGGTTCGAGATCAGCTCAATATTTCACAGATGTACTGTGTTGTGTGCTGGTGAAATCTCACTTGGATACAAAGCAGGAATGTACAAATGGTTTGATTAAGTTTTATTAGATGTTACAAATTTTAAGTAAGTTAACCTATATTGTGCTTCAAAACATTGAATTGAATTTCATGACATCAGTCTATACTTCAGCTTCTTGTCATATTTGAAAAGAGAGGACGGGGAAGTACAGGATGGTAAAAGACCCTGAGATGGGAATTAAACTTGAGTCACCGTATGCCCACTCCATCATCTTAGCATACTGTACTTGTTTAACACATCGTCTGTCCGGTACCGGCGCATTAAGATCTTCTGCATGTCCTCCTGTCGGCCCTCATGACGAGAGACTTTCAGAGTTTTTCTCCTGCCTCTTGTCTTTTGTCTCCGTGTGTAAAGAGGCAGCGGCAGAAAGAGCCGAACAGTCTATCGCCTGAAGCACTCGTTTGAAGTCAGACTGGAGCTGAAGCCTGCAGAAGGAATAAATCAATGGAAGCGCGGTAATGAATTATTTCCTCCTCGCAGTCCAGGTTGGAGGCTGAGATAAAAGCAGACCACATGCTGAGCAGCAAAAAGCGTGATCGGTGCGAGAAAACTGCCTTACGTTTCAATAAAACCTCTTCTGGGTTTGCCAACATTTCCACATGAAATAAAAAGAAATGACTTCATTATAGAAACGCATGAATTTGGCATCCATGTTGGTTCGTGTGAAGTCCAAGGGTTCAGTGTTGAAATGAACAGCAAAAACGTCACGATGCGAAGCAATTCATTTAGCTTTACCTATTGGAAAGTTTAAGGGCCGACCGCTTAACAAACAACAACGGCCTAAAACAATCGCTTTGCAATGGGTTCATTGGCACAGGACCGTGTTGGCTTGCTCATCGGGAGACTGATGATATTATTTAGTATTTATTAGAATGATCTTGCTTGTTTTAGAAATACCGTGCACTGTGCTGTGCTTGGCCTGTTTTTCTTAGCTGCTTTGGAACAATGCACATTCGCAGATCTGACGTAGACAGTCATTACAGAAGACTACACTCATATGTTGCCATCAAATATAACATATAATCAAATAAAACATTTAGCTGTCCATTACACAAATATATACATGACATTTCAATATTACCTAACAAACCCTCCACAGTATTGAAATGTGCAGCATTTATCAAACCTTTACACGTTACAATATGGCTGCAACCCTTCCAGATGATTCACGGTGTATCATGCTTTATGGGATGCGTGGCTGATTTTACTCTGGGTGACAGCTGGCTCTTCACATCAGATCACAATGAGGGCCGGACAGAACATGACAACATCACTAATGTGTTCGTCTGCTATGAGGAGAAAAGGCCGTGAAAACCCAAAGCCCTTTAAAGAACCTTTGCAATAAATTAAACGTGCATGACTGGCAACTTCTGTAACCACGGAAACCGTCCAGGTGCAATTCGTCACAAAAGCTGATTCTCATAAACAGAAACTTCAAAAGACGTCCGCCCGAGAGAATGCAAATGCATTTCATTCCACTAATGCGAGAGGAGGAGAAAACCACGGAGGCTGGAAGCTCTGCTGTCAGCGACTTTACACCTCCATCTCAAATGTTGGGTTTCAACAAATTCGGGCGGGATCAGTTTACATGTAACAAACTTTTGTTTTCTAGTAGTTATTAGTGTATTTCATTCAGGATTCGAAAGCTGCAGGATTTTATCTTCTTAACAGCAAAATATAAAGTGTACAAAGTATAAACTCACAGCATTTGCAGATCTTCAGGTTGTGTCATGGAAACTAAATCTCTGCCATCACGATTCAACATTAGTCGTCCCATTCCCCTATAAAGCTCATGACCTTCAAATTTGCTATACATGAATGACTGAAGACCCCACAGAGAAGAGTTTGTCTGATCCGTAATACATGCCATGTCATGTCTGAACTATAGTATACAGTACAGATATAGGCAGTAGAGACATAAGAACAAAATGAAAATAAGGAAAAATATATCACATTGCATTTTTTCATATGATGTACATGGACGAAACTAACTGAACTGAAAACTAAAAAAAAACTTTCTGTGTATTTGTATTCGGACTGTTAAAGTCCTGTCACGCAAGTGTGTGTATTCAGTATTTCATAAGATACCGAGTGAGAACATATTTATCTTAAAGAACACAATCTGATCAGAAAAAAGCACTAAATTGATGACCTCCACCTCACTTCCTGGTGCTGTTTCAAAGTTTCAATATAAATCTACAATCTAATGCACAGTTTGAATATTCGCGTGTGCTGTGTATTTATAGGCACTGCTGTGATGTTGCATGTCACAATTCTCTAACTAAAATAGATTTTTATCTCAGGCACACTTCACTTGGTGTCTCGGATGCTCCCTCAGAAGCATGTAGACGGCTGACAAGGTTTTGAAACAGAGCCTTTGTCTTTAATCGTTATGTTTAATGAACTCTCCGGGTGACCCAGTAGAGAGACTCGTGACCTCCTCTGATACACAGACACCTTGAGTGACCTGCTGGAAATCTCTCAGCGAGACCTTTTCTCAACCAATTACACTCCTTCATTCAATCCCTCACCCCACTGCTCTCTCTCTCTCTCTCTCTCTCTCTCTACTCTCTGTGTTTTTCTGTCTTAAAGACTCGTTCTGTGTAATGATTGGTTTAGGCATTATATGACTACAGTGCTCTCTTTATAAAACCGTTCAAGTCAACATAGAACGCCATTCCAGACCCATTTGACCTCTATTGTGTGACGGGAATGTGAATTCCTCCATCAGGATTTGATTGGATTGTGAATTGATTGGATGTTGAACGCTGAAACACAGCCGTCACTTTGGAGAAGGCTGAAGGTCATGTTCACCCTCAAGAGAATCTCCACATTCCTCCATTAACAAGAACGGCTGCTTAACCTAATAAGAGTAAATAAATAGAACTAAACAAACGGGTTCATGCACTACTCTATGTGATTTCCTTCAGTCAGAGAGTCAAATTATTTGATTGATTAAATGATTAGAATGATGAATCATCTTTTACCAGGATCCCAACCAGGAACGTGTATTAAGAAAGTCAATAAGATTCATTATAATTCCCCCCTGTGACCCCCGAGGGCCGTCATGGTCTCTGTTTATGGCGTCTTGATTTATTAAGCGGGTCTGCTGACACGGCAGCTAAGTGTGTTTATAATTCCATCATTAATGAGAGCCGTGAAAAACATATAGACTGCAGCTTGACAATGAATGCTCCAGTCACAAAGACAGCGGCCCCTGTCTCTCTCTCTCTGTCTGTCTGTCTGTCTCTCTCTCTCTCTCTCTCTGTGCCTATGATATTCTCCATGGTGCTGATAAATGTGTGTGTGTGTGTGTGTGTGTGTTACTGTACAGTAAGGCCTGGCTGCAGGGTGCTGCTCGATTTAAAATTCATGAATGCCAATATAATTCTTGATGTTGAATCAAACACGATACAACATTGTTATTTAACCGTTATTTACAAATTGTTTTACGTTTTTAACAACAATATTCTATACATTGTATGATAATGTTTATGGATAATTGATACAGAAAACTAGAATATATATTAAATTAATAATAATGGAATGTTTGGAATGTGTATGTTTGTTATGTATATATTTGTTTAATGAATTTCAGTATTTGTGATATGCTCTCCTTTGGAAAAAAGCATCTGCCAAATGGGTAAATGTAATGTAATGTATAGTACTGATGCTGTTTTTCATGTGGTTGTTTATTCAAGTCTGTGTAATACTCTGCTCTATGGCCTTCTTTAGGATATTTCCTTATTTATTTGACTCTTTAAATGGTGTGGTATCTGCTTCAAAAGAAACACTTCTCAACAAGCCGTGTCTTATTCATGTGGGACGCGCATTCCTTCAAAGCCCCGAGTGACCATTACTCTGAACATCATTTGTAGTGATACTTCATCTGTTCTTTTCTGCTGCCTTCATTTGACCAGAAAATGAAGCAATAAGGACACTTTGGGTTTATATGTTATATTTTCGCAGAAAGCACTGAAATCCAGAAACGTCAGATGAATTCAAAGCTTCAGTAGTCTCAGATTAATGGTGAGGTTTCCTGCTCCGCTAAAGCCCCATGTGTGAATAAATTCTAAATGATGACAAATGTATGGTCAATTTTAATGCACACTCTGTAAGGTCGGTGCAAAAATCCTGCGGAGCTGCCTACCTACATTGTAAAACGCTACATTAGTTCCCAGTTTGAGTCCCAAAATCCAGTATTAAACTGAAAATGCTGCCTAGCTACGTAGTAAACAGTCAAGTGATTTTAAGGTGATTTTGTCTGAACAATAAATGCTCAGGACATGGTGGTCTGTAAAGCACATAATAATGTATGAAAATGCCTTTCACAACAGACATGAGCAGTGCAGAAGGAGCTGAGGCTCTCCTGTGGGACCTTTGTTTGTGTGGAACACCCGAAGTCCTTCAATTTCACCAATGATCCTCATTCCAGAGATATTTCCTCTCATTCCAGATGACATCCTCCAAAAATCCCACTGCAGTAACACAGTTAACCTTCTGAAGGGCTCGAGGTTTTATTACAGCGACACTCCTACACTCAACCTTCTCGCCTGAGCACTGGCGCTGACTATCCTGACACCCAGTTGGACACTTAAAGCAAAAGAAGTGTAAAATGACAACAAGCAGTCCGCTAAACTCCATCATTAGTGAGGTTAATGACCAGTGCTGGTTAATGGAGCCAAATTTTGGTGCAGTAGCTGAATCTCAAAAAATAAGAGTCACGCGGCACCTCTAATGGTTTGATTTATGTCTTCTGGAATAGATGTATAATTTTAGTTACAGTTGTTCATTACGGGAACTGCGAATCGCATCGGAAAAAATCTGGGATGAATTAAATAAGGGCTTTAGGCAGCCCAGGACGATGGATGGTTCGAGGTAATCTTGGTTTGCCATCTCATCCCTCTATCTCAGCCAAAACCGCTCATCTCTCATCATTGGACCGTGATTCGCATTCATCGGCCCAAAGGATCAGGTGCTCGCTTTGCCACAAATGGGCTAAGCGCCTCAGAGAGATTTAATGGTGCCTGGCTCATTGAAAAGCAAAAAATGTGCCACATGGTGAGGGAGGATAATTTGCTCTGATGGCCTTCACGTGTGAAACTCACGGAAAGCTGTGTAGAGCTCTTGAAGAGTCAGGTGACCGTCGTTGTTGTAATCGTCGTAACGCAGGAGGTCTTGCATGGTGCACTGCAATAAAATGTCTTCCAAATGCTCCTTTATGGAGATCTGTGAAAGAAAAACATGCGTAATACTGTACAAATCTTACAGGCTTATCATCAGTGAACGAAAAGAACTGTTTGTGTATTTTTCAAAGGCTCGCCCCATCTATGGACACAGACACACACAGCTTTATATCATCTCATATATGATGACATAATGAACTGGGCAAACAGTATCTCACCTCTGCCAGCTCTCCACCGCTCAGACGTCCATCCTGGTTTAGATCTAAATACTGGAACATGGCGTCCACCGTGGCTCTCTTTTGGTCCATTGCATTTCCTGAAGTGTGTTTGCCGTCCGTCCGGCTCCTATGCTGCATATCCAGCAGAATGCTCTTCAGCTGGTTATACTCAGCCATGGTGCACGTGTCGCCTGTAAAGACACCGCAGAGGAAGCGAATTAGTCTTCATGACCAAAGTCAGCGCACTGAGGAGTTTTCCCTTTATAGAAGGACATATTTGAACAGTCGGGGTCCCAATTAATTCACTGTAACCCTGTGATTTACACCCAAAGACAAAAGGTAAACATTCTTATTTAGACACTTTAGCTGTATGGCCGCCTCCTTTAGCAGCGGGGGATTAGCAAGCGTGTTTTAAACTGTCACATTAATTCCCATGCAGCTCTTACGTCTATAAAACATGACGGAGAGGATGAAAACCGTGATTAATCAAGTGTGCAGGTGGCTGTTTTTTTGCTCAAATTATACAAACACAGGCCACCCGCTGAGTCTTTCTATAAGAGCCTCGAGTGTGTGAGTGAACTTGTCATGAAGAGGCTCATTGAATATGATATATCCCTACGCAGCTTCCTCACACAATAGCTAATGCACACTGACCACCAACAACTATACGCCACAGGAATAGAAATGTCTTGTCAGCTCTCGAAGAAATATTTCAGCGTGTGTACGGAACGGAGGTTTCAGCTGTGATGATCGCTTTTATTTGTGGGAGCACAAGGTAATGTTCCAGAAGCTCAATTTTGGCAAAACACCTTTCATGAAAACCATGGAATACAAAAAAACGTAATAAATACTGAAATCACTTGTTAAATACATACTGTATATATGCTGTATATATCTATAAACATAGTTGTATATGTGGGATTAGGGTGAAATGATTATTCGCTTGTGGTTTCGAGCATCATGCCCTCAGTGTCATGATATGACAGGAGCATCTCAGGGTCGTCTCAAACCCGTCACTGATCCATCACTGACAGGTCACTACTGTTCAAACATGTTAATGAAGCACATCTATCACTCCAGCGCTGACGGAAAGGTCACACTGATACTGTAGAAATGGTTATGACACGCCATAAATCTGAGTTAATCTGGGTCTTCACTTATCTCCTTTTATCCTACGAAACAACAACACATTTTAGTTCACTTGAAAATTTGACTTCATTGACTTTCCATAGTAGGAATAAAAAATAAGTGAACCACATCTGTAATACAATTGAACTTTGTGTTACAAATGAAGAGTTTGGTTCCAAAATGATGTAATCATGTTTTTATTGTGTTAGTCAGCTGTATGTTTTGATGGCTTGAATAAAAACAAACCAACTGCAGTTTGATTGATATTAAATGGAATTCACAATTAAAAACATTTTGGAACCAAACTCTTCAAATATACTAATTTAGTAAGCATCTTCTTTTTATTATGAGGGGTTTTTGTACACATCAGTCGGATGGTTTCATTATAGTCGGGCCTATGGGAAGAATAAAATTAGACCTAATTCATCCAACATGTTAGTTTAGGTTTACTTGCAAACTTTTCTCTTTCAATTCCATAAAAAAAATATATTCATTAATAATAAATTACGTTTTTTATTGTATATAATAATGATCTGTACCACATTTGTGAAGCAGATCTAAATGTTAGATAACCAGAACCGGATCTTATTTATTTTAGTTTGAAATGTTTACATGAACTGTCTTCTACTATCCTAGTGTGGAAGTCTTTGTAAATCTGCTCCAGTTTTCAGCACAGGTAAAAGACATGCATCCGTTTTTTTCATAAAAACAGCCTTTTCAAATATCACGCAGAGGACCCGGTTAGCTTTAGGTTATATTTAGCTGTGATATACACCAGCAGAACAAATGTCAGAAAAGAGCATAGCTTTAGGTAACGGTTTGTGTCATTCACCGATGTATGTCATACAAGCTGAAATCAAGAATGTTGGAACACAAATGAAATGTCAGAATAATGAATAAACAGTGTTTAAAGGGAAATGTTCAGATAAATGTAGGACTTCATGAGAAATCATCAAGACTTCATCATGTTCTCAGTGTCAGCGCATGAATATTCTGTCCATCTGCACACACTAGAAATGTCATTTAGAATGAATGTATCTCATTGCTTATCAACACTACAGAATCACTCAGGCTGTCCTCGAGTCATCTCTCATACACAATCTGCCATTTCAAAGCCCCGAAACACTGCGAGTGACTGCTGTCTCGCAAGGTTTGCTTGAGTTGACTTCTCTTGTGTTTGTCCTGCTGTCACTCCGTCGGTAGGCTTTAGATTGTCCAGAGAAAGTCCAGAGAGATCATGAGAAGTGGAGACCAAACATGTAGAAAGTTTTGGGCTCTGTGTCATCTCACATTTAACTTCAGCTCAAGAGCTCAAGAGAGGAGAAAAGACATTTGGTGTGACTAATGGAAAAGATGTGTTGTCTAAAGGAAAGCAGAAGCTGTATTGTGGGCTCTCCTGCGTGCGGGTCTGCAGGTTGTTTCAGCACTCTTATTGTGAATCTACGGCTGTGAGATAACAGCATGACACTGGAGAGGTGATTCACACAGCCGGAATGCTTTAAAGTCAAAGAGTCAATCTAGCGAAAGGATTAAAACAATCACAATGTTCTTCAACCTTATATGACAAATGGGCAATTCCAAGTAAATGTCAACTTTAACATGAAAAAATGTGACCAAAGGTTTCCACTATACTGATGGATGAACAGATGTCAATAGTTGGTTTCAATTTTTAAAGCATTTCTTTAAAGTGAAGTTTTCTATAGTCAGGCAAGTGAATTGTCACATCCATAGCAACAGTCCATATTCCTAAAAATGGGCACGTGAAATAAAAGGTTATGTTCGATGAAGAGACGTTTCTGTCATGATTCTGCCTGCTCTTGTCTTGATTTTCTGGTCTAGGGGCAGAATCATGACAGACCCACGTGTTTTATGTGGAGAGAAACATATTATTGTCAATCAGGACATAATATGCGTTCTCTCCTGTCTCGTCATTTGGCCCCGCCCCTCTCGTTCCTAGTATTGCTTTCCTCCTGTGTCTCATTACCCACACCTGCTCATTGTTATCTCTTTGTTGTTTTTAAAGTGTTGTTTTGTTTGTGGTGTTGTTTTTTGTGTTTGGTGGGGGGGTTGGGGTTTTTGGGGTGTTTGTGGGGGTTTTTTTTTGTGGTGGGGGGGGTTGGTTGGGGGGGTGGGTTTGTTTTTGTTTTTGGTTTTTGTTGGTGGGGGGGTGTGTGTTTTTTTTTTTACGTTTCCTTCTACAGTTGCATTTGGTTTGCATACTTTAATTCATAGAAATCCTACAATCTATGTTGTCCTTTAGAATTGTGCATCCTTTTTGTCACATCCGTGTCACAAACTCATGCTTTCTGATAGTCAAATATTAACAGATGCTTACATATAGTGTTAATACTTACATTGTCTGAGAATTGATATTACTGTAACTTCCCACATGCACGAGTGTTGGAGTCATGATTTTAACTTAGATGTCTATAGTTTGAAAGCTGAATGTTATGGTTGAGCATGTATGATAAAGTTAAAATGACTGAAAAATCATATTTTGGACGTATGTTTTAATGTAATTCTCAGCTCTTCCAAATACAATTAATGTGAAATATAATTGCAGAATGTCTGTTTCTTACAACGTTTACATTTATAAGATATTGTAGAATACATTTGTTTTGATTTAGAATAATGAAGTGTGTGGATTATCATCTTATGAAAGCACATTTTGAAGTGTAATGACAGTCGTGGCAGAAGCTCATGCAAAGCGCTCTCTGGAAACAAACTCCATTAATCACTGAAAGACAAATTCATAAAATACTATTGAAAATGAATCCTCGAGAAGTTGGAAAAGAGTTATGTGCAGTGTCAGTATATAGCAGAAAAGGAATCTGCTCGTTTGACAGTATATTTGAAGGTTATAAGCAATAGGACTAATCCCTGTGGATAAATGTCACAGCCAGGCTCAACCAATGCGTATATTTAGATCCCAACTAAATATAGATCCATAGTTGAATTACTTCTCCTCTAAAGATTAAAACAGTTTGCAGAATATCCAGTATATTCAATATATATTACAACACTTGAAAACACAGGAGTAGTGTGTTAAAGGACCAGTGTGTAGTTTTTTGGAGAATCTATTGAAAGAAATGCAATATAACATACATAGCTATGCGTTCAGAGGAGTAAAAAGACTCAAAGCGTTCTGTTTTTCTTACCTCAGTTTTAGCTATTTCTATTTACATACAGTGCATGGACATGTTGTTTCTACATAGCTCTAAACAGACAAGCTTCTCTAAAGAACGCATTTTGTGAATACATTACGACAAATCTAATCCTGTGTACTGGAAGTTAACGGCAGTCCCCTTGGAAACCCTCTATATGATAATCCAGTGATGAAACTAAAACAGATCTACACACACAGCACTCGGGCAGAGCTCAGGTGAAAGAGAAGAGATCAGAATCTGCACGGTGAAATGAAATGAGTGTGCTGACATTTAAATAAAAATGTTTTGGAAATATTGCGTTCTTCTATCAGAAAACATAAACACTAACACTAAATTCAAAGCCATTAATTTTACAACATCATTCTTCAGGAAGTGACATCATTTTTATTGGGAAACTAATGAAACAAACAATTTCATGTATGATGACTAGAAATATCTGACTTGAGCTTTTTATTAAAACACGGCCACAGATACTCCAGTGTCTCCTAAAATGTTAAACCGTGTCTCTCCTCAAAATACCGTCCCTACGGTGGCTTTCAAAGATAGAAGCCTCATTTAAGTGTCCCAGACCCGTAGATGAGTCGGGCATTTTGAAACGGTCCACATTGACTGATCACTCAGCAACAAGTTTCCCAAGCTATGACATTGCGAAGCTTCTTTTTGTAAAAACTGAAGACATCGGCAAGGATAGAACTAGCTTAAAAACCAGTCAAAAGTTAAGGTATGGCAGCACGTTTCTTTCTTTCAGTCATATATCCATTAGGAAAGACTTTACAATATGCTGCAGTCATTTTTCAGAAATGAGATGTAATATCACACAATGTAATTCCAAGTCAAGATGAGAAACATAGGAATGATGTTTTAATTTCTGTATTAACACCACGCCGATCACACACACACACACACACACACACACTGATGTTCATTGATGTGAAACAGTGTTTGGTGCTGTGTGAGAGTGTTGAGGTAAACAGGCTGAATGAAAGCCATTACCTAAAGAGCAGAACTAATGAAGGATCTCATTCATAAATCAACACTCCGTATCTATCTGGGTCAAATGTGTTTCATCAATAACAGCACACTTATGAATGAGCACACGAGCCTAATGAGAAAAAAAAGGATTTTAATGAAAAAGCCGAACTTCTTTATTGTGTTTAACAGACTATTTGCCCGATGAATTAAACGGAAGCAGTTTAAGCAACATGAAACTGCATTTGCAGCCCATTTACATCTTTAATGTGACATATTTCTGAGGGAATAAGATGTTTAATGAGAAACATAAGAAGACTGGAGTCTGAGCTCAGTTTGCAGTGGATTGCACCTCAGAGAAGTTCACTTTTAGCATTTTGATCAAATATCGTTATGAAGTAAATATACAGCCGCAGAAAGAATGTAGAGACCATTTCATCATTCATAAAATCAGATTATAAAATGATATTTACTTTTTTAATTTATTTGCCAAAAAATGTTGATGACAGTTTTCATGTGTCTTGTCATGCCGTCGGTCTTTCGCAGTGGTGTTGGATGACTTGGTCACTCCTGAGGTTTGATTGAGTTGAGATTCAACAAAAATTGCATTTTTTCCAGAGTTGTAAATGTGATGCCTTTTGCACAATACGTCCCGGAACATGCTGCTTTTTGGAGCCTGACAGTCATAAACTGTCATTTTATGGGAAAATGTTATTCTCGTGTTATGTTTAATTTAAAAAGAAAACTTGAACTCCTCACTAAACAGTATCATTTGATAGTAACCATCACAAAGTCATTTCAGCCCAATAACTCTCCATACAATACATCACAGAGAGACCTCCATCAGCTGTGCTTGTCAAATACAACAACATGTTTTGAAGCTTCAAATCCATTCAAATATCCATTGGCACTGAAGCACTTTTTGTCTTCCCTGTTTGTTGCCGCACATTGAATATGAGGACACGCACGCACGCACGCACGCACGCACACACACACACACACACACACACACACACACGCACACACACACGCACACACACGCACACACTAAATCTGAATTTATGCTGTGTGCAAATGTTATGCCAATACCCACCTCCCCTTTCTGTCTTTTTTTAGCTTTTCCCTCCTTCAATTAATATCACGGCACATAGTGTGCTTCATTACCCAGAGAGACGGAGGGGGAAATGTGTGCCGACTGATAATATGAACACATGTTTCCCCTAGAGCGACCTTCATCTCCCACAATCCTCACCATCAGACGGATGGCTAATCTCAACAAAATGACTGAACTCTTAATTAAAACCCAGACAAAAGTCTTTTTTCTCAACACTTCTGCTGAGCTGAATTCAAGAAAGTGAGCAAACCCAGATGCCCTGAGCAATATTCACAACACATTTCACTACCATGTACAACGGGACCATGTGCTTGTGGATTTTCACTTCAACACTTACGATCTAGGTGAAGTAAATAAATGTTTACAGAAATAGAAGTCCTAACAGAAGAACTGTGTCTGAGATGGTTTAGTCTGTGGAGGATGTTCTTCGACTCATTTTGGGGAAATAGAAAGCAGAACGGTGCCATCTGGCACCGAACGACACGGTTTCACAACACCAACCGTTGGGTCTGATGATGGAACAGCGCTAAGTATTTATAGTGTGAAAACAGGTCCTTTTTTTCACACATTACATCAGTTTTTAATTTTGTCCAACGGTAGAAAAGTTTGAAAATATGATTTATATGTTCTTTCGGTATAAAGCCTTTATAGCATTAAGATGACATTCATTTTTACATTTTGAGAAAAGACAATTGTTCACACTGTCACAAGCAGATTATTCCTGACAACACGGGTAAAAAAGCATCGAGTCTTATGAAATAAATTATGTTTAGTGAGTTTGAATTGTGCCTATAGATCCAATATGCTATGTAACCTCATGTTTACTGTTATGGTCTCTGCCCCAGGACTAGTCAGTTAGTTAGTTACATACTTTACCAATGGGAAATTCACAGTTTTCCAGCGGTATACATACATTAAAAACAATACAATAAGAAGAAAGAGAAAAGTTTTAAAATATGTACGTAATAATAATTTAAAAGTCCTTATGGAGCATCGCAAATAACTGAAGGGTAGAAATGAAATGCATGATACGATCACTCAACATGCGTCACAGCAGACAGTGCAAATGATTTCTCATCAGAGAAACAACGGCAGAATAAACCGCTCCAGAGGTGACCTAACGGCACGGCATGTGATGTAATGGAGCAGTATATAGTGCAGGAGTGCACGTGACCGTCGTGTTGAGATTTCCTACTGTTTCAACAGCTGTGCCTTTCAAACACCGTCACCTAACATGAGCGCGAATGTGCACAGATTCCCGTCACCGCGCGATTTAATAAGCCCACGACACTTTCATTTCAAAACACATCTTCTCCTCCCAATCCATTTAGCATTTTAGCAGGCTGATGGCGGCTCGGCCTGAGAATGCGGTGAATAATGCATCTCGACGAGTAATGCTGGAACCCAGAGGGAATTTGACCAGATGTCTGTACACCTGCTGGTGCATCTAGTTGTCACGCTTGTTTGCTTTCATTTATGATCGCAAGTAAACAGGTTTGAGATTCATTTTTGACGCGATGAGCAAACGACCTGCCTTCATTCAGCACTTGCTTAGTATTTCAAGCAGATTTTCTTCAGCCGGTTATACAAATGTATGCATGTACATCAATTCGTAGAATACGAAAATACCTTCGGTCCAGCATAATAAGCACAGACGACACTCTTCCAGAATAATGGAATATATACCAACCACAGACGTGCCGTGAAGATGCAAGTACAGCATTGTGTAAAACCAAACACTTGCTTATGAACTTATTATCATGAATAAAATGATGTCTGTTTACATCATAGCGAAAATATTTCACCTACGTTTCCAAAATCATTCAGTTCTTTGTCCTTCATCTTAGCTGAATTGTATTCTTTCTTTTATTCTCTCGCCGGTCAGCTATTGAATCTAAAGTTAATCCCTTAAACCCAGTGACAAGACACCGAACGATCCCAATTATCTCCATAGCACGAGGTGAATGAAAGAGAAAGGCTTTTTGTGTTGACATTCATCAGCAAACGGTTTCTTGAGATGTGAGAATGTGTGATGACTGTAATCATTGTGGCAAATCTCAGAGCGTCTCAGGAAAAGATGGAGACCGATGGTAGCGACGGTGACATAAGTATTGATCCTAATCGAGAGCCTGTAAAGTGTTTCACCAATACTGACGATATTCTCATACCACTCAACACCCAACACAGGAATCTTATTACAGCATCACACCCGTCTGACACGTCACTCAAAGGTTTGGCCTGAAAACTTGCCTAAAGAAAACAAACACAAATCAATAGATTTATTTCTGCCTTTGAGGTTGACATGAAAACAGTAAAGACGGCGAGCGCCTGTAATAACACACAGAACTTTGATATAACCCTTTATTCGCAGCACACTACAGTAGCAACATGAATGCATGTGCTTTGGCAGAAATGTGAGTTTTCATTCATTCATTATTAACTCATTTAATGTGTTTATCAGAAAAAATGGATCTGTGTTTACTTGTGTCACGATATGACATCATTCGTGTCTTTGTATTTTTAAAAATCAAATGAAAAGATATTGAAATTAAATTAGATGTGCTTTTCAATTTTAAATGTCTTTCAAAACATTTCCACACGGCTGTTTGAATTAGAATGATATCAAATGATTTACACAAAAACCTTTTTCTCTGTTGTTTTTAGAGGTATAAAGCATTGAAAGTCACCGTCCCTTTAGCACAACCAACCCATGAATAATGCAAACAACTGCACATGATGGGAAACCTGGGACTTTCTGTTCCTCCGGCCACTTACATTTTTTACCTCTCTTAATTTTGGCTTGGACACAGCTGCTGTTTTCTCAGCTATGAAGACCTCTGGGTCAGAAACAGATCACATACTGTATTGAGCTCATCTCACAAACCTCAATCTGTACGTCATGGTGCTTCTTCTGACTTCTGTAATCTATTATCTGTCTCTTTGACAGTTACAGTATCCGCCTTTTAATAAAGGATCATTAACTGTGTTTGCTTAGACTGAACAACACAACCTCCATATCTGAAAATCACAATGTTGTAGAGACCAGTCACACACGCAATTCCAGCAACAACCTCAGTACAATTTCACTTTTTCCGAGCATGTAAAAACCCAGCAGTTTAACGGTAGTTATATTGGCCCATTATTCATTTCTTATTTAGCGTTATGAACCCTCCAAATGCCTGCCACATCCGTCCGCAGCAAAATGCAGAAAGACTTAAGAGTTAGATGTGTTTGATCCTCCTGTGATAGTTGAGATAAATCAGCATTATAAATGAACTGCTTCATATCATAAACTGCAGTTTGAGAGGGAAAATGAAGATTCTTGATGTAATGGTAGCGTTGGCCTTTCATAAGAATTAAGGCTTCGAGGATGATAGTAACAAGGAAACTAATCCCTCTAGACAAAGAAAAGCATTTCATCATCCAAACATAGTTCCACAGAGATGGAAACTTTCTTTATTTTGACTAGGTCACCTAACGCTGAGCACAAAAGAAAAGTCACAGTTCTGAGTTCAAACTGTTTCTTGTTATTTCCTCTTTTATTATCAATAGGGGTTTTCTTCAAGTGCATTGTTTCAATACAGGAGCCAACTATGGAGTTTTGCTGAGATGCATGTGAACGTTAGATCCCATTGACGTTTATTAGTGAATGTTTGGCTCAGGAAGTCTATCTCAGCAGGTGGACTATACACGTGGGACAAAACTTCTACTTCACACCAGCCCACTCAAATTCTCCAGCACTTCAAGCCATGACTGATCAGACACAAGACTCAAATAAAAAATAAAAGTGTAGACACGTCACTCTCAAATGAAAGCATATTGCAGATGCGATAAGAGTAAGATTTGAACTGTATTTGATATTTAATAGAAGGCGTCTGTATGTCTGCTGGTGTAGATCTGCTGAACGCGAGACCAGTGGAGATGTGTTGAGGGAAAAGCTTGCTGAATGTTAAGATCCTGGGAAAGTAATTGGCCTTCAGAATCCAGTCCCTCCAGACAGAAGGGCACACGGTGAACATCTCCTGCTGTGCTCATAAACATTAGCGGCATCTCATCAGGTTCCTACAAAGGTGAGATTTGACTTCATTTGTATGACAACTGTCATTTATTGGTGCATCCAGATTCAGACACTTGATCCTTCTGCTGTGGCCTCTACGGTCCAAGAAGTTCAAAGTGAAAAGAGACTACGGAGGATTTGTGTCACCAGCTCGCCAAATGACTGTAGCCAACATTGACATTTATAAAAAAAATATTTTAGTCTTGTCAGCCTTTGCTATTTTTTGGGGGGTTCAAGAAAGCAAACTAGACGATTTAGAGAAGCCAACGAGAATATTTTTAAGAGCGTAGGTGCACAAAGGAATGTACGTGTTCATTTCCAGATTTGACTCCTGACACAAAAATCTAAAGTAAACGTGTATTTTTGAATGATAGTGTAAATAGATAAAGAAAAAGCAGACAAATATCACAGTGTTATGAAGGCACCTGTGTCTACCATAAGAGAGTTCAGTATAGAGGAGGATTGTGAGAGAGGGATTGAGACGCTGCCCTCTTCTAATGAGCACACAGAGCTCATGGCAGCAGGTATTAGTGCTCATTTCTCTTGCCGGGCCCATGGGGATGAAACAGAGAAATGGGGAGAGGACGTAAATATTCTCGCTGTGTATGTGAGTGTGAAGACTCTGTCAGGACTCACGTGGAGAGTGCAAACCAAACCAGACACGATGAACCAAATATATTTGTATTATGACACGGACAAGTGCTTAATGATACACGCCATTCAGATTCGTTCCATCAGTCAAATCTACTTATTCTGGAGGATTTTCCCACATTTAAGACTTAAAATGACAAACATCCAAACTAAACAGAATGTGCATCACCGTTTAAACATTCAGGGTCACTTTATTGAATGTTTCTCTTGACCTTACAATGCTTTAAAGTCTAACATTAGTTTGGTAGATGCTAATATAGTTGTGTCAACATTTTAGTTTGTTGCTTTACAAGACTTAATGTAAAGTTTTATGAGTTAATGGAATTAAACTGAATAAGGAAGAAAGGTAAATCAGTAAGAGCTTATAACATATCTCAGGGTGAGACCATTAGAAGTTATTTGAGAAAATGACAAGAGAACATATATCAATGTTTCGACATGTTTTATTTTCTGTAGTCGCAGCACAAGTTACAGACATTTAAGTTTACAAACAGTTATGCTAAATAAACGACCAGGAGACTAAAATTATTAGATATTATTTACTAGAATAATTGCACTTATTATATAGAGCACCATGTAGTGTGTTTGACCTTTTTTTGTGTTTTAAGGTTTGTATTTTCCCCTGTAAAGCTGCTTTGGAACAATGCACATTGTGAACAGCGCTATATAAATCTAATTGAGTCTAACAGTTGAGATCCCCTGACTCACAGGGTTTGGCCCACTGTCTGCTTTCCCTGTTCATCTCATCTCACGCTACACACAGCGTCAGGTATGCGGCTCAGTTCATCAGTTGTTGTTGAACTCCATTAAATAGGCTATTTTATTCACTTGAAATGAAGTCATTCTCTTTAATGATGCTGATTCATTGATAAATGAGTTGTGGCAAAGAATGCTGAATGTATTTTTCCACACAAATCTGCTATGTTAGCGATTAAAACGTTACTTAACGTTAGCTTGTTTACAATAGCTTGTTGCATAGTGCATCACACACGCTGAAGCCATTTCCCATGCATCGTTCTATTTATGGTGACCTGGCATAATGTTAACATTAACGGCCACAATTAGCCACGATCCTTGCCATTCAGGTCCTGTGTCAAACACAGTCGCGTCCATACCGGTGACAATATAGTGAATATTTAGTGAATTTCAAACCCTTTTTGTCCACAAAGGGTGCACAGCTTTCATTCAGTGGGAAAAGGTGGTTTTCTCAGCAATCTTTTTTGATAAGCTAAACATTCAGTTGACTGAAACTCATCAACGACTAGGCCTACAACACAGAATTTAAGCATCCGTCACTGTTACTGACTGTTTGGGTACACGAACATGAAATGAATCGCTTTAATGTAGATTATGGTGACTTCTGTTATATATCTTTTTCACAAAAACAGTCATTGGATTTATTTAAATTTCATTGTATGTTGATGACTAAAAATCAGCTTTAACATTGACTTTGAAAATAACCCTAATGACGCTCCATGTCTCCATGCTACGATAATGATAGTAGCAAGGCTTTCCCCTGTGTTCACATATCTTTATATATTATTTGTGTTCCCTTGAAAAATTGCTCTTGAGAAATTTCGTTTATTGTCCCCGCTACTGTTAAATGAAATTTTCACCCATGACCCCGCCCACTGGAACAGTTCTTCACAGGAACTGAATTTTATACAACAACGGCATACTTTAGAAAACGATCATGATGATATTACAGCACACAGATATGTGTTATTCATGAATGAAGTGCTGTTATATGTTTCTGCAGCTAGTTATAGAGAGCTGACAGGAAGACGACAGGCAGATAGAGTAACTGTAGTTCTGACTGGTTGTGGCTGCTGTTATTCATTCGCTTTGAGTTCCGAGTAAACAAAAGTGTACCTAGAAGCTCTTTGTCATTTTTCAGACGCTTCAGTATTTTTATTCATTTAAAACATATTGTGGAAGTGATAGATGAACACGCAGTCATGCACAGGAGCTAATCAGAATGAATGGCAGGGAAACATCTTCTACTAAATAATGATTCAACAGTAGATCGTGACATTTATTATATAGATTTGTGGCTGTTGTTTTCAATTTGAATTATAAATGTTGCAGATTGACCGATTAATGTGATATTAATTTCAATAACAATATAACTTGTCTTTATTTTGCTTATTCTCTCTTAATTATTTATTTTAGTAATGCTTTAGTAATACAGTACGTGGTGCTAGAGTGGCATATATATATATATATATATATATATATATACAGTATATCTCCTCATTGGAGGCTGAGCCCGCCTAATATCGAAAGCCTAGAATCGCCCCGTGGGCTAACAAGATAGGAAATCTCCAAGGAATAGAGGAAGAGCCCTGCTACTTTAAGATGTGTAAACACAGGTCCCTAAAGTTATCACTTTTCCAGATTGGTTAAAAATAGTATTTTAATTTCACTGTTTTCAATTGTAATTCAGCAGTTCAAATGAAATCGCTTGGGTCTGAGGTAGCTCATTTGAGTGAAAGCCATCACTGAAACCCCAGACCAAGACTTGAGTCCTGAGTGAGAGGCATAGAGAAAAAGACAAGCAGTATAAAAGCACTGTCAAAGTTTCTTAATCCGATGTAAAGACGCCCTTTCAAAAGAGATTATGCTGTATTTCAGCTGACTGACCAGCGTTTGAAGATGAAGGTCTGAACTGAGCATGTCTTCTTTGGCCCTCAGACCCAGCCTAAAGCCTTCAATTCAAGTGATGCTAATAGAACAACAAAGCCATATTAACAGAAAGGCAAATACAGACTGAATACACAATTTACTTCACTGGCATATCAGCGTCTCTGGTGGCTGAGAGGGATGTTTATGTGAATAAACATGGGACGTTTAAAAGTAGAACAGGACATCCATTTTAAATAGCAAATTCTCATATGAATCTCATGGGAGCAATAAAGTTAATGAATTGGCCATGTGACCTGAGGGACTCTGTTTATTCTCCACCACAAAAGAAGGACGGAATCTCTTTTGAGCTCATTTATTACAAAAACAAGACAAAACACAAAAACAAAAAACATTTGAACATCCAACATATCAGTTCAGAAAGAGAGCGTTCAACATTAATGCTCCGTGTAAATGCTCAAAGAAAAGCTTAGTGTCATGGTTCTGCCTTCTCTTGTCTTGTCTTGATTTTCTGGTCTAGGGGCAGAATCATGACAGACCCACGTGTTTTACGTGGAGAGAAACATATTATTGTCAATCAGGACATAATATGCGTTCTCTCCAGTCTCGTCATTTGGCCCCGCCCCTCTCGTTCCTAGTATAGCTTTCCTCCTGTGTCTCATTACCCACACCTGCCCATTGTTATCTCCTTTGTTAGTCACCCTATTTAATGCCCTCTTGTCTATTGTCTTGTGCTGGTTCTTTGTTTCAAGGTCCCTGTTATAATTTTCTTGACTGCCGTGCATTTGTCCTGTTCACCCACACAGTTCATGACACTTAGGTTTAGGATCATTCTCATGTGAGCATTATTTTATAAAACTAGGATTATAATAATCCGAATATGTGGGCCAGTTTTCTGGACAGTGATGAGATTAAGCCAGGACTAGACCTTCATATGTATTTTCTAATTTATATTTATTATATTTGCGTTGACTCAATGCTGATGTGGCTGATGGATCATAAAGGCAACTATATTTACTACTTTATAGACTAATTACTAACTATTTATATTTTAATCAAGTGATATCAGTATTATTTTACATGCATTTTTTTTTGCATAACAATTGTATTAAATAAACAATTTGTTGCATTTTATTGTATGTTCATTTTATTAAATATGGGTCGTGTACGTTTTTTGCATTTAAGTTTAGCCAAGTAACAGTTCTTCTACTGCTAACACAAAATAATTTCGGCTAGACATACTGTAACAAGGTTCAATAAAAGGGAAGGAAGAAGACATAAATGAACTTTTAATTAAATAAACACACCATAAAGTCCCGGCCTGGTCCTCTCAAACTGACGGTCCGGTCGCTCGTCCTCTTATGCTCCCGATCTTCTCTGTGATACGAGACGGCTGCGCGCACAGCTGATGCTCATTATCACTCACACACCCTGGCTCTCGTCCTGCCTACCTCGCTTACACATACTTTTAACTTACTAGCTTAATGTATTTACTTCTTTTGCTTGTTATCAGAAATAATCTACAAGGACTCCATTCTTTGCAAATGTGCACCGGCCAGGCCACAAAAGCGCTGCAGTAACATGTGTTTATGTTGTTGCTCTGAAATCTTCTACACTCAAAAAAATATATAAATGCTGCAATACAGAACTAAAAGTGGTTCTTTGCTTGTAATGATAGGGGAATCACTTTTTGTTCTGTATTGCAGCACATCTTGGTATCTTACCATAACAGCCGAAGAACAACTTAAGCACAAAAATATGGTTTTATATAGCACTAAAAGTGGTTCCCCTTTGATTATGAGCCAAGAACCACTCTTACTGCTATATAGCATTATTTTGTGTTTACTCCGAGTAATACAACTTTATTTTCAAAACCTTTCAACTTGTTTCTCATAATTCCATCTCATTCAATATTTACCTTTCTTTTTCCAAAGTACTTAACAATTGTCTTTTAATTTTTTTGAAATTTAAACAGAAAAATGATGTGTTCCAGAAAAGTGGAAAACTTAAATATACGGTAAAATATTGTTTCCCCCTGTAAAATTATAGGATATGAGGACATCACCCTTTTTCTGTAATTTTGTAGTTTTTGACCGAAGAAATCTTGAAAAACCCCGTAAATATTGTGGCAGCTGGAGCGGCAGAATTTAAAAAAAAAATACGTTTCCACTTTAAAATGACACCCCCAATCCTATTTAAAAAAATACAGAAAAATCTGTAAAACACCCAGTCAAATTCAGTTTTTTTATTTTACGTGGAAAATCTTTAAAAATAATGTGTAAAATGACTGGGTTTTTAACAGTGTTGTACAGACGTGAAATATATGTACTGTAAGTGTTGATTATGTTTCAGATGGCTTAGCAGTGAATGTCGAACACTGCTCATTGAGCTGCATTTCTTTGAAGCTATGTTGATACTGCACAAATATGAGACTCACTGCTGCAATAAATAAAGCCAAAGCAACTAAACTTCAATATACTCTGCGTGTGACCTGAGTCTTACTGAGATGAACTGAAATACCTCCCAGGCTTTCTTCAACAGGACTGCATGTTTTGATGGTGGACACGGGGATTCAGAGGGTCCGGAGAGAGTCGGGCATCAGTCGAACACTATGGCGCTTTGTTGTGGCACTCTGGTGGGCTGTGAGAGATGAAAGACTCGCTTCCAATAGACCGTGTTACTTTATTTTGTGTGTGTTGAAGGTTGTGTGTTTTAATCAAAGTTAAGTTGAACAAATGACCCCAGGAGGCATCTTTCATTTGAATGTTCAGCACTCTTTCAAGAAAGAGAGTAAGAACACATCATGGTGGGCTGGGGAGATGTCTAATCGATAGATACGTGACAGATGGAGTACGTTGGGCTGGATTTTACATGACGAGAGTGAAATCATATCAAGTTTGATAGTAAAATTTGCAAACACTGTACAATTTGCATTCCCAAACACATCTAATGAATATTTTCATTTTAATGAAACATTCGAAAGCTCCACATTTCTGTTACTGTAAGTCACCACTGTAAAATGACTTTATTATTATTTTTAGTTATGATATCATTCTGATATAGCAGGACTTTTGTATTAGTGCATTGCTTTTTTTCTATAAATGTCCAACAACTACAATGTTAAAATGTAACAAATCATTTTTGTCTTGATTTTAGTGAAAAGTATCTAAAACTTCTAAAATCAATTTACTATTACTTGACAAGAAAGTGACCTAAGATATTAAGTCTGTTTATGTTAAAAACAAGCAAAAGGTCTGCAAACAGGATGAGAAATATAAACTTGATACCTAATTCAAGTTTAATTTTTCTCACCCCGTTGGCAATGGTTTTCCCTTGTTTTTTTACAAAAACTCAATTCTAACATTTTTCTCTTTAAACATATCTTAGGTCAAGAAAGTGCATCTTGATCTTCAATGCTCTAACAATGTAGACAGTCCAACAACATCCATCTAACAGCATCAAGCATTACAGTAACATAACATCAAAAAAGAAAATTCTGATCCTGGACTAAAGAACATTTCATCATAAAATAAATCCAAAGATCTTTAATATCTCCTGGACGGCCGTGATATTAAATAGAGATCAAGCTGCAAACTTTACTGAAGTCTCTGCTTTCTTTGATACTGTGTGAAGACACCTGTCATGTTTCAGCAGCGATCTCTGCAATTCTGATGCCAAAGTCTGCAATTTCTCATCCATGAGCCGTGAGAGAGACGTCTCTGAGAAATGTAACTAATCCGGTGTACACATTTCTACTGAGCAAAAATTCACAAGTGAAGTGAATGAAATGACAATGTATACATGTAGATAAACAAAAGAGCTTCTCCTTTAATTAGGATTAAACATGTATCCGGAGGTGCTGTTTGTCTTCATGCGCTCTTGTTTATAGCTCATATACTCATGAAGCTCTTCAGACCGCACGCCTCTGTGCACAACACTACTGCCTGCATGATTATTTATGAGGTGGAATATTGTCAAGCGCTTCATGTGCTTCACAATGACCTTCATTTAGTTAGAAGCCCTAAACCTTGACCGTGTTATCGTGAGGAAAATTCCCTTACGCATTACACTGTACATCACAAACTGTAACTTATGGAGTCGTGTCACATGTGAGGGCTCGCTCTAGATATCAGTACTACACATAAATATGGTTTATGATGTTAAACAGGTTGAGTAAGGTGGGGGGGGTTTCACTCTCACAGATATGATTAATGAATATTGCTGTAAGCTCACTATATGAGAAAGACCATTACAATGTGTGATGCACCAATTTACAAAAGGTAAAAACATCACACGCTTTTAAAGAAATGTTCTGGATTCAAGGACTTCAGACAGAAATGTATTCACACTTCATATTGAATGCTCGGTCCGGTCCGCATGTTGCTTTAGATAAAAGCAAACTCTGTGTAGATGTATTGTAAAAAGATCTTGTCATGACCATGTAAAGCACACAGGCATGCCTTAAAAAGGCCCTATACTGTAAAATTAAGATTTAGGCAGGAATAAAAAATGCACATCTTTATGTTTTAACCCTCTCCCACTGTAAGTGCATAACCATCAATATAATGTCGAATTATTTTCAGTGGTCATTGAGCTCTATCTGTGTCAAACCCTAAAAACTTTCCTTTGAGATCAATCCTTTAGTAGAAGCAGTAGATGGATTCTCTGATAAACACAGCATGTACGAGTTCTGGTCATCTTACCTTTGAAGAAGCAGTCTTTACTGTGGAGGACATAAATCCTGCGACGCTGCAGGCAAGCGGTGCGGTACAGCTCGCAGTGGTTCTCATAAAAGTGTCCATCAGAGCCGCAGACGGGCACAAATGAGCTGTGGCATTTTTCCTGGCAAACACACTCTGCACGGCCTGTTGCATCCCTGACCACACACTCCCGCCCTCGACCGCAGTACGTCCTCCGGCACGGCCCCTCATCTGGAAAAAAGAAAGATCAACCTGAAATCTAACAGGACTCGCTTGATACACATTTTCTGATCAATCAGTGCACAGTGTTCCAACGGATGAGTAGCTTTGTTAACTTTCATCAATTCAAATAAAAATGCGAACATGGATCTGGAGTTCAGTTCTGTTTCAGCTGCATCTTTTAAATGTGGATGACCAACGGCTGCAAAGCCATCGACAAATCACTGCTGCCTGCTACACACTACACTTCACATACTTTTATGTTCTCAATGTTGTGCTTTTGTTAATGCACATCCGACAGAATTAACAAACTATAAAAAATACTGCATTGTTCTGTAATATTTACTTGAGTATGTTTCAGAATCACTGTAGTATGCGGGAATTGTATTACCGTTTCATTACAGTTTACTACAGTGAATGCTATAAACACTTTATACAGTTAACGTTTAACCTAAACCAAGAACAGGTACGAGGAGACATTAACTCAGACCGCTGACTGCACATAGTAAATGTGATCCCACCAACATCGCCAAAAGATACTCACAACCCCTGGAGAGGCCACCGAGCACCTTTACTTGACTTATTATTATTTACTGCAAATCAACAACCCATCAGCAGACAGTAAGACATGCTCCACCACCACGACCTTGTGTCTGCATGTCAAGGTTGCAGACGATTACGGGATCATTTGTATTCGCTGAGCGTTGAAGATTAGGTGCTTAGCTGAGCCCTGCTTCTGTGACAATGATTTTTCTTCTTTTGACGCCAGCTCCAAAGCGTTTTCCCTCTTCTGAGTTAAATAATCTATCCAAACCATAAATGTTCCTTATGAAGCACTATTTGTAATTCTGCTATTAATTCGCTCTTTTTTGCAATCGTGGGACGCGCTGGCTAAAGTGGGCACAACTCCCATCTGAACCCCACTGCGGTTTACTTAAGAAGCTAAAGACTTGATTTGTAATCCATCGAGTCTGGGCAGCGAGACAATGCGAAGCATGAATCTTAAAGGTTCCACAAAAAGCTTTCTGACTGTGCCAAGCTGCCGAGCAGAGGAGCTAATGCGTTTTGTTTATCACTGCCGTATTGTTATGTGACTTTTAAAAGCGGCAAGCCATCGCTTTTCCAACTCAGTAAGTCAGCCATTAATTCTAAGCCTGGATGATACATACTCAAACATTTCATATGAATCGTCAAATAAATCACAGAGGGAAGTGTTGTTCGACTGCCGTGGATTACTCTGCATCTCATCCTATTGTCTTCAGCTAAATGTGACTAATTGATTCCATTCACAGGGACGAGAGGATACGTGCGTGTAATCCCACAAAACAACATCTCGCTGACATTAACAACAGACCACCCCTTCAAGCTCCAGGGTACATCTGTATTAAAGCTCCAGCACAACAAAGCCAGTCGGGCCAAGTCTCCTAAAGCTGAAATTTACAACTTCTTTAGCGTAAGCAGTTATTGAGCATGTACGTTGCCGAAGTGGTCTCTTTACATTGCCCCGACTCACAACGGTAAGCTTTTAATAATTAAATAAATAACTTCGATGTTAACTGATTAACATGTATGAAGTACATACAGTAACAGAGGTGGCGAAAGAAGGGCAAGAGTTACAGATTGCAGCTTTTACTATAGAATGACATCATTTGCCAAATGTACTCTGTGAAAACCATTTCCTTTCAGCAATACAGAAATGATTTGGGCACGAGACGGCGAATGTGATCTGGAAAGGTCTATACATGCCTGCATCATAGCTCAATGTTTTAGTCCTACAATAATGTTAAAACGATTTTTTACATTTCCTAAACTACGCACTTACATTTTTACAACTTGTGTTTTTACGATATGGTTTCTAAGACTGCCACAGTGTTGTGAGTTGGTTGCTACCGAGTGTTCTGGGTGAAGAAACGTTTACACAACACTGTTTTAACTCAAAATGGAAAGAAATCTTTTATTGCCATTCATTTTCAGAACAACAGCGAGGAGGCTTAAAAAACGAAGTCTTTGAAAATGATAGAAGTATAGTATGAGAGCTCACCCCAGGTCTATTTTAGGTTCTGGGGCCTCATTTATAAAATGCTAATCAGATCCGAGAATGTATGCACAAAAAAACTTGTGTGTACACATTTCTTCCAGATGTGAAATCTACATGCAGCATATTCATTAGCTTATTAAAAAGCAGCAGCCAACGGTCAAATCCTCTATTTTAGAATGACAATAGTTTATCCAGGCTGAAATCCACCTGCTGTTGGCATAGATAGAGGTTCACGCGCACACACTTTTTTTTGGTGGCCTCTTAAGTGGGATTAGTGGTGGAAATTTCTTAAAATCAACACTTACTGTTTGAAAAATAAAAGCCCAATAACTTGCTATACTTTTTTTAATGACTTGGTATACAGTAATAATCCAAAAGTGAACAATGGATTCAATGAAACTCTCATGTCAAAAGGGGCGCTTTCCAACTGTTTGAGTTCAGGAACAAAGTAAAAGTAAAGGGGGCTGCCATTCTTTAACTGAGTTTTCCCTCAGGCCATTTCCCAGATCGCATTCGCACTGGCAAAAGGAACTTTTCAGTGACGTCAGCTGGTCGACAGCGATGTAATTTAACAAAAAACAGAAGTTCGGCCAATCAGCGTTTGCTTATATCACAGGTCGTTCCTATCCTGCTGGTTTAGACCCTGCCTCAGAAGAAAGAGCTAAAGTGTTCCCCTAAAAGCTTCTTCCAAACTATATTTCCAGCCGGTTCCTGTGGTGCAAACACAACAAAAAGCGAGTACTTCTGACAAGTCACTCCGCATCTACAAAACCTTCCTGCAGTCCTAACTCAGTTCTTATAAAAAGTGAACCATCCCTACTTTACTTTTAAACCACATTTCAACACTTTTTACAATAAGGTTGAATTTGTAACTAACTAACCATTAACTAAATAGGCCCACTTCCACAGCATTTATTTACCTTAGCATATGTTAATTTACTAAACTGTTTTTAAAATGTTGTGTCTATAACTCTATTGACATTAACTCACTACACTGCACAACCACATGTCTTACACCACATCTTCACATCTTTATGAAGAACACATAAAGTGTTCTTGTACATTACACCATTGGTTCTCAACTGGGGGGCATTGTAGCCCAAATTCCAATGGAATAACTAATCCTCAAGATAACTAATAAATTAAAATTATACAAAATGAGCATTGAAATACATTTCCAAAAACGAAAAACAATTAATATAATATATACATTATAATATATTTTAACAATTGCTATGACGATTTTTTTCAATTCTCCTAACAATTAACAACTGCATTATTTTATGTTTCATGTCTACCTGATGCTTTCTCTGGACAATAAATGCCCCAGCTGAGATTTGTCTGTATTCATTCACCAGCCTCTCTGTATGATAGCCGGTGGTTTATGACAGGGTTTTTTCAAACTGGGGTCCGGGGACCCCCAGGGGCACCCAAAGGTTGGGGTAGGTTTTTTTTTTTTTAAATGCTTAGTTTTCAGGGAAAACTTGTCGAGATTGTGGAAGAGAACCCAAGTGCAGGCAGCGAAACAGGGATGAAGGGGTTAACAAAGGGACTTTAATAATAACAGAAAACAAAAACCCACGAGGGGGTAACAAAACAGGGTACACAAACTGAAGACTACTACTTACAAAACTACAAAAACACCTAGACTAAACGAACACTCAAACCGACTAGACTAACAATAACTCCAAGACATGGCATGAGGCATGAAACAAGAAAAGCATACCAGTACAACGAACAAGCACAAGACAATAGACAAGAGGGCATTAAATAGGGGAACAAACACAGGATAATTACTAAGGGTCAGGTGCGGGTAATGAAACACTCAGGGAAGGCTAACGAGACAAAAGGGCGGGAAACACTGACGAGACACGAGAAAGCACATGGCTTTCTCACACAAAACCTAAGGCTATGCCATGACTCCGCTGCAAGACCAAGAATAAACATGACATGATAGCGGAATCATGACATAAGCCCCCCTTAAATGAACACCTCCAGGTGTTCATCAAGGGGTAGACTGACAAGACAGGGCAGACTGGGACAACGACAAGACAAGGCAAAACATGGAAAACAAGATTAAGGGCAGACAAGCATAAATTACAAAGGGGTTGGGGTGACATAATAAAAATAACAAACAAGGGAGGGGGGAGGGGGAACAAAAGAGTCCATGGGAGGCAGTCCAAAGGGTGTGGGACATGGGGGAACAGCTTTTGTCCCTGGCGCTCGGAAGCACGGAGTCTCAGGGGACTTAGGAGACACCCTGGGGGGCGGCGCTCGAGAGCGCAAAGTCCCAGGGGCTCTAGGAGTCCCCGGCTGAGGAACAGGACTTGACGCCGGCTGGAAGGCCGGCTGAGGAACAGGACTTGACGCCGGCTGGAAGGCCGGCTGAGGAACAGGACTTGACGCCGGCTGGAAGGCCGGCTGAGGAACAGGACTTGACGCCGGCTGGAAGGCCGGCTGAGGAACAGGACTTGACACTGGAGTGGATGCAGGAAACACAGGACCACCGGACTTGGGACCACCGGACTTGGGACCACCGGACTTGGGACCACCGGACTTGGGACCACCGGACTTGGGACCACCGGACTTGGGACCACCGGACTTGGGACCACCGGACTTGGGACATCAGGAGGCCCGCTAGACGATCGGGCCCTCCTGCTCATACGGCGCCCCCCCAAAAAATATTTGGGCTGAGTCCCGGTCTTCTCCTCCGGCTGGAGCTTCGGGCTGGACAATACACCCCTCCTCGGCTTCCCTTTCTTTGACCGGCTCACGGTGGGTGTAGCCGGCTGCGGAGAAGCGGTGGGGAGCTCGACTAGCTCCGTTCTAGAGTCGAAGGCAGCAGAGGGTGGGGAGAGGCACACGGCCCCGATTTGCAAAACCCGACCCTCAGGGGCCGAGTCCAAGAGGGCCGTGGAGTTGAGATGGTTTGAGACCCTGGGCGAATCCCGATCATAAATCCAGCTGACCAGATCTGTGAAACCCAGGGGTCTCAGCCTCCTCATCTCCGGCTGGGAGATTGGCTCTGCAAGGCAGCGGTTGAATATCGCCTTCAATTCCTCCTCAGAGAAGCAGCCTCGCTTGGCGGTTGCCAGGAAGTGGTCGGCGAAGTCCCAAATCCTGGAGCTTCCCTGGCGGAGGCCAAAGAGGAGGTGCGCCTCCTTGACACGGTCTCCCGGGTCCATACTGCCTGCTGGGTTCAGTTGTGGCTCGTTCGTTCTGTCAGGAACGAGGAAAGAGAACCCAAGTGCAGGCAGCGAAACAGGGATGAAGGGGTTAACAAAGGGACTTTAATAATAACAGAAAACAAAAACCCACGAGGGGGTAACAAAACAGGGTACACAAACTGAAGACTACCACTTACAAAACTACAAAAACACCTAGACTAAACGAACACTCAAACCGACTAGACTAACAATAACTCCAAGACATGGCATGAGGCATGAAACAAGAAAAGCATACCAGTACAACGAACGAGCACAAGACAATAGACAAGAGGGCATTAAATAGGGGAACAAACACAGGATAATTACTAAGGGTCAGGTGCGGGTAATGAAACACTCAGGGAAGGCTAACGAGACAAAAGGGCGGGAAACACTGACGAGACACGAGAAAGCACATGGCTTTCTCACACAAAACCTAAGGCTATGCCATGACTCCGCTGCAAGACCAAGAATAAACATGACATGATAGCGGAATCATGACAGAAACTTATTACAGTAGAAATGCATTTGAATTGGAAATGTCTCTTCAGGGTAAACCCCCAACAAGTCTAGCCAAATTTTGGGGGGTTGGGAAAAAATTTTTTTTTTTTGGGGGGATAATACACAAAAATTTTATAAAATTTTTAAAAAAAGAGGGGGGTTTTTTTTTTTAGGAAGGGAGTTCATCTTAGGGTAATGTTCTGTTCCTCACTTTACATGTTTATGACAGCAGGCGTAAACATAGACTACGGCTGTGATTTATATATTTGCATAACATCAATTTGGATTAAAATACAGAAGATGTATGGGGTTTGTGTTATAATTAACAGCTTTTCACTTTGACTTTATAGTTTATAAGTTTATAGAATGTTATAGGTTTAGAACGTGACGTTATCTGTTCTGACATACAGTGTAAAGGCATTTGTAAATTTGGCAGTAAAACTGCTTTGTTTTGGTCTTGGTTGAGCTTGTGTGTTAAACAAGTTTAAGCATTTTAAATGGTTGCTAAATATATGGATTGGTGGAAAAGTGTCAATTGTATAGCCTTATAGTGTGTTCACACCAAACACGAATGAAGCGTTAAGCGCGAGTGCATGCTAAGTCAATGCAAAGATGCGATGACCGACTTGCGGAGCGATTTGCTCGAACTGAGCATTGAAAAATCTGAACTTTGCCACGTTAGCCAATCGAGAGCTTGCTCTAGTAGGGCCGTGAGCGAGCGGCAGAAGCCCTTCCCATGACGTGAATTTGCGTCTGTAATGAAGTGAATTTCGCGCGAATGGTGCGAGTAAACTCAAAAAGGAGCCCGTGCTACAGAGGCCACTTCCTACCGACAGGGAGGGGATATCTGGAAATTGCACACACGGTCTGGCGAAATGGGGAGAACTCATGGGAGAAGGTTGCATGACCCCAACAGGGGAGCATGGAATGGTGGAGTCCACCGTGGGGATGTCACAGGTTCTCCAGCGGGGAACCAAGAGTGAGGAATACGTCAGAAGGGAGGAAACTCGCCTCTACCGAGCGTTGGTATATGAACCGCTCCGCCCGGAAACTTTCGTACGCTTGCCCCACGGGCAGCTGTGCCCTTAGGTGTCCGTGCCGGAGTAGAACCTTGTCAGAGCAAGCCCAGCAGTCAGCAACTCCAGGCAATTGATATGCCACTGCAGGCGGGGGCCCAAAGCATCGACACTGCATGCCTGTTGCGCACATCACCCCAGCCGAGCAGGAGGTGTCTGTCCTCATCAGAATGCGGCTCGACCTGCCCGAGTGGCCCAGCCCGAGAAATGGACACGTCTGTCCAAGGGGCCAGGGTGTGACAGCAGCGAGGCGTGATAGGAACACACTTCGTGCCGGTGTGCTACGGCCTCCAAGGAACTGGACTCTGGAGCCAATGCTGAAGCAGTCTCATATGCATCAACCCGAGCGGAACACTGCTGCCGAGGACGCTATATTCCCAGGAGCCTATGAAAGATTTTCAGTGGGACCGCTGGTTCTCAGGCGGCACAGCACTGACTGCGTTCCACAATATCATGGTGAGCGAGTCTAGTTCCACACCGAGAGAAGAGGTGCTCTCGCAGGGTCAGTCAAGGTGCCGAAGCCCAAGGTCCCTGTGCGTACACAACAGATCTCATGAGATGGTTGAGGATACAAATGCCCTACTCCCCGAGGGGAGCAAGAGCCAAACAGAAGGGAAGGACTTCGCACTGACATGCTTGGGTCTCGCGTGAGGAACGAGACATGAAATTACGTGTCCTCCAGGTCGACAGCCTTGAACCAATCCTGATGTCAGACAGACCTCAGGATGTGCCTCTGTGTCAACATTCTGAACAGAAGCCTGAAGAGCTTAGTTCAGAGAGCGCAGCCCTAAGATGTTCGCAGGCCCCCACCATTCTTGGGAACAATGAAGTAGGGGCTGTAGAACCCTAGAACCCTGAGGACATCTCGGTCAGACTCGACGCCTTTCGTAAGAGGGAAGGCACCTTGACCCAAAGCATTGGAGCATTCTTTAGGTAATGGAATACGCCAAACCTGGGCGGGTGTCTGGCGAACTGGATCGCTTGGCCGAGATGGATCCTCTTCGCTAGCCAACTAGACGGGCTGGGGAGCTGAAACCGCGCTATAATATAATATTTTATTGGATAGAAGTTATTGGGAGCAGGTGGGCGTGCTTTGAATATTGTTGAATACAGTGGGGGGCCTTGGAGTCATAAAGGTTGAGAACCCCTGCTTTACACCACTGAGTTTTATTATTATCATCATGATTAATTAACCTGAGATCCTGATGTGGTACTATGCACTTTCCCCCAGACTAAGACTTCTTGTCCGAACATTGCATTGATGTTAGCACACACACAGTATAAGATGCATTTTCTGTGTAGCCGCGCTTAATAAACGAGGCCTCTGAACTCTAGATATGGACTGTTATCCTTAAGCTGGTCAACATGAGATATCATTCACGAACACCACAGAAGGTTTAACACTTCTAGGGTCAGGGGATATTTCCTTCATCTAAGCAATGGTTACAGTTCAGTCTTCAGTATGATATTTTCTTAGCCTGTGGGCTGTGGTATTCATGTCAGAGTTTACCGGAATGTACAGTATTTGTTTGCAAATGTTGTGAACACTTTCCATTCCACTGACCAACACACACATACAGCAGATTTCTCTTGTCAGGCCCTTTTTCGGGGACGGTGTATTAATTCTTAAACAGATGAATGTGCTCATAAGTGTAGAAGGCATATCACGATTGGTTATCTTTCTGAATACAGTTCCCGAAAAAATGTCTTGACAGCACTGTGATATCTGAATATCTGAATGTCTAAGCATGCATGGCTTTCAGAGATCTTATATTTCTGTCCGGATGATTGTATGCTCCTGTATTCCTGTAGCTCTATATATCCATTAACTGTATATTTCAGACAATTAAAAAGTACACATACATCTGCTACACTCAATGAGTGTTTGTGTCTTGTTTTCCTGAAGGGTTTCCAACAGTGACCTGCAGTGCAGTGATCTGTTTCAGCTCCATATATTCCCATTCATTTCCGAGGAAAGTTTCCAACTTAAAATCTCCGGCAATTTGTCAACTCTCTTAACAGCTGAAGAATTCTCATCTGATCTCAGCGAGAGGTCAATGATCAGACCAAGAAGGCAAGAGAGGAGAGCGCATGGTCAATGTGTGAAGAGATTAATGTGTAATAAAGTAAAAACTGAACAGGCCGGTTGTAAAGACTTCAGATGGGTTTCACCGTTGTAAACATGTGAACACAAAGCAAATGCCAGCGTGTTTGTGTCTCATAGGACAGTGTATTGATCTTCAGCTTCCAGCTCCATCTGTTAGCACTGTCTGCTCAGACTAGATGCTGCGTTCACTCTTTTACACCAACTGTGTCATTTACTGCAGACGTGGAGGAATGAATCAATAAGGACGGACACGTTTAAGTGAGGTGTGCACAAGTTTCTGCTGTGAGAGGCGAGTTTACTGTGCTTATTGTATCAAACAATCCCAGAAATCATTGACAAGGTAACATCAAACGTGCTTCAACAAGAACATGTGACAGATGCACAGCGGCAGCTCATTACATTTCCGTTGACTTTTCTATTCTTATTTTTATATGGACTATTGCAGTGTTTATTATAAATGATTTATCCATGCGGGTCATTCTTTTATTTATTTTTTATTCATGTGCCCTCACAGACTTGCGTCAGAGACATTCGCTTGCCCTTCCGATCCAAACGACTTCTCTTCTCTGTATGACATACAGTAATGTCTGCACACAGGAGTTAGACTATACTCACTGTGCAATAATAAGGCTTACTCTTGAAATCATGTTCAGCCCTACATTTGTTTAACAGATTCCAGAAGCTGTTACACTGAGATATACAGTACGTCACAATATGTTTCATGTCAACTTTAATAAGCTACTGGAACACACTGGAACTTAAAGTGCCATCTATAAATAAACTAAAGACAACAACCAACCAGGAGTATAGATATAAAACTCAGGTGACTAAAATCAGTAAAAGTAAAAGTTTTCAAATGAACCTGACTGACAGGGAACACAAGAAACACAAAGAGAAGTGAAGTAACTTTTGTTTGGCCCTTTAAAACTATGAATTTTACATGAAGTACAAATATACTGTCACACACACACACACACACACACACTGGTTTCCATGTTGAACGGGGACACTCCACAGACTTCCATTGACTTCATATCAGGCTTATGATATATTCTAACCCGTCCTCAACATCTAAACATCACAAAAACCTTTCAGTAATTCTTACATTTTCACTAAATATAATTCTGTATAATTTATAAGCTGATTTCCCTCATGGGGACCTGAAAAATGTCCCCACAAGGTTATAATCTAATGGTATTACTATCCAGTGATGAATACCAATACAAACACATACACACACTAGTATGGATATTACTGTAGTTTACTGACACACACAGTCTTGAAGTAGATTTAAATAAATGATTTGGTTCAAACTAAGCTGGACTATCAAAAAGACAAGAGAGCATTATTTTACACTAAAAGTAAATTATCAATTTATTTATTTTAAATAAGAAAAAGGATGATGCGGAATATTGAAGACAACATACACTGAACAGTGATTTGCTGACTATTAATATTGTCAATATCTACTCAGAAATGCAGAAGTGAAGGGATTCATCTGAGATTTATTATAAAGATCAATGATTTCATATTAAGCATATTTTCATCATAATAATTAAATCACTCTTTCACTCTTTTTGCTTTGCAATTATCGTGACAGACAGCTTATCAATGTCTCTTATTTATAATCATTAATTCATTATTACACACTTTTCAGCCACTGGTGTATTGATTTTAAATTCATTTACACTTTAGACATTTTGTCAGATATCAAGGAGAAATTAATATTAGTTTTGACTCATATTTGACACATACAGTACAAGGGGCCATATTTACTAACAGCTTGCGGCAGCGCAAATGCCTTTAAAGCATTACCTTAAATATATAGATTGGTGGGGAATGTGACTAATGCTTGCTATACAGTACAGTGTACGCTGGAGATGTTCATTATTCTGGGTATAACACAGTATTACTAGTGACTGACACTAAAAGCACCTTGTTGAACATGTGTGCTGTTTCAGTCTGTGGGATGTTACAATAATGAATAACTGCAGACGAAGGGTCACACACAGATATCATTGCATATCTTTCCACTTATCTCTGTGCTCCTGTAATAATAATTGTATAAATATATTCATCTAGTGTCTCTTATCATCCTGCAATGTTACTAAACATAATGTCAGGACTGAAGTCCAGCATGTATCATATTTTAATATGATTATAATTCTAGATTGTTGTACGTTATATGTGTATGTTAGCCTGTGTATGGGTCAGCCGTTCTCCTGACTTCCTCAATCTTTGTTAAAATATTGCTAGTCTCTGATATCTAGTTATTGTTCCTAGTTCCCAGTTACCTCTCCTCAGCAGTTTACCTTAGTTTAATATTTTCCCTTTGATTCATTGTCTTGTGAGCCCTGCCTTGTTTAGTCTGCTCTCTTGTGTCCCTTGTGTGTCTTGTCGTTGCTAACTTATCCTGATATCCCAATAACCCTCTCCTGGCTATTTATTTGAAGATCTTAAACCAAAATTGGCCGTTAACGTGCTAGCGGGTTTTCTGTTTACACTGTTAAATATCATCTTGCCTTCTAGTTGTCTTGTGTGCTAACTGTTTCTCTCTTAAGCGTATATACTACGATTCATCAAACAACCTTGGTAAATTGGAATTACTCTTCAAACCCTGTGAGGCTTCTCCTCTTATTATTGTCACTTGCACCTCCTGTCAAATGTTTAGCTTAGCCTTCTCGGCGAGGGCTTAACATGCGATAATGTAATGGAGGGAAATAACTAGGCTGACAGAGAAGATCTCAGAATAAGAGTCTCGCATCCCATCTTTATCTGAGGATAGTAAGAGTGTAAGGACCTTAGAAAACACTTTGGATGCGAGCAACATTAGCGCGCACAGCCCAGATCCGGTTGAAGATCCCACACATCTGGGAAGCTTTGTGACTGTGAGATGGCGTAGTCGCAGGTCAAAACATCACTCAACCGTTCCGACTACAGTCTCGAACAGGTTTGCCCCGCTCAGTGACGCACCGACTGAGAAACCTGCTGAAAGTGCCCTAGTTATCAGTGATTCTATTGTTCGGAACGTTAACATAGAGGCACCAGCCACCATAGTCAAATGTTTACCGGGAGCCAGAGCACCTGACATCAAGTCATGTTTAAATGTGCTGGCTAAGGCTAATCGTAAATTCAGTAATATTGTTATTCGTGTCGTTACAAATGATGTTCGACTCCGTCAATCGGAGATCACAAAAGATAATATTAAAGAGGTGTGTGAGCTCGCAAGCACGATGTCAGACACAGTAATATTCTCTGGCCCCCCTCCCTGCTTACCGTGGAGATGAGATACATAGCAGATTATCATGTCTGGTTGTCTGAGTGGTGCCTGCAGAATGATATAGTTTTTCTAAATAACTGGAAGAGTTTTGAGTGCAGAGCTGACCTGTTGAAAAGTGATGGTCTCCACCCCTCCTGGGCTGGAGCTTTTCTTCTGTCTAGAAATATGGCACAAAGTCTTAATGCTAAAACTTGACTCACTGGGGCCCAGGTCAGGAAACAGACAGAATGGCATAACCAATGGTCTGCTTGCTGTCTCACGCGAAAAAGACATGCTCTGTCTGACAGAAACATGGCTAAAGCCAGATGATTATATTGCTTTAAATAAGTCTGTCCCCCAAGATTATTATTATAAACATGAGCCTCGCCTAAAAGGCAGAGGAGGAGGTGTTGCTCCACTGTACAATAACTCTTTTAGCATTTCCCAGAAGTCTAATCCTAAATACAATTCTTTTGAAGTCATGGTACTTCATGTATCAACACCTAATACTAAGGATAAAACATCTTTAAAATGTATCCTGGCTATTGTAGATAGCCATACAGGTCACCACACAGATTTTATTAAAGAATTTGGTGGGTTCTTATCAGAACTAGTACTGGCTGCAGACAGAGTCCTTGTTGTTGGTGACTTTAACATTCATGTAGATAATGATACAGATGCTTTAGGAATGGCTTTTAAAGACACTCTTAACTCCATGGGCGTTAGTCAACATGTGTCAGGACCCACTCACCTTCATAATCATACTTTAGATTTAATACTGTCTTACGGTATAAATGTGGACAACGTAAAAATCCTTCAGCAGAGCGAAGACATTTCGGATCATTATCTGGTATCATGCTTGCTTCACTGGCCTATGGTGGCAAATCAAACTCCTTGTTACAAATATTGTAGATCTTGACTTAAACTACCAAATTGAAAATATTGATAATTCACCTTCTCGGAAACGCTAGACATAGTTGCTCCTCTGCGCTTAAAGAAGATTAAAAATGACAGACCGACACTGTGGTATAATGAACACACTCAGGCTCTAAAGAAAGCGGCACGAAAACTTTAAGAAAACTAAATTAGAGGTATTTTGTACTGCCTGAAAGGATAGTATTCGAAAATACAGGAAAGCCCTAAAAACGTCTAGATCTGCCTACCTTTCATCACTAATAGAAGAAAACCAGCACAACCCTAAGTTTTTATTTGATACAGTGGCTAAATTAACCAAAAATAAATCGTCAACGACTTCTGATTCTGTATACCAGCATAGCAGTGATGAAATTAAGAACTATTTCACAAATAAAATCCAAGATATTAGAGAAAAAATTATAACTATGCAACCAGAAGTGAAACCCGCAGAACAAACGACTAACTACAGCGCCCCTAAGGAGAAATTGCTATTATTATCTACCATAGATCACGATGAACTCTCTAAAATCATTAGATCATCTAAAAAAACTACATGCATACTAGACCCTACACCTACAAATCTGTCATGATCCTGCCTTCTCAAGTCTTTATTTCTTAGTCTAGTGGCAGGATCATGACAGGGCCACGTGTTTTGTGTGGAGAGAAACATATTATGGTCAGTTATGACATATTATGTGTTCTCTCATGTCTCGTCTCTGGCCCCGACTGTCACAAACTGCTCTGAGACTTGAAGGTGAGATCCAATTGCAGCTTTATTAGAGGGCAATCCAAAGGCGTAATCCAAATAACAGGCAAGGGTCATACACAGACAGGCAGTCCAAACAGAGAAACAAACAAAACAGAGAAACAAACAAAACAGGCAGGGACCAGAGGCAAAAGAGTAATCAGGGAACAAGGCAAGAAATCCAAAAACCAAAAGACAAGAAACCAGGGAAACGCTCAGAAATGCAGTAGGAACTAAAACAAGACTTTGCAATGAAGGGGTGTGTGGAAGTGGTATATATGTGTGTATGTGAATGATATGCAGGTGTGTGTGCAATCAGTGCTGATGAGTCCGGGTAGTGAGTTATGGGAAATGTAGTTTGTGAGTGAGTGAAAAGTCTGATGTGGAGTGCCCTCTGGTGGTTCTCAAGGGCTCTCCAGCTGGTGACCGTCACATAGCCCCCCCTTTAAGGAGCGGATTCCAGACGCTCCTAAAACTGTCCAGGAGGGAGGTGGGGCGGAGGGTGGGGCAGAGGCGGAGCAGCTAGGCGGCCAGGGCGGAGCAGGCTGTGCAGGCGGCCAGGGCGGAGCAGGCTCTGCAGGCGGCCAGGGCTGAGACGTCCCTTCAAGGGGACCAGGCAGACCTGTCGGTTCAGGGGTATAGTTCGGATCCGGCGGTTCAGGAACCGGCACTGGCTCAGGAATAGGCGTGCATTTTTATTTGAAATTAGTGTGCATTGTTTATCAACTACGACGTTACGTCGACGTAGTTACTAGGTCTGTCATGTGCGAGCGTCGTCGCGAGCTAACGGCGGGCACCTGTTTAACCACTGGCGGCATTACCAGGCTGCGACAATGAAGGGACAGAAGTCAATGTCAGATTTTTTACAAATAAACTGGCAAAACAAAATGAGCAAACTACTCCAGCTTCCACTGTGGCCTCAACAACACACCCGGAGCGTCCATCTCCACCACGGACTCAGACGAGCCCGCTAGCTGCTCTCCTCCGGCTTCGAGACAATCTACCCACAGCCACTTTACAAGTGAGTGCTGCGGGGGATCTCACAAAACCCTGCTGTTCTTATGAAGACCAAAAAGTACAGGGGACTGGGTCTTCACAATGAGCAAAATCAGTTCAATATCAGTGGTTCAAAGATTTTAACTGGCTGACATTGTGTGACACGAGCGGAAAACTTTACTTGTTTTGTGGGTGTGTCTGTGCGTCTCTGCACATCAATCTGATAATAATGTCTTGAATTGTGATGATGATGACTATAATGTTGATTTAGATTCAAGGCAGCAAGATGAGTTGTGGTCGTGGACTGGATGTACTTTATGTGTTTGCTATAGTTTCATCTGTGCGTTTATGTGTAAATATAGACTTGGCCTGTTGTGTGTGAATGTTAGAGTGGGATCAGAGCGGTTAATTTGAGGAAGCATGTGTGCGTGTTCATCATGTGTGTACTGTAGATGTGACGCCCCCACCCCCTCTGCGTGACTTGAAATTATGCCCCCCCCCCTTGTTCAGATGCGTTCCACGGTCCATGGGTCTGACGACCATCTCATGCAGTGGCGCTGGGCTGGCGGCCATCTCGTGCAGTGGCTCTGCTGCCAACTGCGCTTGACACTGTTTCCCCCCCAAAAACGTTATTTGGGGTTTCAACCCTGTCGTCTCCCTCTCCCACAGTAAAGGGCGAGCCGCTTATCCGAAGGGCAAGGTCAATATATTGACCTAAAGTCCATTCAGGAGTGTTGTCAGGCATAAGGTATTCCAAAATGTCCTCAAGCCCATAGCGGAACATGTCCTTTAATACCGCCTCCTTCTCGTCCACCCCATGGCAGAGCTCACAAAACTCCTCAACATACTCCTCTGTCGGGCGGTTACCTTGACTGAGTCGGAAGAGACGGATGACAGGGTCCATCGTAGGTGTTGCTGCTGGATCTCGGGCGGCAAAGTCTTCTGTCACAAACTGCTCTGAGACTTGAAGGTGAGATCCAATTGCAGCTTTATTAGAGGGCGATCCAAAGTCGTAATCCAAATAACAGGCAAGAGTCATACACAGACAGGCAGTCCAAACAGAGAAACAAACAAAACAGGCAGGGACCAGAGGCAAAAGAGTAATCAGGGAACAAGGCAAGAAAAACCAAAAGACAAGAAACCAGGGAAACGCTCAGAAATGCAGTAGGAACTAAAACAAGACTTTGCAATGAATGGGTGTGTGGAAGTGGTATATATGTGTGTATGTGAATGATATGCAGGTGTGTGTGCAATCAGTGCTGATGAGTCCGGGTAGTGAGTTATGGGAAATGTAGTTTGTGAGTGAGTGAAAAGTCTGATGTGGAGTGCCCTCTGGTGGTTCTCAAGGGCACTCCAGCTGGTGACCGTTACACCGCCCCTCTCGTTTCTTCGTTAGCTTCCCCTGAGTGTTTCATCCCCCACACCTGTCCCTTTATAATTATCCTCTGTTAGTTTCCCTATTTAATGCCCTCATGTCTATTTTCTTGTGCTCATTTGTTCTATCTGTATCTGTTCTTGTTCAAAGCTTTGTGATTGTTGCCTTGTCCAAGGATTCTTGTTAAATTGTTCCCAGTTCTCTTGTCCTGAAATCCTCTGTGTTTATTATATTCTAGTCCATGTGAGTGTTCTGTTTAGTGTAGTTTTTTAGTTTAAGTTCTTGTCAAGTGTGTTTAGTTCTTTATCAGTATTTCGTGTGTTGTTATCGTGTCCCCGGTTCTTGTTTTGTTCCCCTTCGTGGGTTTTTGTTTTTTATCGTGTTATATATTAAACACGATAAATCTCCGTATCCATACTGCCTGCTGGGTTCGGTTATAGCTTGTTCGTTCTGTCAAGGATTTGGTAGGAAGAACCCAAGCGCAGGCAGCCGTGAAGGGGTTAACAGATACTTTAATTACTTGTATAACTTATATGTTTTGCTTATAGTCAACATGTTTTCTTTTAATTCAGATTTTTCCAGACATCAGCAAACTATAAATTGGCTCAAAGTTTGTTTTTGTGTCTGATCTTATAACCATAGGAGATGCTTATGCTGCAACCTGTGTCCAGTGGATGTTGGGCACCTCCGGGATGTAAGACAGTACTGTGAGCTATGACATTCTGCACTACATGATTGAGACTTTAATAATGTACCTTTATATTTAGTATAATAAACTGAAAGTAAACAGTAGTAAATACTGTAATATAAGATAATGTTATCTTTGGTAGAATGATAAACAAGGCTCATTTGACCTACATCCCCCACACACCTCATGAATGTTAAACATCAAACATTGTCATGAGAGTGACTGTAAAAGTGTAGAATCTTGGTATTATATGACAAAACTCTTGAATAAACTGACAGGGGTATGTGTGTGTGTGTGTGTCTGTGTGTGTGCGCGTGCGCGCGTGCGTAGGTGTTTTTTGTTTTAGGTGAGGTGTGTTGTGTTGTGAGGGTTTTAATGTGATCATGCCGTAGCACATTTTCACCTTCATTTTTAACAGACAAATTGCTTGTCACTGGAATCTCAGGACACAGTGTTATTCACAAAAGCTGCTGACATTAAACTATTACCATCCACGGAAACAGACTGACAATAGAGTTTTGTACAAAAGAGACATTTGTAAACGTCAAAGTTTCATTCAAATTCTTCTTTCAGCCAAACACTGTGTCTACTGGACACGACAAGGCAAAGACATTAGAAACTATTATATTTTTTGCATCTTATATGGACAGGACAGTGAGACAGGAAATCAGAAGCCAGGAAAGGACCACAAGCCGGGATTCGAACACAGGAGGCCGGAAGTGCTGATGCACAACATGCCGGCACACAGTCCAGTGGACTACTTGGTGCCGACGAATCCATTATTCCATGTGGTTTGTCCTGTTCACACTGTCATGCAGTAAACAGATCTGGGACACATCTGAGCAAAACAATCGGCTTTTGGTGGCAGTGTGAACGTAGTAAAGACATGACATTAAATGTGAAGTGTGACGCAACAGCTTCAATCATGCCGCGTGTGCAGAAGCTCTTGTGTTTCCTCAGGGTGAGCGTGATTTGGCCAGACTGCATGCTGAGCAGCTTTGACTGGGTTATCACTCAGTTTCTCCTGTACGAGAGGAGACGTCAGAGTGTGACTCGTGTGGATGGAGATGGGCTTTGAGTGGGATGTCAGCATCAGAGGGAGGAACACGCAGGGTTCAGACCAGCAGCCACTTAATAATACATTTCTTTATAAACAAACACTTTTATTTCAGCCACTGGAAATGGATTCATTGAATGTGACGTTAACATGGTGTGAAGCAGATTCACATCCTGTCATATTTACATCCCAGAGGACAATAATATTCATAATATGACTCACGTTCAGTATTAACTTTGTTCTTTATAAATATAAAAACTGCTAAGCCGATAGTCAACTGTTCAGGTGTACAGTACGTTTATAGAGGTAACACCTCCAAAGACATATGGATCTCTAGTATCTGCAGAAGCCCTACAAACACCACGCAGGATGGCTTTGTCTATTATCACTTCAACCGGGGGTCCGCTAAGTACGGTTTACTCACAGGCAACTTTTTATTAACAATGTAAAGCATGGGTCAAGAAATATTACAACCTATGTTCTATTTAAGCAGCGAACAGACTCATCGAATTGCAATTTTAACCTGCGTGCGGACAAAAACATGAATAATTATTATCTTTCAAGCGATTCATAATTTATAATGGAAGTGAGAGTAAATAAGTGATGAGAGATCATCATGAGAGCATTACACCTGAAAGAAGCCTCGGCTCGACTCGCTGGTGTAAAGAACACACTCACCCAGAATCAACATTAGCTACTTTTAAATCAAATGTCTGAAATAGAAAAAAGACAGAAGTAAAAATGGTTTTGATTGCGCTCCTCAAAAGTGAAGACAGCTGACTTTAGTTGACTATAACGGATAAAGCTTTGAACATGTTATTGTTTATTGAAATAAAATAAAACAATGGCCTAAAAATGATTGAAAAAACTTTCAATTCATCATGCACTCTTAAAAATAAAGATGCTTAAAAGGTTGTTCATAGCGATGCCACAGAAGAACCATTTTTGGTTCCACCGACAATCCCTCAGCCACAGGCTCTTTTAAGAACCATCTCTTGCTTACTGTTTTATAATCTGAAGAACCTTTTGTGAATCAGAGATATGTTAAAGGTTCTTTATTGAAGCACCTTTTCTATGAGTGTAAAATTAAATAATAAAATAACAAAATTGCTAAAAAAAAAAATGAACATAAAAACTAAATAATTTAGCTAATTTAAAAAATGAATAAAGCTAAATAAAACAAAAAACAAAACTATAACTCTGAAGCGAAACCACATTCAATGAAATTTAAGATAACAAAGGAATAACCATTGGGCTTTTAAGATGTAAGGTCATATTTTGTCTCCTGTTGGTAGAAAGGGTCCCTAACCAATATTTGTACACAAACTCTGCAAATTTCATCAGTCACATCTAATTGAGCTCTTCTTAGCTCACAGAAAAATGACTGGACCGGGTGTGACAAAAACTGCTCATTTTGGCTGTTATTCAGAGAAGCCCCCGGTCGCAGATTACTTCCAGCTGTCTTCATCAAACATTGAACCGCACACCGCTGCTCATTCTCTCTCTCTCTCTCTCTCTCTCTCTCTCTCTCTCTCTCTCTCTCTCTCTCTCTCTCTCTCTCTCTCTCTCTCTCTCTCTCTCTCTCTCTCTCTCTCTCTCTCTCTCTCTCTCTCTCTCTCTCTCTCTCTCTCTCTCTCTCTCTCTCTCTCTCTCTCTCTCTCTCTCTCTCTCTCTCTCTCTCTCTCTCTCTCTCTCTCTCTCTCTCTCTCTCTCTCTCTCTCTCTCTCTCTCTCTCTCTCTCTCTCTCTCTCTCTCTCTCTCTCTCTCTCTCTCTCTCTCTCTCTCTCTCTCTCTCTCTCTCTCTCTCTCTCTCTCTCTCTCTCTCTCTCTCTCTCTCTCTCTCTCTCTCTCTCTCTCTCTCTCTCTCTCTCTCTCTCTCTCTCTCTCTCTCTCTCTCTCTCTCTGTGTGTGTGTGTGTGTTTAGTGGAGACAGGCAGCAATCTTAAACCGCTAAGAGGAGCTTCAAAGAGCAAGTTAATTTAATTGAACTCTGCTGGCGTGCCACCTGCCTCTCAACATTCACATATGAAGACGTGTTAGTTACAAAAACAACAAAACCATCTTCCATCCAAAAACCATCTAACCTGAGCCTGAAGTCCTCTCATAAACCGGCTCCAAGACTTTCTATAGAAAGCTTTATGTCATTCTTTAACTGTACAATAAACTATCACAATACAACAAAACAGGATTCTTCCATCGACAAACATTCTCACTGATATATAAATAATCCAGACAAAAACGACCGAAGCATCCACATCAAATCCCGTTTGAAAGCGAGTACAGACGCTCTCTAATGGACATAAAAAACAACATGAAGTCTTTCTTTGCTCCTGGTTTTACACAAACAAGCATGTTCAACCACACACACATTGCTCGACTTCAGCTCTGTTCTCCACGAGCCATGATATTATGAGTGCGCTCACCACGGCTTCCCGGATAAAGCCGTCATCGGGGAGCACTAAAAGCTAATTCTGACCCTTTTGATCATCAATAATGCAGAGGAAAGCAGGGTTAAAAGAAGTGCATGCTGGAGAAAACACATCGTTCAGACAGAAGGCGTGTGGGGGGACGCGCGTGCTCTCTCGTCTTATAAAGTTTGAATAAGCCTGGAGACTGTCCACATGCGTTACGGCATTAGCTCAATTACTGTGATGCTCGGAACGCCCGTCTACATTTACACCAGCCCGTCTGACTGAGCAAAATGAAGCGTATTGAATCCTCCAGACAAAGCCTTTCTGTAGAATATAACACGTATGAAAGAATAGGCAGGACCTCTGTTCAATTCAATTCAATTTGCATTGTTCCAAAGCAGCTTTACAGGGGGAAAAAATTAAAAAATACCCCCCCACAAAAAAGGGTAAAACACGCTACATGTTGTTTTATATAATAAATGTAATTATTCTAGTAAATAATATCTAATGTCAGCATCTCCTGGTGGTTTATTTAGCATATGTTGCATTAAGTGAATGCTTGGCTGTAAACTGCTTTAACTTTTTCTTATGTTGCTGTGTATCATTCATTCTTATTATTTGTATTTGCACTGCATGTGTGACCCTGTATGTCTGACCGAGCGCTTCTCACACTGAAAGTTCTCTGGTGAACATCCAGCATCCCAGTTTAAGAAAAGAGAAAATTCTATCTATAAGCCTTTAAAGAGATCTTGAAGAGATGTGAAGGCAGACTGGGAAGATGAAGTCATACCCCAGATAATAGCAATAGGCAGAACTTCAGTTTAACTTCAGTCTTAACATCAGAGAGAGTTTTTAAATGATTTTCAGTAATGCTGTAATTTGGGCTGAAATGATGAAAGTTTTCAGGAACATGAAGATTAAGAACTTATTCAGTATTTCATTATCAAGTTTTTCACTTTCACAAATTTGCAATGTTGCAAAGAAGCTTGAGCGCTTATATGTTTATATATTAGAACATTTAATATGCTAACTAACTCTTCAAATATGTCAATAAGACCTTAATCAGTTTCAATAAATGGATGTGTATCAGAAATACCCATTTCATCCCAACTACTGTTGACATGTATTAAACCATTTGCACCATTTATTACTGTAATATGTGAGCAGGTTTCCTTTTCCATTCCTGGTTTTGGCTGCTCACTTCGCACCTTTTATTAATTTCTGCTATAAATGTCTCCATAAAGAACCTTTAACATCCAAAGAACCTTTCTGTCTTTTCTTAAGAAAAAGAAACCAAAAATCTGTTCTTTTTCTGTTCTTCTATGGCATCGCTCTGAAGAACCCGTTAAGCACTTTGATTTTTAAGAGTAAAACATCATTATTTTTCAGTAAATCTCATAGCGCAGGTTTTTCAAACTTCAAAAACATTACTTCAATAAAAAACTTAAATAGAACTAAAATAAAAATGAATACATTTTATATAGCAACACAAAAAATAAACAAATAACTTGTAAAATGAGAAAAAGCATACACCAAAATTGCTAAAACTTTAACTAAAATGAACATAAAAACAATTAAAATAAAAGCTAATTTAAATTATTAATACAACTAAACTATAAAACAGCGGCCTGATGGCATTCCATAACATCCAATCTCATTGGTGATTTACTTCATGAGGTCATGAAGTGCAAGACAACAACAACATCCCACAACCAATAGCATTTAAATGAGAAATACATAATAAATGATAGATTACGAGAGTAACAATGGTTGAATGAAATATTTCCCCTTCATTGTGCCTTCAGTTAGTCCTGATTCAACTGGTGATATCTAATATATTCGACCAATGCTAATGGTTTAGGTTGGGTTAACATATCTGTCCTAAATGATAAAGAACTGTCCGCTGATCCCCTCATTTGCTTGTTTTATGTGTGTATACATACAGTACGCTACTATTAGAAATACCCAAAAATAAACTGAACGGCTGAAGGATGATGAAGAAAATAACAAATATCCTTAACTCAACGACACTCATCTGTAAAACAAAGCGCTCTACTCCTACAGCAAATATGTCCTGTCTAATAATATAAATACTTTCTCCCCTGGAGGGAAACACTTAAACTGCTGTATCCACTACAATTCTGACAGTTTTTTAATAAACTGCCTGCATTAATATTCATTACCTGCCTACCGAAGCGAGATTGAGAATGTTCACTTCATCCCCTCTATAGGGCTGGTCTCATGTCTTTAGGCACGCAGCATGCAGAATTAACATTCATTCAGACCTGTCACATTAGATGTGTGTTGAATCTCCTCTCAGGTCCCTTTAATGTGTTTTTATACCTCCAGCGGTGCATGAAACCGTGGATCGATGACACCGCGTGTAAAGCACGTTCATGGCGCAAAGGGGGATTTCAACATAATGCCTAATGTGGACTTGAATAAATCAATAGAGGCTTTGAGAAATGGATGAAGGATGAGTATCTTGTTTATCAAAGCAAAACTGTATCTTTTTGCCAGCAAAACAAGAACAATGAGCTTTAGCTGTAAACATTCTTGAGCAGAGCCGGGATGCACACCACTGCATTTAAAATCATTTTCTTGTCATTATGTCATAAAATCCTCTTTATAGCTACATACAGTACAGCTGGAGTCATTTTTTACATGAGCTTATTTGCTGAAATCTTTTGGAATGTCTGCTTCTGCTGTTGTTTTATAAAAGCTACCTGTTAAAAGCTTTGTTATATGATGACATGAGGAGGGCCATGCACAGGTCCCCTCTTAAACCCACCACCACCTCCGGGCAGGCATCCATTCAAGATCCCTGCCAAAAAAATTTTATTAAAGGACTCATTGGGCGAGCACTTTCAACAAGTTGGGCTGATGTTCATGACATGTCTGGAACATGGTTCGCTTAAAAACACTCAATGGTTCCTGAACTCCTCTGCGGTTAGGTTCCTTTTAAACGTATCAAATCATTAGTCTGAAAACTTCATTCTTGTTTTAAACGTTTTCTGGATTGCTAGATGCACCGGGGACACAATTATATATAGAAAATTGTGTTTTTCATCCGATGGCTCCTTTAACACTCCGTTAAACATCCTCTGATTACACTTATCCGCCCGTGTTTTCCCGCTCACTACCCATTATCAACAGACACTGTCTGCACGCTGGAGTGAAGATTAGAGTTTCAGAAGTGCATCCCATCACTGTCAGGACATTACAGAGAGTGCTTGATATGCAGAATTGATATATTTTATATATATTTATATAAAATCTTTGGAAATAATTTGCTCGTGGTTTTCTATTATTGGTGCTAACTTACAACAACTTGTTATTAAATATCCATGTTCTCATAAGAAAATTAGAATTCTTGTCAAATCAAATTGTTGTACCAATCTGATATAAATAACACCAAATTTGTAGAAAATGCCTTCACAAAGCTGACAGTTTGTTACGCGTAACTGTTGTGCAGTACATTTCTTTTTCTTAGTTTAAACCAGTAATCTATAACAAACTGTATATCACATAAATAACATTTTATTAAGACCATATTAATCGGAGCCCAGATAGCAGGAGTGAAAACCATTGAGTAATTTGTTAATGTCAATGCATCAATATTTCCTGTAGCCAGGGGTTAGCATGGCACAGCAACGCCAAGGGCATGGTTCGACCAAGGGGGCAGGGCGGGAAAAAAATGGGGAAATGTCACGGTTTGTGAGGAGAAGAACCCAATTGCAGGCAGATGCGGGGATGAAGGGGTTAACAATGAGGGATTTTAATAATATTAAACAGAAAACAAAAACCCACGAGGGGGTAAAACAAGGCAGGAAAATAATGACAACTAGGACACAGATAAACTAGACTGGAAAAAATAAACACTAAAGACTAAACTAGACTGACTCACCAAACTACAAAGAACAAGAACAAGAGACTGGGGAAAAACTAGACTCAGCAATCACGAATGAGGTATAAATACAGGGTACAGCAAACACGACCAAGGTACAAAATACAATGAACGAGCACAGGACAATGAACACGAGGATGTTTTATAGGGGAAACAAACACAGGATAATTGACAAGGGTCAGGTGCGGGTAATGAAACACTCAGGGAAGGTTAACGAGGAAACGAGATGGCGGGAACAAAGACACGGACCAGAGAGAGAGCATAGAAAGCCGATAGCCAACATCTCTCTCTCACATGAAACACAAGACTTTGTCATGAATCTGCCTCAAGACCAAGAATAGACATGACATGAAGGCAGATTCATGACAGAAGCCCCCCTTTAATGAACACCTCCAGGTGTTCATCAAGGGGTAGACTAACAAGACAAGGCAGACTGGGAACACAGGACAAGGCAAAACATACTAAACAAGATCAAGGGCAGACACGAATACATTACAAAAGGGTTGGGATGAAATAATAAAAATAACAAACAAGGGAGGGGGGAGGGGGAACAACAAAGTTCATGGGGGGAAGTCCAGTGGGACAAGGGGGAACAGTCCTAGTTCCCGGGGGCGCTCGCGAGCGTGGAGTCCCCGGGGACTTGATGGAAGAAGTCCTCGGGAGAACTGTTCTTGTTCCCGGCATAAGTGCCGGACTGGGTACCGGCTGGAAGGCCGGCTGAGCCACCTGCTGGAAAGCCGGCTGGAAGGCCGGATGAGCCACCGGCTGGAAGACCGGCTGGAAGGCCGGCTGAGCCACCGGCTGGAAGGCCGGCAGGGCGGGACTTGGTGCAGGACTTGGCGCCGGCTGGAAGGCCGGATGAGCCACCGGCTGGAAGGTCGGCAGGGCGGGACTGGGTGCAGGACTTGGCGCCGGCTGGAAGGCCGGCAGGGCAGGACTTGACGCCGGCTGGAAGGCCGGCAGGGCAGGACTTGACGCCGGCTGGAAGGCCGGCAGGGCAGGACTTGACGCCGGCTGGAAGGCCGGCAGGGCAGGACTTGAAACTGGGGTGGGTGGACTTGGGACCACCGGACTTGGGACCACCGGACTTGGGACCACCGGACTTGGGACGGACTTGGGACACCGGATTGGGACCACCGGACTTGGGACCACCGGACTTGGGACACCGGACTTGGGACCACGGACTTGAGGGACCACCGGACTTGACGGGACCACCGGATTGACGGGACCACCGGACTTGAGGGACACCGGACTTGACGGGACCACCGGACTTGACGGGACCACCGGATTGACGGGACCACCGGATTGACGGGACATCAGGAGGCCCGCTGGACGGGGCCTCTGCCCGTTGAGCCCCCAAAATTTGGGTGAGTCCGGTGTTCTCCTCCGGCTGGAAGTTGGGCTGGAGATTACACCCCTCCTCGGCTTCTTCTTCTTCTTCGACCGGCTCACGGTGGGTGTAGCCGGTTGCGGAGAAGCGGTGGGGAGCATGACTAGCTCCGTGCTGGACGAGTCGAAGGGTGCAGAGGGTGAGGAGAGGCCCACGGCCCCGATTCTCCGGGAACGACTCTCTGGGATCGGAGGCAGGGGAGAGTGCGAAGCTGAGGGGCAGCTGGAGGCAAGACTGCTGACCAGTTGCTGAAAGGACCCCCGGATCAGCCTCTCCCGTTCCTCCAACGGTGGAGGCTTAACGAGGCCTGCCAGGAAGTAGGCATTCATGAGCGTCTCTGGCAGAAAACCCCGTCTTGCCACAGACGCTCGAGCATATTCACTCAGGGACCTATCTCCCTGAGGCTGGAAAGGACCATCGCCCCGCTGTATCAAGTCAGCAGTCGACTGCACCAATGCTGGTGGTCCTGGCTGGCAGAGGACTGCTCACGGTCCCTGGCTGCCTGCTGGGTTCTCTGTGGCTCGTTCATTCTGTCACGGTTTGTGAGGAGAAGAACCCAATTGCAGGCAGATGCGGGGATGAAGGGGTTAACAAAGGGATTTTAATAATATTAAACAGAAAACAAAAACCCACGAGGGGGTAAAACAAGGCAGGAAAATAATGACAACTAGGACACAGATAAACTAGACTGGAAAAAATAAACACTAAAGACTAAACTAGACTGACTCACCAAACTACAAAGAACAAGAACAAGAGACTGGGGAAAAACTAGACTCAGCAATCACGAATGAGGTATAAATACAGGGTACAGAAACACGACCAAGGTACAAAATACAATGAAGAGCACAGGACAATGAACACGAGGATGTTTTATAGGGGAAACAAACACAGGATAATTGACAAGGGTCAGGTGCGGGTAATGAAACACTCAGGGAAGGTTAACGAGGAAACGAGATGGCGGGAACAAAGACACGGACCAGAGAGAGAGCATAGAAAGCCGATAGCCAACATCTCTCTCTCACATGAAACACAAGACTTTGTCATGAATCTGCCTCAAGACCAAGAATAGACATGACATGAAGGCAGATTCATGACAGGATTAGCCCGTCTGCCAAATGCATAAATATAAATATGTTTTGTGAAATTGTTTAAATTTTTTTTTTTTTTTTTTTTTTTTGTTTTGTCTGCTGTCTTTGTCAACTGCCTTTATTGTTGTTTGTTTATTGTAAAGCGTCCTTGAGCCCTGGAAAGGCGCTATATAAATAAAACATATTATTATTACGCAAAATACATATGAATTCTCATGAAATCACGTTGCATCTGTCTGAAAAGCTCTCCAGAACAGTGCTCAGGCTATATTAAAGCAAGCCTGCTTGCCTGGATACTAAATTAAAACAAGGCAATAGAAAAACTGTTGTATTAAAATATAAGTTGAAATCATTTAGAGCAATTGAGAGAAGAAAGCACAACAGCTATATAGTTATATTTTACATTTTTAAAAGCGGACTCACTAAATCACTAAAGGAATCAAAAGGTTTAACAGTTTTAGGCTTATAAAACTAAGAGTATGTGTGTGTGCACCAGAGCTCTTGTTATTAGGATGATTACCCAAGAAACCCAACATAAATAAAGCTATAAGAAAAATCCTCATGCTTAAATCAGGATTAAATGTGTAGTCCTATGAAGTTCTGTACATAAGAGCATTAACTAAATGGCTGAAATCAGCTTTCAGATGGCTTATCTCTTATCACGTATGGCAGAGACAGTTGACCCGATGCCGTGCTGCTGATCCGTATCTTTCTGTACAGACTGATGGGACTCACGACTCTAAACAATTGAGCTTCACTGAAGCGTGTGACATGTGATAAGAGCAGATATTATCAGCAGAAGAACCAACACACGGCTCCATTGATCTGACCTTCAGCCTCTCAACACACTGGAGGAGAGCTTTCATTCTACACGACGCTCATGAAGATGAATCTTCTAAACCGATGGCTTGTTTCTCAGGACTCTAATGGAATTCAGGTATCAGTTGGACACCTCCGTGGTCACCTCAGTGAACATCTGGCCGTCAGATTGAAAACAGCTGGCAGGTATCACATGTGACGCCGAGGGTCGTACAGAACATAACATTCTTCTTATTCTCTTCAGTATTTACTTCATGCTGACGTTTTCTCAACAAAGCCAAGAGAGGCTAGTAACTAAATAAATATAGAAACAACGTTACAGATTAAACAACATGTCAGATTAAAACCATCACAATATTCAGCTTCTGATCATGATGGCTTCAACTGGACAGGGTGTCAAGGTAGCAAATGCAGCATAGTGTAGAGCGGGGATAGTTTACTGCGGTGAACACTTTTCGGCGTTCTTTTTTACTCTTTTGTGCACGATAAGCTATTACAGTTGTTATAGCATGGTAATAAAAGGTTTTTGGGTGTGTATTCGGAGGTAAACGACTTCTAATCTATGTATATTAGCGTGTGCCCACTTGTTCTCCTGCTCATTGTCCATGATGCTTTTGTGGTTGCTTTCCCTTTAACTGTATCGTGTCCACAACTCGTTCATTTCTTAAGAAAATACACAATATTTTTTGCGACCCCGCCTCCGATAACCACGTCAAGCGCATCCATCTTCAGCGAGGAGTTCGTCAGGTAATATCGATAAACTTGCTCACTTTTAGTCAAAGCTAGTTTAAAGTGCGCAGTGGCTTCTCTCATCTGTCCCAGTCCTCCGGCTCGAGAGAGTTTGATACTCAATCCACGGGTTCTCTTGTGCTGCTTTATCTCTTTATGATATTGCAGTGCATCGCAAATCTTTGATATCTGTGACAACTTTTAATACTAGCTTTCTTTAAATGACAAGCGAATAAAGTGCGCACAAGTCAGAATCTTTAAATTTTCTCTGTACCTCCTCGTTACGTTTTCTTTACAACATATTTACAACAATGTAGTCTGTTTTTTACCACAAAGTTTACCAAATACAAGTATCGACACCGAGATGGCAAATGTTGCATATGATTTTGCGTAATCTTGTATATGCTCTGTAAAAATATTTGTTTCCAACTCTATAACTTCATATTTAAAGCATAAGTGAAGAATTACGCATAAATATGTTACTAGAAAAACAAACAAACACACTGACTGCTGTATTTTGGCCATTTGAGGTCAGGGTTGTGGTTGTATAGTATAGTATAGTACACCACTGAGTGGCACACGGCTGTAAGTTGCTCCGTAGCTCTCTCATCAGTATCTTTAGCCATATAACAGAGAAATAAAAGGTCACGATCAGAGACAGACAGTCTCAGCAGGGATTGGAGAAGCACAGTATGGAGAGCTGTAAACCCTCTCCGAAATCCACCAGTGTTTCCTTCAGCTACTGTAGTGTAGTGTGTGTCATCTTCACTACCCAGCATTCCTCTGTGAAGTCCTCTATCTGCACAACCCTCATGTACAGAACAAGACTATTATCCAATGTATTTTAGTCTTTCTCTTTTTACAATGTGAGACATTGAAGATATGAGGGCTGCTGTTCATTTTGTATACCGGTACTCTCATTCAATTTTCCTTTCTATCTTTATAAGTGTTAAGCTCCCAAAACTTTAAAACGACTTCACTGTTCTGTGAGGGCTCAGGAAATCTGTTAAAGATGAAGGTATTCAAAGTTTCCCACAAAACTGTTCTCATCATCCAAACGTCAGAAGGAGTGTAGATACGTTATAGAGGAGTCGGTGTGTCAGATGTCTTCAGCTAAAAGATCTCAAAGCTGAGATGAAGGTAATGTGCTTGTGAAAGAGCCGATTCTCTTCATTCACCGTCACAGATCTCAGATGATGCTGGCGTTGCTGGAACATGTTTGTGACATGAGCTCTTATGCGTACGTTTCATGTGGTTTTCCTGCGGGAGATTCCAAAATAAGCGTTATGATTTGAATAATGCACCTATGGAAGGTGGAAGAAAATTGAACGATTGTCCACATTTACTCTGCCACCAGCCCTTCTATGTGAATGTAGAGAAATATATTTCTTACTTATATAAGGAAAAGGAAATAGCAAAGGATAAAAGCCACGAGTTTGGTTTAATTCAATCCCTCTATAAAACAATATTTAAATGATTTATACTGCTATGAGAAATGATAGGAATGAATCATGCAAGATAGCCTGTCCTGAAATTCTCTCTATATTTCTGTCCGTGACTAAATAATATTGAGATATGAAATCAATTATTAATGAACATAATTAAGAATCCTGCTTAAGACTGGTTTGGTGAGGAACGGAATGGAATGGGACTTATGTGAACACATCGCACATGATGTCCATAACTCTCTTCAATGAGGCCTGAACGCATCAGATGTGTGACACATGAAGACGAATCGTGTCATTATATCTTCTGTGAATACTGGACAGAAAAAACAAATGTGTACACTAACCCTCTCTCTCTCTCAACAGGTAGTGGTCGAGCTTTTGTTGAAACTAGTATCTTTGTATTACATTTACATTTACATTTATTCATTTGGCAGACGCTTTTATCCAAAGCGACTTACAAGTAGTTTTTTACAGTGGCACATTACTGCAGAGCAATCAGGGGTAAGGTGTCTTGCTCAAGGGCCCTTCAGTCATGACCTGCTGACACTGAGATTAGACTGGCAACCTTCTGATCACAAGCCCAACGCTCTAACCATTAGGCCACAGCTGACCCTTTATTATTAGGTATTAGCACCTATTGTATTATTGCTCTTTTATGACATATGGCTTATTGCTCCCTGAACTCTCTGTGAATCGCTCTGGATGAAAGCATCTGCTAAATGACTCAATGTAAGTGTAGTATTCTGCTGAAAGATGAAAAGATGAAGATCATCTGAGCCGTGTCTCTTTAAACAGAACAAGGTTGTGTTTGACACAGTTGTGACACTTCTATTATTGATTTATTTTATATATTAAATGTATTTATTTATAAACTACTGAATGATATTCTGCTGTGTATGATCACTACTATTTTTTTTGAAGAAAAAAAACTAATATTATAATTCAAAAAGAGATTGTGATGTATTTATTCAAATCTATGTCTTTGGGGATTTAACTTGCGTTTGGTTAAATAAGAATTGCTCATTTACTAACATCACGGACCGATCAAATGTTGAATAAGTACATGAGCAGGTAGACTAACACTGTGTACTGTGTGAAGATGAAGCCGATCCAGATTTCATCAGGAACACAATCAATACTCATTTACATCAGAGGAATAAGAGTATTGCTGAATAAGAACATAACACTGACTCAGAGCACCTCAGATCTCTTGACTACTGTATATTGAGTCAGATGCATGTAAACAAAATCCCTTTTTACGAATCTTGTGTTTCTTTTGATGAAGCTGAATTGTGACAGTTTGCATGATGTGTTATAGTCTCAGTATTTTCAGCTGAAAACATCATTTGTGATGTTGGATCTTTGTACATCTAGAAACGGCGATTCAGTTCATTCACAGTGTCTAACACTACTACTCCTCCTTTAGTTCCTCTTAGACTTCCACAGAGAGCACTTAAAAGACCATTATATTCTTCATCCATTATAGCCAACAGACTAACTCAAGGAGATCCTGGGTTGTTTACCTCGGCTCGCAGCGAATGCATCAAAGTTTTGCATCAAAATATTCAATTCATATTTGATACAGTGCTAAATTGTTGTTACACATGCAGCGAGCGAGAGGAGACGGGTCAATGTTTCTCAGCGGGTTATGAATTCATGAGGTTTCATCAATGTCACGTTCATAAATTGCCATTAGAGTCAGTTCTCACAAATCCTTGCAGAATGATAAAGACCTCATAACGCCGCTCCTCTGTAGCGGTCATGTCTGCCCTCATACAGTATTTTCAGTTCTTCTTGAGCATCTGCAGTACAGTATGATGAGAAGCCTTGATGTGTGATATACAGTAGCTGTACATTCTGTTCTTTGAAGCATCTTGAAGTCCTTTGTAATACTCTTGTGATACACATTAGTTCTGTAGGAAATATCACAATGTTTTGATCATTTTGTTACTTTGATGAGCAGCCAATAAGTAACGATTCCTACCGAATGAAATGGATGATAAAAAAGGGATGTGATGGATTCATCCGTAAGATTTGAAAGCGAATGAACGGTTCTGTTTCATCAAGCGTATCCATCTGAAATCACAGGCACGCTTGCCTTTATTCCGCGCCAGTGTGCTTATCCAATGACACAAGTAATTCATTCTACTGGCCCACTTCTGAAAGTTTACTGAGGAAATGGGGGGGAGACCCCTCGGGGGGCCAACCCCCCCACGCCCCCAAAATACAAAATATTTTAAAAAACCCGTGGTTTTTGAATAATAAGAAAATATTAATAAAAAAATTTCCTGGGTTTATATAATGATGGTTCTCCCCCCCCCCCCCCCCCCCCCCCCCCTCTGCTAGCAAACTCTAGCCATGTTCACTTTATCAAAGTCCTAACTGATAGTTTAACCCTAAAGAAATGGATGGCATTATTTACTCTCCTATCATTCCAACAACTCTCTTATTTCTCTCCATCACACACAAAGATATATTTAGAAGAAATGTCTAAGGTGACCACGTCTTAAAAAACCTCTCCAAAAAGCATCTGTAGTCCATATGATCTGTGTGTTATATTCCAGATCTTCTCAAGCCATACGTGTGAGGCAATTCACATCATATTGACTGTCAGAGCCGATAGCCCTGTGGTTGGCGCGTCAATAACGTAAATATTACTTTTTATCAAGACACTTACAAGGTCCTTGTACATGTAATGACTCTTCCATATTTCCAATGATAATATGCCACTGAATGAAGCAGAAGTTAGACAGGATTGATGTGAACAGATGTTGATATCACTCAATGAGAGGATGAGAACAGACTGAGACTGCAGAGAGACCTTATGGGAAATATTTGAAGGCAGTCGGCTGTGTGAAAATAAAGGCTTTTCTTTATTGTCCCTGACAGCGAGGTGCTCTGTCTGCCACGGGACGACAAACGCAAGTCCATGTCTTCAATGACAGAATTTCAAACATCAGAGAGACAAAGACAGATCTGACTTTACTTAATCACAGGGTAGAGAGAGAGAGAGAGAGAGAGAGAGAGAGAGAGAGAGAGAGAGAGAGAGAGAGAGAGAGAGAGAGAGAGAGAGAGAGAGAGAGAGAGAGAGAGAGAGAGAGAGAGAGAGAGAGAGAGAGAGAGAGAGAGAGAGAGAGAGAGAGAGAGAGAGAGAGAGAGAGAGAGAGAGAGAGAGAGAGAGAGAGAGAGAGAGAGAGAGAGAGAGAGAGAGAGAGAGAGAGAGAGAGAGAGAGAGAGAGAGAGAGAGAGAGAGAGAGAGAGAGAGAGAGAGAGAGAGAGAGAGAGAATCATTTGTACAGCGAGGGAAAGTAGGATGTATGTTGTCACAGCAGCTCTACATCAAAATACAGATATCCTACAGATTTCAGCTGTAAACCATTTACATTTAGTCATTTAACAGACACTTTTATCCAAAGTGACTTACAAAGAGATCGGGAGCAATAAGTGATATGTCATAAAAGTGCAATAGTACAATGGGTGCTAATAGAAAATTACTAGTTTCAACAAAAGCTAGACCACTACCTGTTAAGAGAAGAGGGTTAGTGTACGTTTTTTTTCTTTTTTTCTCTCATTTCTCAGAGAGAGAGAGAGAGAGAGAGAGAGAGAGAGAGAGAGAGAGAGAGAGAGAGAGAGAGAGAGAGAGAGAGAGAGAGAGAGAGAGAGAGAGAGAGAGAGAGAGAGAGAGAGAGAGAGAGAGAGAGAGAGAAGAGAGAGAGAGAGAGAGAGAGAGAGAGAGAGAGAGAGAGAGAGAGAGAGAGAGAGAGAGAGAGAGAGAGAGAGAGAGAGAGAGAGAGAGAGAGAGAGAGAGAGAGAGAGAGAGAGAGAGAGAGAGAGAGAGAGAGAGAGAGAGAGAGAGAGAGAGAGAGAGAGAGAGAGAGAGAGAGAGAGAGAGAGAGAGAGAGAGAGAGAGAGAGAGAGAGAGAGAGAGAGAGAGAGAGAGAGAGAGAGAGAGAGAGAACTGGTTCACCTGAGCCAGATTCACATTTGCCTGCTCATGAATAATTCATTGTGTTAATAGTAGCAGCAGTGGCACAATGATGTCTCTTTCGGTATATTCTGTCAACATTCTTTTCATTTAAGAACTAGTGTAAACATAATAAAACATGTCATCCAAACAAGTAGAAGAAAATCTTTAGTTTATCTTGTTTATTATTGTAAATGTTTATTATGGATTAAAATCATTACATTTGAAAATGAAAAACAGGAATTTGACATGTTGGTATAATACAACTATTTCAGATTAAAATGATTTAAGTGTCATCTATACAGGGATGTTCCGTTACTTTCTAAAAACCACAGCTGCCAGATGTTTAAGATCTAGAAACACCTCTTTGTTGTCCATTATTAGTTTTGGGTCCTTTTAAAACATCATATAAGCTAAACACAACGGGTGAGATGCTCTGCTGGAAGTAAATGTGTAACAGTTTAAACTGCTAAAATGAAGATGCCGGTAATTGGCTGTCAAATGTGAAAACAAGGCAAAGCTCTGTAATTCTGCTGCATGTGCTCCACTTCCATATCTATGAGGTGTGAGACAGCCACAGAAAGTCTTTACTAACACAGATTAATGCCAAAATATTACACATATATCTTACGAATCATAACTATTTGACTTCCATTACTTGATTTAAAGAATCATTCTGGATTGCTTTCAGCCACATGTTAGAACTGTCTGTCATGATCAAAATAATCAGAAGTTGTTGTTTAAAGCAGTGTTTTTAGTTGGTGGATCAACAGAAATACTGCATATACTTAGCTTATTTTTAAGAGCATTATGTTTTTTTGCCTTTTGACAAACTAAAATAAATAGTACAAATCACGTTAAAGGGTTTGTTTGATTTAAATCAGTATGAAAGTCATACAACAATCAACAATTATCAATTTTCACAGCATTTGTATAAATATTTTACTAAAAAATTAATATAAAAATGTTTTACACTTCCATAATGACTTGATGTGAGTTTCCCGCTACTTATGTTTTTGCTCACCTTCTTTTCTCGCCTATACTTTTGTAGTTTTTCAAACTCAACCTGATCCTCTGTTTTGTGTGAGATAATAATGAGAGAGATTTTGTGTGGGTGACAAACAAGCCATGACAAGGATATATGAACAACAGACCTTATTGGATTCTTTAAATAATCCTTGTGCCTGAGGATCTCTGAGATATATTAACATTATACTGCTTATCAATAGTCACACATCGTAGTGTTTGGGCAGAAACCTTGTTTCAAATGGAACAAATATACATAATATACAACTTTGTAATAGTGTTTTATAAATGCTTTTTCTGGGCAGGTCAATATATTTTTACCTTTTTTATCTGTGTGCCGTCAAAATCTGATCAGAACATCAGGTAACATCTGTCTGCTGTCAGCTCCATTTCTGAATCAAACAGCTAATTCAGGTCGCAGTGAAGAAAAAAACAAGCCATGTCTATTTTGTATAATTTGATATTCCATTTGCAAACCTACAGACAAATTGTGAAGGTTGACCAATAGTAATGATCTATGGAAAATCATGAAAGGCCTGACCACTAACTCTAACTTATGATTCAACAACTATATGCATTAACATACATACATTACATCCTCCTATAATTCCGAGGTCATTCTTTCAAGAAAAGCCGGCAAGAAAAAGTGTTCTACGAGTTCATAGAATGGATATTCTGTGTGCTGTTACTGCTTCAGATTGAATGTCTGTAAAAGAAGCATACAGCGTTCAGTGGGGTGTGATGCTTTATCTTCACTCCTCTGTTCCTGCATGCGCTATTTCAACTTCCTAGCACAAACAATCTGTTGATGAAAAACATTTTGTATTCAGATTGATTTCTCTAATTATAATTCTAAAAATAAGAGGTGAGAAGTGCCTGACAGTGTTTACTGCTCTCGAGGTGCTTAACAAGAAGCTGATTTACATGCTGCATTTTCATCATGCCTTTAACTCTTTATATTCCTGCTAATAACCTTTTACACAAACCCTTCTGGTTATTTTCAGAAGTTATCGGGAGCTTTCAGCATTAGGCGTTGGTTTCTGAAGACCAGCTGACTGTGTTTTCAGGAATAAGAGTCAGCACACCCAGCACACCCATCGAGAGCCGTGCTCCAGTAACCTGACAGTGACGTACGACTGATACTGCTCACTATCATCAGACTATAGCACTGGGAACGTCTATGAGTCTTCGTCTATGCAGAGGAGGTTCTCTGGTCTGGTTTGGAACGAGCTCAGATTCGATTCCATTGACCACAAAGATAAACTGCACCATTTCCAGGCAATAATCCTGGTCGTTCATAAAGTCAACTTCACAAATGCCATCGATGGGTGAGAATGCTTCCTCAGTAGCTGCAGTCAGATTCCATCTGTTCAACGATCACGCAGAATACATGATGTGAACGTTGGAGACCGCAGGCAACTGTTTCAGCTCGAACATCGCAGCGTGTTACAGCGCGGTTTCATCACCTGTATTGTAATGTTGTAATATGGATGTCACTCAACCGATGGCCTTTAAGGAAATTCTTTTTTTAAGGTTGGACTGTTAAGCACGATCCAGTTAATGCAAAACACAATCCTTCTCTATAGCAACTATTCAAAACACATCGGATCGTTTCCATGCATGGTTGGCTCAAATATGGACAAACACGTTCATTGAAAATAACCTAGAAATTCTTTAACCCGACCACAGAACACAGAGAAACTTCAAGTATTTGAAGTCCTCCTCCGCAGAGTTTCTCAATGTACAATTCCCTTCCAATAAATACTGTATATAAATGACCCGCACAGGTCCAAGTTTCTTTTATTTGTGACGGTAACATGCCGCCAAAAGAATCATGATCCTTGAACGCTGCTGAATGAGAAAGATTTCATTGTATATTGCGTCTTTCTCGCAAGATTTCTTCCCGTCTTTCTTCTTGGGTGACCTTTTCGGCGACGAGGCGCGCTGCCCGTGGCACGTTATTTATTTATGATTTGCGTCTGAGCCAGAGGCCTGTCAGCCTGCCCTGTTGGTAATGTAAGCGTTCGGTCAGCCGCTCAAGTGGATGGTGGCTGTTGAGATGTAGAGAAACTGGGGCAGTCTGATTAATGTCCATCCTTTGCAAGTGAGATGCAGACATGACAAAACAGGCCTCCTTACAGAGCAGGGAAACTGAGATAATGCGCCAGAACAGGCGCGCACACACATAGAAAAGGTTTCATTATTCCAACCATGAGAAGAACAGAAAATCAATCACACCGTAACGTGTTTCTTTATGTTTTGACCAAAGCCAGTAAATAACAATTCCTCCCTACGGAGCCCTCGAAAAAAGTGTTTACTTAAATCCGGTGAACTAGAGAAGCGGTTTACATTCTAAATGATGGGAAACATTTGATTAGACATGTGACCGTTGATCTGAAATTCATCTACATTTAAAATCAGTCAACACTCCGTTGAGTCTGCATGCACATTACCATTACCTTTCCTACAGATGACGTGCTATGTCATGGAAATAGTCTCTTTAAATCTTGAAATCAATAACTTCTATTATTCTGCACATTCAAATGAAGAACATGTCAAAACAACAAGTTCCCAGTTTGATTTAAAAAAGAGCCACTGACAGCATAATACCTGGAAAACCGTTGCGTTTGACATTCGCCAGTTTGCTGCTTCGCTCTCAGATCATTACACACGCATAAAAGTGTCACAAAGACATACAGAGGTAGTTTGGGATTTGGCCATTTCAAAGCATGATGTCTAAGACATCATCAAGAGAATACGTGACATGCTACGGACAGAAAGCCGTCGTGAAAGCTGCACACAAGAACTCGACGCAATGCAACAATCATCCCTGACCAACAATATGCATGAAACATTACACAATAATGCAGTGACTTACTTTGGCTGTCTTTACTTGCAGCTCCTCCATACGGCTGCAACACAAAAAGGTAAATAATCAGATTCATGTTTGAATTTCATGGAATTTTATCAAATCGACAAACTGTTGACTTTCAATAATGTATGACATCAGTTTCCCTCGAGTTCACACACGTGTTCTCAGAGAAGGATTCTCTTCACCACACGCACACTGATGTGAACTGTGAGCTCAATGTCACTTATGTTGATATGTTTTATGTTGATTTTAAAGCTCATCCTTTAGCAGTTGCTAGAGGAAAGTAAATCCTCTTCTCCAGACGCCAGCAGACAGTGACAGTCTATAGGATATCATCATTTTAGCAGCATCATCTCTCTGGAGCACTCTCGGTTTGCCCGGGTATTTCTGGCATCTCTCTAGAACCTGCTTTATGATCACATGACGCGTCCTGCCTTCTGAAGAACACATCAATAAAGACTGCTGTGGGACACAAAAAGCCATTTCACTTGTCTCAGAGATTCTCTAAAGGTGAGCATGGAGGACGTGTTTTAAAAGCTTGTGTCACAGCTTGTGTTAACTTCTCGTCCCTCGTCCTCCGAGGAGATCACTTTATCGGCTTGGTAACGTTTCATTCTTTGACAGACTGAATTCATCTCGTGAAGCCACCATCCAGACATTCAGGTTTCAACTGTTTGTGAATAGACCTGTGATTTTACTTTGCAACAATGCCCAAGTAGGGATTTACTGTGAAGTCAAAATAGTGTCAGATTAGGAAGTGAAAGACATTAGCAGATCATACCAAATGCCAAAAGAAATGACATAATGCAAAACTCTTAATACTTCTTTTGCAGATATAACACCCTGTCTACACCAGACGCGTGCGCAGCAGCACCCAGTGTGAACAAAATTGATCATTATAATTGAATTAAAACGGGATATCTTGTTTTTAGCACATCGTTTGCTTTTGGTGTAGACAGGTTGTCAGCAAAGATAATATATGTGCCATTTGACAGATATTATATCAGAGTTGGAAACTCTGGTTTTTTATGTATGCAAATAGTATAATATCAAAAGGTACACATTTATAGAAATTGTGCAGTTAACATTTTCATATTGTACTTTCAGAAAGTTTTGCAATATTCTCCCTCTACCCAAACGTTTATTGTTAACATAATTTTGTATATTTGTATATGTATACGTGATACACATTTTCAGTAGCGATTGAAATGTTTTGGTAGTGATCACAATATTTCATTTGCACAGCTGAATCAGAATTCAATACAAATATCTAACTATGCTGCACCTACTGTATAGCAGACACACATCTGACAGTAAATATCTAATAGAAACCCCTCACATACTACACCACTACTAAAACATACTAAAATACTAAAGATTTGAATAACCGTACAGAGTTTTCTTTATTTCCCCAAATAAAGGATTAAGTGTTCCTTTTTTATCAATGATACCCAGTGATACGTTTCGGCCATGACTGTTTTGTTAGTGACAATTTCAGCACATGGTTATCAAGCACAGTTCAGATGTACACATTTCAAAAATACATTTTATAGAATGAAACCCTGCTTAGTTGCAGAAAAAAGATGTTGTCAGCAGACTCGGTTGCCATCTTTAAAAAACGTCTAAAAACACATCTTTTCCGTCAACACGTCGCTGATTGATTTATCTTAATTCTCTTCCCTTTCCTTCTTAAAAAAAAAAAACATTACTAACCTCACTATTCTTAGCTTTGTATACTGTGCTAGGCTTTAATGGACTAGTTTTGCTGCACTTATGTATTTTGTGGCCTATGTTGTTATAATTGCTTCCAATGTTTCCTCATCTGTAAGTCGCTTTGGATAAAAGCGTCTGCTAAATGACTAAATGTAAAATGTAAATGTGATAGTGACGTTCCATAAAGTACCACACAGGTTTTCAGACCTTCGAAAAAATAACTTCAAAATGATGAGACCGATCTGCTCTTAGAGAGCTATTAGAGAGAGAGATACAGTCATGATTTGTGATCAAACATGTAGGGGTGTGGCTAAAGTCAGTCTCAGCCAATGGACTAAATAAATCTTTTTTTGAACTTCACTTTTTAAAAACATCAAAAATATTTTTTACAAACAACAATGGGGAAAAAATGCTATTTGTTTTTAATATAAATTTAAGTTGAAATTTAGGGGTTTGGGACACGAAGCTCCAAATTGAAAGTACCGAATAAATGATGATTATATATTTATATTAAGCTAACTGAATACTTTTTATGTGTTTTTTTATGTGGGTCAGCAGTAGGAATTCTGTAGAATGGCCCAAATAATAATAGGATACACCACTGCCATTACAATGAATGGAGTGGAAAGCAACGCTCAATATGGCCGTTTTAGCGAAGAAAGTCACAACTACTAGTAAAGAGTGCAGTAGCTGAGGCGACTGTGAAAAAGATGATCTTAAGCACAATTTAAGCTTATCAAGCCTAAATTATGGTACTAAATTTCTTGCAAATGGTTCTTGGTGTATTGAGTGAAAGATCTCAACAGTAAAGAACACATACAGGGATTAGAAGTCAGGGGCAGTAAACAGCTTTAAACAGTTGAAAAGCAACCAAAAATAGACTGACAGAGATGTCAGTGAGGAGAAATCCAGTCGATTAACCAGAGCTGGTATACAGATATACTGTACAATTACAAACATGTAAACATATGTTAACTGCAAACAAACTTTGCCATTAGACACTGCCATTATAAATTCATTGATATTTAATAACTAACACGAGATTAGTGTGTTAGCACCAGAAGATTGGGAGATTGTTTTGGGACTCTAAAGCTAAAGGCTTTTCCTGGCATACACACCACTGATCAAATGTCATGTCAATGAAAACCGACATTTACCACCAGAAACCAATGTTTAGAGTTTATAAAGTGTGAGGTTTAAAGGGGTCATATGACGCGGCTTAAATGCATATTATGGTTTGTTTTAGATGTAATGTAATGTGTTAACATGATTTAAGGTTGTATTTTCCACACACCATGCATGTTTGCATCTCCTTTTTGCTCCGCCTCTCTGAAATGCGCTGATTCTTTACAAAGCTCATGGCTCTGAGAAGCGAGGTGTGCTATGATTGTCCTGTTAACGCCCACCTTACTTGTGTTTACATTTGGGCGGTCCTAGTCAAATCATACCACGAGCTGATGTAGATTTGTGTGGGTGTGGTTACACGAGGCGTTTCAGGCAGGTCTGGGTGAGCATTCACTTTAAGGTAGGTGAGACTATAACAGTGAAAAGGGTTTGGGATTGCGCTGTCTGCAGTGTGAATTGAATTTGTTTGAAGCAGAAGGACGCAGCGTGCATGAGTAGACTGAAAATATGAAAAGTGCTTGACCCCTCATGCCCTTACACTCATGGAGCCATTAGTATTTCATTTGTGCATCTTCAGCTCTCAAACAGCTCTTAGTTCTACAATCTCACTGCATCCCACAGCTAATATATCTGCAACATTATCATCTGGAGAGCACTTCAGGGACAGATTCAATTAAAACTAGAAACGTTTTAAATCACGATTCGCTTTACTGTCATTATAATGTCATTATTTACCATCATGATGCACATGAAGATATGTTAAAAACAACATTATAAGAATGTATTGTATTTCACCTGTTCCTTAAGCCGCTGCAGTAATGTCTGGATGAGTTTGTTCAGCAGATCTCTTGTGCTTTAACATCATGATATTATCACTTGTGGAAACTCCTCAAGATCTCATTTGGGACAAGCAATTACAGGCACTACATTCACATTAGACGTGACATTACACAGACTGAAGAGCCTCATTAAAGCCATTATTAGTCCTTCAAAGATGCTGCAAACTGTAGTTAAGTGTGAACCTTTCTAATAACATTTCATTAAACATGCTCATGTGCTTTGGCTGTTGGAAAAAAAAAGATGCTGTAAGAGATTTTTATGCATGTATGTTTCTTCCTACATAGCGTGTACACAATGTTCCCAGTACCACACAGATTTTAAAGGGCTAGCTCATGCATAAATCTCAATTTTGTAATTTTCCACCCACACGAGGTTCTACATGTTTTAAGACCTCCCTGCATCTTCAGAACATCACGCAATAAGACATCCGAGGCCTCCTCATAGACATCGTTGTAATTCTCTCTGTCAAGGTCTAGAAAAGTACTAAAGACATTGTTAAATAAGTCCATCTGATTATAGTGGTTTACATTTTTATGAAGTGACGAGAATACTCTATATTCGCAAAAGAAACCAAAATAAGGACTTTAATCAACTGTTGTGAATTATTTATATCACATACTGAAGCTTTGGGTTTGTATATGGTGGGAGCTTTATTATGTAAATGTAACCGAGTGGTAAAAGGAAAAGTGTAAAAGGTTGTTTCTCCTATTTCATCATTAAGCTTGTTTTACTTCTATTTGTTGTTTTCTTTAAATGATCTAATCAGAAGAAGCGGCGAATATCTCCAAGTTCCTCGAGTCACCAGTAGGTGGTGGTTTGTGCATTACACATGAGAAATGCGCATGCGCTGTTTCCCTTAGACAAATTCGAGTAATGCAAAGTGAGCGGTGCGAGGGAGACGCAATCTCTGGAATTAGTAACAGATTCAAGACCATCCAACGTTAATCATGTATTTCCGTCTAATCTTTCTGTTAAATATCCTTCTGGAATACATATTTTGCTGCAGGTTCTTAGAGAAGTCGTATGTAATAAAGTTCGTTAGATGGGAAGGAAGGAGGCGGGAACCGGCGAACATTCAAACATAAAAACTTTAATTAAATAAACAATAAACACGGAAGTAACCGGCAGCCCCCTCACGGTAGACTGCCGGCCATAAAACATACACAAACTAAACACAGTTTCGGGCCCGGTCCTCTCTCGTCAACAGTCCTGCCGAACATCCATTTAAGCTCCCAATCTCCTCCGTGATAAGATGCGGGACCGGTGCGCGCACAGCTGCTTGCACTTAGCACTCACGCCACCGGCCCCGCGTCACGGCTCTCGTCCCGCCTTCCTCACCACATACCCCCATCACCCCTTACAGGCCGGGGGGCACCCCCGAGACTGTACCTACTCCCCCCCGGGGAGCCAGTCTCGGAGTCGGCAGCGCCTGGGGGTATGCACCGGCGAGACGAAAGAACGGAGACGGGAGCCCCCGGAGCGACAGGGACGAGAGAGGGGAGAGAGGAAAAGAAAAAAAATTGTCCGGTTCCCTGACAAGCTGTCGCTCGGTCCTCAGCCAGCCGAGAAACTCTTCCTCGCGGTGCCATGCGATGGTACTGGACGCTCGGTGGACGGCTCGATCCTCCTCCGCCCCCTGGCGGCCGGCGATGGCCCTCCAGCTGAGGGCAGCTGGTCCTCCGTTCCCTGCTTCCTCCCCATCATGGCGGCTGGCAGCAGGCTCGGCCCACGGCGAACGGGCCTTGGCTCCCTCCTGGACGGCAGCCACCCCACCTCGACCCAGGAGCACGGCAGCGAGGTCCTCGTCCCATCCGACTTCTCGGTCCAGCACCACCCCCCGGGCAGCCACTCGCGGACTTCCCTCGTCCGCGCTGCCCGAACTCCTCAGCACCGCGATCACCCTCGGCAGCGAGGGCTCTCTGACAGCATGTCCCTCCTTCCTCCCGGGTTTCGGCACCAGTGTAATAAAGTTCCATAGAAGGGAAGGAAGGAGGCGGGAACCGGCGAACATTTAAACACGAAAACTTTAATTAAATAAACAATAAACACTGAATAAACCGGCAGCCACCTCACGGTAGACTGCCGGCCATAAAACATACACAAACTAAACACAGTTTCGGGCCCGGTCCTCTCTCGTCAACAGTCCTGCCGAACATCCATTTAAGCTCCCAATCTCCTCCGTGATAAGATGCGGGACCGGTGCGCGCACAGCTGCTTGCACTTAGCACTCACGCCACCGGCCCCGCGTCACGGCTCTCGTCCCGCCTTCCTCACCACATCGTATTTGTAAAGTTATATTTTCTACGAGATGCGATGTTATGACGTCACACCATGTGGTGTAGGCTTGTTCAACTGCGGTTTTACAAAATGTCTCATACTTTTACATGTTGCAAATGTTTCATGTGTTTTCATGTGATCGAGACTTTGTCTGATTATTTACACAGTGGCACAGTATTGTGTTGGGAATTACAGCCCTCATAAAGAGAAAATGAGGTGTGTGCTCATCATTGAGTGAGTTTTATTTCTTTCTATTTTCTTTTTACAAGTGAAATGTAAATGGATGTTATCATGTATTTATGTTTTTATGTTTCTTTTGTATAGTATTCCCACTGCCGTTTTGCCGTATTTTTCATATCGTACTGTGGAAAAATTGCATGCGTTTCGATGCATAAGATTCTCTGTAATGTAATTTCTTATTGTGTTTAATCTTTGACGGCTGTATTTTTGTAGTGCCGGGGTTTTTGTTGACACGCAACTGGACTATAAAACTGAAGTGTGTATCACACCCGTGGTTATTAGACACAGAAGAATATCGAGCTGTGAGATTTCTTTAAATTTTATACTCAGCTCTGTGTTTCCAAAAGGAAAGCTGTTTCTTTTATTTCCGGTCTAAATTGTGAAAGTGGTAAGCCGGAGGTGTTTTGATTTGTACGTTCATGGAACATTTTTCAGAACAAATGATTCTGTTTAAAATTATTAAATAAATAAACCACAAAGAAAGTGAACCGCTATTTGTGTTCCTGGTGGTAACTTTAAATCCCCGGTCACATAAATATGCACTACGCAACTTCTAGTGTCATACGTGTTTGGCGTAAATGACGCGTTATTGGTTACGCATACAGAGCTGACAAATGTGAAGCCGTTTTAACCAGTACAGGATCTCTATGTGCAGGGCAAAGTTACTGACCAAGTAAGTTTGCTCCATGACTTTGTATACTGGATGTTTAAACTGCTAATCTGTTTGTATCTAAGCCTGTGATGTTCTTGGAAGTGACGCTAGCATCGCGGCTAATCTTGCTAACGTTTCTAATGTAATATGTTTCGGATGTACAATATATATTCTACAGTTTATATGTTTTCATCCAATGAGGATGTGGTGTAATGTACAATAAGTTGTTTATTCCTTTTATTGGGCAACTCTCCCGGAAAAGCTTGGCAAGGTGAAAGAAAGAGCCCACCCACGAGCCAACCGACGAGCGATAGTAAGACCCGCCTACCATCAAGATTTGCTGTTATGTGTCAAGCTTGGCTGCGCAAGGGGGTCTGCCCTGCAGCTCGGTACTCTTGCGGAATGGAGAAGTTTGAGGTGTGTTCGTTTGTTCAGGGCATTTCAGAGATGAATGTTTGTGGCGAGGGGGACACGAGTCTGAACCAGTGAGTCTGCAGCGGGAGAGAGAGATGGGAGACCAGCGGTGAATATGCCAATGACGAACACCTGTATCGCATTGCAGTAAGTGATGTGGGTAGCGTATAAACAGCCCAGAGAAGCAGAACATGTCGAGAGAGACACGGACTGCTGTCTGGCTGGCGAAAGACAGGAGACAAAGACAAAGCGAAAGAATCTGTGAATGGACATTTACTTTATTTTGTGTTGCGAGTTATGCTTAAGTATAAATAAAGCCACCAGTAGTCCCAGCCAAATTCATCCGATTCCTTCCTTTCTCTGAACTTGTGACAATGTTATATAAAAGATGGACATAATGCTGGTTTCTTGAGGCTTTGAAACTCATAGATGGAGCGGTCCCAGTGATAAAAGATGCCGGATATGAACTGCGTGCAATAAGTCAAACAAAGTCATACGTCTGTGTTTTGTTGGCAATCAGCGTGTACGTGCATAATGTACAAAACACAAAGGGATTCAACGTGATGATGTGTTGTGAGCTCGTGCTGTAGTTCCGTCCCCCGTGCCCGCCTCCAGCAGCTCGTCTTTTTCCATAAGTAATCCTACAGCTGGAACTCTCTTTTATAAAGGTGATCAAACTAAACACTCTTCGAAGATACGATGTATGCAATACTACTGTATAGGTCCTTAAGATTAATATGAGATTGGCTGTGAAACCTGATCCTTAAAGAGATATCATGTGCGATTTTTCTTTCTTATGGATGGTAGCAGAATCTCTGATTCTTCATTGCAAAAATCAATCATACATAAAGATAAGTGTCCTTAAAACCATTTTCTTCCACGTGACAGATCATTTAAGCTGATGAATGAAGGTTTTTTTGATCTTTAATCATTCATCACAGGTTGAAACTGGACAGCAGAATGTGAACGTGCTGTTGTGTTGGCTGTGTGAGAATTTTGGAGGGCAGGACTCAAGGATGTGACGTGCTGTGGGACTTCATTGACACACTCTGTCTGTTACACAGCCAACTGAACATCCCATGGGCAGAAAAACAGACGGAGGTGTCCGTGCTTAATTTCACCAAGAATTAGAGGGCAAATGCTGAAAGTGACTCTTCGTTTTCTTATAGGTCACTGAGACGTGTACATTTTTTCAATACTGTAGATATAGGAAAAAGCACATACACAGACGCAAGGTGTTTAAATATATTAAAGTCCTAAAGGTATCATACTTCCAAAAAATATAAAGAAAATTTACAATTTTAATAGAATTTTATATCTTGATTGACAGACCCTTAATTTGCTTTTTCCTTTGAATAGTTATGGATTCAAAAGCATTGTTGATGTCGCTGATTCAAATGTTACTGAAACAGGCCATTTATCAGAAGACAAACAGGGTAAAATCTACAGAGGGGAAGCTTATTAGTGATTATTCAACCTGGGTCCACTCACTGACTAGCATAGTTAGGACTATTCAGTCTTACTTTTCATAATTCAATTAGACCAATCTACCTTTTTATGTAACTGACTTAAAGAAGTTATGTCCATTCTTAAAATAAAAATTAGATGACTAACTTCTAAGTGTCACAGTCCCACTCCGTTTTAATGCCTGTTTCCCTGGACTCAATTCCCCATCATCCTCTCCTGATTCCGTTTGTGATTATTAAAGTGTTCTTGATATTTGTAAAATATCTAGCCGGCGCCTCAACGCTCACCCCAGTTTCCCCTGGAACAGTTGTTGCGGGAGTTCAATCCTCTGTATGTTAAAGGGGACCCTGCAGGGCCCCAGAGACTGCTTCCAGGGCCTCAGAGACTGCTTCCAGGGCCCCAGAGACTGCTTCCAGGGCCTCAGAGACTGCTTCCAGGGCCCCAGAGACTGCTTCCAGGGCCCCAGAGACTGCTTCCAGGGCCCCAGAGACTGATTCCAGAGCCCCAGAGACTGCTTCCAGGGCCCCAGAGACTGATTCCAGAGCCTCAGAGACAGATTCCTGGGCCTCAGAGACTGATTCCTGGGCCTCAGAGACTGATTCCTGGGCCTCAGAGACTGCTTCCAGGGCCTCAGAGACTGCTTCCAGGGCCCCGCCAAACCACACAAGTTCCCGGCATCTCTATGGCCAATCTGATCCCTGGGGAGTACCAGTAACCAAACAGATCTCATTCCCTATTGACGCCCATAGTATTAATTACTAAATACTTTGTAAGTAAATGGGGGATGGTTTGGTAACTGACATTCTTCGGAAAAATCTTCCTTTGTGTTTATCAGAACAAAGACATTTATACAGGTTTGGATTAATGACAGGATTTTCATTTTTGGGGGAACTGTTCCTTTAATATTTGATTTAATTGAAATTACTGGAATAAATAAATATGTTTATTACCAGGGGGAGTCCTAACACTTTTGTCCATATACAGTAGTCAACAGATATTTAATATAAATATATTAGTTCTTATTGTACATCAGCAGTAGATTAGTCAATGTATGAAAGTAGATGAGATCCGCGCTAACAAATTATACTAAATGTCACACATTAAAAAGAAGCGGCATCGTCGCTGTTTTAATGTCCCCAGGCTAAAACATCATACTGATGAATTCAGGAGAATGTGATGTGACAGAGAGCTTACCATCTCCTCAAGGCCATCTGGAAGATCCTTTGCTGTTCTTTCAGAACCAGCACTGACTCCATGAGCCAGCAACAGAGAAGATCCAAGCAGGCTGGAAAAAACCCAAACGCCCAACCACCCCATCAGTATTGACCTGTCAAGAGAAGAACACAAGAACACCTGCACTGTCAAACATCATCACCTTTTCTCACATGAATTCAGCGCCTGTCAAATACTGTCATGTAATTACAGAGAAGACTTTGCTTCTGTTGATCACAGCTGCCCCCCCCCCAAAAAAAAAAAAACACCAAAAAACTTTATTTGCTGGGGTCATCGAGCATGTAATGAAAAGATGACTACATTTCTTCAAGATATAACACAAGCAACTGCCTGTGAACTGCTATGTAAGGCATCATGGGCTATTGTTTTAGAATGTTAAGGAAACTCATGAAGAAATATCCAAGGGTTCTATTTAAATGATCAACAAAGGCATATTTATATGAATTTGCTGGCTAAGGTTGTCAAATATCCTGCCTTACTTGTATAAAACAGTTTTTCTGAAACCCGAGAAAAGTGGCACAGACTGAAAGTGAAAAGCAGATGAACAACGTGTTTCTTTTCGCGTAGTTACACATATTTGACATTCATCAAATTGACTGTACAAGTCAGAGATGGAAACTTGAGGGACTAAAACATATGGGGTATAAAAATAATTCAGTTTAGCAGCACTGTACAGTATGCACATGTCCTTTCAGAAAGATGTACAGTAGTACACCACAGTGCAGGCCAGTCTGGGTTGAGTTATTGCTTCTAATCGATGGTCATGTGTTTGGCCTTGCGTGCAACGCTTGTGCTTTAACAGGTCAAGACCTCTGGGTTTGTGCCATGCAAATCAAACCACTCCCACGGTGGCCAATCGGCTCTTATTAGTGAAGACCCTGACGATCATAACGCCCCCGATCATTGAATTATTATTCAAATGCTCAAAATCCTGAGCTGGTCCTGATCCACTAAAAATCATGGAAATCTCCAGAAGCCGGAAACATGAACAGTAATATATAGATTAATTCATGAATATAGTAAAACAAGGATAAAAAGCATTATACTTTAATACCAAAGATTTAAGATGATCCCTTGAACATCTCCCTTATATTAAACAGAAAGAAATATTACCACCAGCTGTGATGTCGGCCTGCATTTGCATATTCCTCACATACTGTATATTTAGCCTTACACAGTGCTCACTGATCAGCAGAAAATATCAATTATAAAAATATCAAAATAATGTGGAGTAAGCCCCACTAAACGTCTGCAAGAGATGCAAGTTTTAGAACCACAGTAACTAATTCCATATTGAAAAACTAATATGCTCATGGTTAAATAACTAAACAAATGTATGCATTTTATGGCTTAACAACACATGTAAAATGCAGACAACACAAAGATGTTTATGGGATGTCGGTGGGTTTTTTCCTCTGAATCTGGATTTTGTCATGAAACACCCGGGCACAGACTCTCTTTAACACGAGTCTCTCATCAATGTAGTGACCGGCATGAACTCCAGCTATAAGAACTCAAGCATGGCTTCTGCTAACCCGACATCATTACATATAGGCTAATTCCTGGCATCATCTTTAATATGTAATGTATGTGTTAGGAGCAGTCTTTTCGACACTAAACAGGCTTGAAATCTGCTGAAGCTGAAGTGCAGAATGATGTAAAAAAATGTGTAATGGTGAAAGGAAATGCCATAACAAATAGTGGCTTCAACAAGGTATTGGGATACTTATGTCGCAGATGTAAAGAAGACAATGAGTATTTGCCCAACTTCAGAGAAACATTCACTAAAAATCACCAGTCGCTCAAGAGTCATCACAAATAAATCACCAGAAGCTCAAACAATCGAAAAAGTACCAACTTTAGTCAGTTTCAAAGCAACAACATTACAATGGGGTTGCAGTTAACTTCCGGTACACATTCACAAACAATAGAGAGATTATTTCTGATAACAAGCAAATAAAAACCCAGAAGAAGTTTTACTTGGCTAAACTTGTCTCTCCAATATTTTGAATTTAGACTGTGATACCAAGATCAACTACTAGATGTCAATGTACCATACGGTTTCTTTAAATGCGTCAAATCTACAGAACCTGTTCAACAAAAATGTGTATTTAATACAATTATTAAACAATTAAATAATAATATTAATTGTTATTAACATAAATTAACTTAAATATAAATAGTTATATTATGAGACACTAGCTAGGAAGAAGCAGGAACCGGCGAACATTTAACAAACTTTAATCAAAAATATACAAACAATAAACAGAAGTAAAGCCACCTCACGGTAAACTGCCGGCCATAAAACATAAACACAGATGTAACATGTCTGGGCCCGGTCCTATCTCGTCAACAGTCCTGCCGCTCGTCCTCCTAAGCTCCCGATCTCCTCCGTAAGATATGCGGGACTGGTGCATGCACAGCTGCTTGCAACTATCACTCAGGCCACGGCTCTCGTCGCCTTCCTCACCACAATTACATAGCAAAATACAAAGTAAACAAATAAATAACAACATGACAAAAATAATTTAAAATGACCATGAAAACCAAACATATCAAAATAAAAGCTAATTCCCAATATGAATAAAACTGACTATAATTCATTGTATGGAAAACAGCAACATACACGGCCCTCAAAACCCCTGCACTGAAATAAAACACAGGTTTGATGTGACACGAGACGAGAATGAGTCAATTATGACTGAATTATCATTTTGGGTGACAATGTTAGACACAAGCTCATCTATACTCCGTGGATATAATGTCTCCATTTCATGAGTTATTTCACCATTGTCATGAGCAGGAGAGTCTATTGAAGTGTAAAGAATCCTCCTCACAGAGCCTGAAAGAGCAGTCATCTGCAGGTGCTCACATAACCCTGCTGACAGCATTAAACCAGCACATTCATATCTGAGAAGAGCCGAAATTCAACAAAAGAATGACAAATCAGCCCCATTCTAAGGAACCGGACATAGTCTAGATAACGTTACTGAGCCTAATTTCCCCCACTAGTTCTGACATAGAAGACTGTGCTGAGCATAGGTTTGAAAAGCAAACAACACATATCTGTGATGCAAGATTCCATATCTTCGTCCAGAGCTGAAGTGGAAATATAAAGCTGACAGGTTCGGTTTGAGCTCTTGCTTTTGTCCTGCGCCTTTACATCACAGAAAGACTCAATCAGATATCATTTGTGTGTACTTCTACTTAAAGCCATCGATATCTTCAGCACGCCGGATTAAGATTATTTATACATTATAACTATTATTTATTTAGGCATGATCCGTCTCATGTGGTCAATACGGTTTAATTGATCAGTTTGTACCCGTAGGCCTATTTACTTTATCCAATTAGTGCTCAAGTGACCTGAAACATGTTCATATCCAGTGTTTGCCGAAAACACTAACAGACAGTGGATAATATCAATTCATCTACTGATGTCACAGAATGATCTTCATTCACTCTTCATTTCAACAACAAAAAGTCCTCTGAATGAAGTTTTCTACATGAGTCAGACAGATTTACAATCCATGTGCGGATGTTCATTAGAAGCGTGAGGCAATGAGACACAGTTTCAAAACACATGTAACAGTTCAACCAGGCAAACACATGACAACAGTCATCCAAGAGATGACAGGCACAGGGGTCAAACAAATAACAACAGGCAGGCAATGACAAATGTTCAGTGATGCAATGGGACTTCACTAAATCTCCTATATCGTGCACTATATCGGCTGTCCGCCATTTTCTAGTGTTGTCCGATTTTGAGTAAACAACTCATTCCCTACATTTCTTCGTTACTGCTACCCATAATGCATTCTGATTTTGAGTGTATATCCGATGTACATATTAATTAGTGTTATGACGAATGTCCCCGACATTACTGCCAGACGCAGGATATATTACATCAGTGTCCGAAATTGTTCATTCATTTTCATTTGCTATTAAGGGAATAGTGCACGAGTGAACAAGTGAGCGAATTCAGACACAGTTTAAGTGACATGTGTAATGGCATGCTACAAACAGGACGTGAGCAGTGAAGAATAAAATAAACCTCGCTCTAGCCCCCTCTGGTGGCCGGATGAATATGATTCTGCACATCTTTAGTATACACATCTTGTTTTTATTCTGCCCACCAATATCTATGTTCAATAATATTATTGTAAACAGATGTACATAGCATACTTAATACAGCTATGAATATAAAAGTCTGATGAAAAAACCCACATTTACATGTTTTGAAATAGCCTACTTAAGTTCCCCTAGTCTGTAAAGTATTTTATAATTTCCATGTTTTCATGATTAAACATACACTATCTTTATTTTTTTCCTATTTCTGTAATAATGATTGTCTTTATTTCTTTTACAACATGTTTTCTGTGCTAAGGCTCTATAGAGATAAACGTGATAATAACAGGAATGTGGCATCTCAGCTTCAAACTCCATGATTGAAACCATCATATTGTCAACACCATGACACGGCGTTCAGTTTCCTCGAAATGGAGAAATGTTCAATGACCTAAGCCAGAAACAAACTCGCTTGTAGCGTGTAAATCCACCAGGCGGCGTTTACAACTAAAATCTGGGAGTTTATTACAGATCATTTGAAAAGTTGAACCTTTTCTATGAAACTTTTGCAAATCATTTGCATTTAATTATCAGCTTAACATTGAAAAGTTGCTCTCATCACACCAGCTGTGCAATGACAAGCCGCCGCTGTTTGTTCTCCACAAATGCTGCCAATGTAGTCAACAACACAAACACATGATCACTTCAGATTCAGAGCGCTGTTCTTTTATTACATTCAATTAGATGAAATACTGAAACTGTGCTAAATAAATGTCAGTTAGTAAAACAGAAATATGCGGTCTAGCGTGTTAGACTAGCAAGTATTCCACAAAGACATTATATTAATCCATGAATATTCTGTGAACCTAAATGTTTTGTAGATGTGTATGTTAATACCTCTATAATGTCAAGCGTATATTGTGTGTACAGTATGTATGAATTCTTCGTTTGTTAGCATTTTGTGTAAAGCGTATATTTCTTTACTGTTTTTGTTTTTTGTGAATGCACTTTAGAAATAAAATTGAAATGAACTCTGAGGTTAGGTCTTGATGTCGGACTCATTTTGATGTACATTTGATATGTGTTTCATTGTTTCCATTCAATGCGCATTGTTTTTTTAGAAAGACATTTTTACAATTTTGCAGCATCGGCTATAATGATTATATCTTACAGGATTATACTGTATATGTTATATGGGCAATTTACAAAAAAATTAATGAGTCTGACAGAAAAATGAAGATAAGTCACATGTACCCTTTTTAATATTACAGGCTAAATATGAATGATATAAAAATAGTTTGTTTTTAAATGTTTTGCTATATTACACCATAGGACACAACAGTACATTTTTCAACTACCCACATATTATGATAAACCTGATTATGATAAACATGGAAAGGCATAAAAAGAATAAATGGACAACCAACAACAGAATAAATGGGTGAACCGTAAAGGAATGCATATGATCACAAATACTGTGAAACCCTTTCTTCACATTATTCGAATTTTTTTACAGAGAAGATCCGTAATATTTTTAAGTCTATTCAGTGTAGCGGTCAATCGCACAATATGAGCCATAATAAAGCCATAATCTACACATGTGGTTATCAACAAACTTCCAAACACGCCAATGAAAAATACCACAAGATAAAGTAGCAAAAAGAAAAACGAGCTCTCTTCTAAATCAATCTGTGATGTTTGCCATTGTAAGTCAGCCCGCAGAAACAAGTCGTACTCACACACCTCTCACAGATCCAAACAAACACTTTCATATATTGTAGTATGAACGTGAACAGCATTATAATGAATACAAATATTTCACATTGGATCACATCTGTGCTCCAGATAACATGTTATAATATCATATTGCCTTTTGTATAAGTGTATATACCTGTATAAATTTATATAAGAATGTATAATGCACTTTTCTCTCTACTCTGTAGACTCAGCGGTAAAGCAGCGGTCGAGACCCAACACTGCAGATGAGAGAGAGTCTCAGACACCACAGAGAAACAATCCTAAACGCTTGATGACTTATCGACTTGAAAATGAGAGACAATGCTTTCCATATATTTTATTATGTACATCAAAAAAGCAGTGTTTCTGATCGCTGGTCATCTAAAAAGTATTGTGTCGAACATTCATCTGTTACTTTAGAAGTAGAAGTCAGGTTTGTGTGACATGTCAGCATCCTCAGAAATCACTAACTAACCAACGCAAAACGAAAAAATAAAAACTTCTCAGCTAAACTGTCAGTTTATGATTTTGACCTGTAATGTTCATCTTTTTGCTTATTGTGGGGCCGGTCTGGTCTGAATCTTATGAACAATATTATACCATTTTTTTCTTGAAGCGAAACCAGCAGAAAATAATCTGATTTAATGTTTTTCTTTTTGTAGAATTATTAAGTCAGCAATGGTTTTACAACACACAAATCCAAACAACGATCAACTTTTCTCAGGTTATTCTAAGAAGTGTCTGTAAGTCCAGAAGCAATAAGTAATGTACTGTATAATAAATAATTAAAGCTGATGAACTTTTCACCAGTTTAACCCAATTTCGTAAAACAAAATGTCTAATATCTGCCTTAAATACATTTACAAATGTATAAAACACACACAAATGCTCTGAGTCACAAAGGTAAGTGATGGCACAGTAGTTTGTATATTATAATGAATAAAGGATGTCTGGTTCATCGCTGTCATCTCTGAACTGTAGTTACACGTATACAGAGAGTTGAAAGGCAATGAGACAAACAGTGAACTAAAAGCCTTGATGTGCATCACATTCAGTGCATTACTGATCGAGCGTCACAAAAGTGCAGTCGAGATGTGTCAAGTGTGAACTCTTTTTTGTACGACACACATGTGACAGCATCTAAAGCTGCGAGCGCAATAAATGCCTTATAATGATGTTTATCATAAGAGCAGCGCGCGTGATATAAGCGCGTTAAGACTCGGTGTGTGTCGTTACCTGTCGTGTTCCTCCGGAGAGACAGAAACGATGCGATAAATGTTCAGTGAATGTGTTCCAGAGACTCCTCGCAGACCCTCACAGTCCACACGATCACATCTCACTCCATACTTCAACTGACAGTGACCCGCGTTCTTCCAGCTCACCCTATTTCTGCAGCTCTCTCTCTCTCTCTCTCTCTCTCTCTCTCTCTCTCTCCACACACACACACACACACACACACACACACACACACACAGTCCTCCCGACGTCACCCACACACACTCCTGCCGACGTCACACAGTGCATATATAAACACACACACACACACACAGCGCTACGCAGAAGACATCTGTATCCAAACACTGACTGTCATCAGTGAGTGAACATTCACACACCCCGTGGAGCTTATACTGAATATTGATAGTCTTATACGTACTATATACATATTGAGCTGAAATAATGAGTATAGTCTGCTAAAAGGATATTAGTATTAAAATTCAGCACTTCACAAAATGTCACATTAAATGCGAGTAGACGTAGTAAAGCTACACATGATGCGACATGAACACTGTAATGTGAATCATTAGGGATTTAACACATATTTGACTAGTTGCTACAGTTGACATAACCGTGAAGAAGGTTGTATGTTTTCAAATCAAATCATCCCTTAAAGTGTTGGTCTGAAAAGCTGATGTGAAGAAACAAATATCTAAAACCTCTCCAGCTCTCTTTCCTGTGGGATTAGATGTTTATCATGACCTCGCTGCACACACAGATACAGATGTGGCCATTATTTCATGTTTAATATGAAGTTACATTTGTATCGTTAGAACTGTGAATCTGACTGCTGGTGTTGTGTTGATAGCAGACTGTCACTTGCATCACTTGCTTTGACGGTTTGCAGGATTGCTTGCATCAGTCGGCTCCGGCACTAATAAACTTCTTTTCTCTTTTGTAATAAATGTTACATTGCGCATGAATATTTCAGACACACATGCATCTTTGATGCTTCAGCCTGTATTATTCCCCATAACTGTGTCACCCTTGAAACAGTAATGTTGAATACTGTTCTGTTGTGTACACAAGGCTTGTTATAATGGATGCCATACAGTATATAATGAATATGTTGTGTGTTGTGTGTGTTTTCTGTGGCTTTACACCTACTTTTAACACAAATCAGTTCATATGTATTGTGGCATATTGTAAGTGGGTATGCAAGAGAAAACGTCTCGGTTACGTATGTAACCTCTGTTCCCTGATGGAGGGAACAAGACGTTGTGTCGAAGCCGACAGATGGGGTTCGCCCTTGAGAACCAATCATCTCTGACTATTTTGAAAAGGCCAATGAAATTGGCGAATGAAATTTGCATGCCGGGCTCCAACTCAGACGGCCCCATTGGTGAGAGCCATCCGGTGCCGTAGGACCACTGGGTAAGCGCTATTCCCTCAAGGGGGAGGTGCGCTACGGAGACCACTTCCCACCCTCGGGGGGAATACAGTGGAGAATCAGCATGGTCTTACCGGTAGGGAAGAACTCATGGGAGGTATGTGCGAGATGCCGCAAGGTGGATGTCCACCTGGGGGAGGTCATGGGTTCCAGGAGGGGAACAACTCATGACGGAATCTCAGACGGAACCACCCTGCTGGGGGGTTACCACGTCTGGAGCACTGAGGTCGGTTAGAGCTACACGTAGATAACTCAACTTGGGCCCGCCAAAGGTGGCAGGCTGCTCCACCCAGCCCGCTGCCTTGAGTGCTTAGCGATGGATGGAATGCCTATTCTTCGCCCGAGGGGAAAGAAGGGAGGCAGATGATTGCGCACTGACCTACCTAAAGAAGGGGAATGGCGCTCTTCGCAGGCGTACGCCCTGCCGGCCGCCGGTCTCACCTGGTGTTATCCTGCAAGACTCCAGCTGACACCGGCACCACGCGGAGGTTGTAGAACCTCGCGAAGGTGCTGGGCGTAGCCCAACCCGCAGCTCTGCATATGTCTGCCAGAGAGGCGCCCCGAGCCAGTGCCCATGAGGAGGCAACACCCCTGGTGGAGTGTGCCCTCACTGCCAGCGGGCACAGGCAATCCTGAGATCGGTACGCCGTCGTGATGGCGTCCACGATCCAGTGCGCCAGTCTCTATTTGGAGACAGCTCTCCCCTTCTGCTGACCTCCAAAACAAACAAAGAGCTGCTGAGAGCCTCTGAAGCTCTGCGTGCGGTCCACGTAGAGGCGCAAGGCGCGTACTGGACACAACACGGACGGGGTTGGGTCTTCCTCCCCGGTGGGGAGCGCCTGCAAGGTCACCACCTGGTCCCGGAAGGGAGTGGTGGGAACCTTGGGCACGTAGCCGGGCCGAGATCTCAGGATCACGTGAGAATCACCGGGCCCGAAATTTAGGCACTCTGTGGACACGGAAAATGCTTGCAGATCCCCCACCCTCTTGATGGATGCGAGCGCCATCAGGAGAGCCGTCTTCATCGTGAGATGAGAAAGATCGGTCTCTCAAAGGGGCTCGAAGGGAGGCCTCTGAAGGCCCGCCAGGACCACATTGAGGTCCCAAGAGGGTACGGAGCGTGGCTGAGGCGGGTTAAGCCTCCTCGCGCCCCTGAGGAACCTGATGATCAGGTCATGCTGCCCTAGAGGCTTTCCAGCAACTGGTTCGTGATGAGCGGCGATAACGGCTACATACACTTTCAGTGTGGAAGGGGAGAGATTACTCTCCAACCTCTCCTGCAGGAAGGACAGCACGCGCCTGACCGAGCAAATCCGTGGGTCTTCTCTGCGAGAAGAACACCAAGACGAGAAGAGGCGCCACTTAAAGGCGTACAGCCGCCTTGTGGCAGGTGCCCTAGCCTGAGTGATGGTCTCCACCACCGCGGGGGGTAAACCACTCAGGATCTCCTCGTCCCATCCAGGAGCCAGACGTGGAGGTTCCAGATGTCTGGTCTCGGGTGCCGCAACATGCCCTTCCCCTGCGAGAGAAGGTCCTTCGTCAGGGGAATTGGCCAGGGGGAGTTGTCGTCATAAGCATTAGCTCCGAGAACCAAGTCCGGTTGGGCCAGTAGGGCGCAGCTAGTACCACTTGATGTTCCTCTTCCCTGACTTTGCACAGGACCTGTGCAATGAGGCTCACTGGGGGGGAAGGCGTACTTCCACTTGTCCCGTGGCCAGCTGTGCGCTAGGGCATCCGTGCCGAGGGGGCCCTCGGTCAGGGAGTACCAAAGCGGGCAATGGGTGGTGTCCAGGGAGGCAAACGGGTCCACCTGTGCCCACCCGAACTGCACCCAAATAAGCTGGGCTGCACGGGGGTGGAGTCGCCACTCTCCACGGGGCGTCAACTGACGAGAGAGCGCATCGGCTGTCTGGTTCAGGTCGCCCGGTATATGAGTGGCATGCAGAGACTTCGTCACCTGCTGACTCCACAGGAGGAGGCGTCGGGCAAGTTGCATTAACTGTCGTGAGCGGATACCCCCCTGGTGGTTGATATACGCTACGGCAGTCGTGCTGTCTGATCGGACCAGTACGTCCTGGCCCTGCATGAGGGACCGTAGTCCCCTCAGTGTCAACAGAACAGCTAACAACTCTAGGCGGTTGATATGCCAACACAGTTGGGACCCCGTCCAGAGACCCGACACGGTGTGCCCTTTGCACACCGCACCCCGACCTTGTAAGGAGGCGTCGGTCGTTACCACGACACGCCTCGGGACCTGCCCCATGGGGACGCCAGTCCGTAAAAAGGTCACTGATGACCACTGGGTTAGGATACGACGGCAGAGAGGTGTAATGACGATCCACCTCCTGCCTGTGTGCCACACTCTCCAGGGAACTCGTCTCTGTAGCCAGTGCTGCAGCGGTCTCATGTGCATCAACCCGAGGGGAATTACCCCCGCCGAGGACGACATGTGGCCCAGGAGCTTCTGAAAAAGTTTCAGGGGGACCGCTGGTTGCTGCCTGAAGAGTTTCAGGCAGTTCAGCACTGACTGTGCGCGCTCTGCAGTGAGCCGCGCCATCATGGAGACAGAGTCGAGTTCCATACCGAGAAAAAAGGCACTCTGCGCAGGGGAGAGTTGGCTCTTTTCTCGGTTGACCCGTAACCCCAAACGGTCTAGGTGCCGGAGCACCATATCCCTGTGTGTACACAACAGATCTCGCGAGTGCGCCAAGATAAGCCAGTCGTCGAGATAGTTGAGTACCCGCACACCTCTCTCCCTGAGGGGAGTGAGGGCGGCTTCCACAACCTTTCGTAAAGGCACGTGGGGACAGGGACAGACCGAATGGGAGGACCCTGTACTGAAATGCCCGCCCCTCGAAAGCAAACCGTAGGTACGGCCGGTGACGAGGGAGAATCGAGACATGAAAGTACGCGTCCTTCAGGTCGATAGCCACAAACCAATCCTGACGCCTGACGAACGTCAAGATGCGCCTCTGCGTGAGCATCCTGAACGGCAGCCTTTGGAGGTGCTTGTTCAGGGTACACAGATCTAGAATGGGGCTCAACCCTCCACCCTTCTTGGGGACGATGAAGTACGGGCTGTAGAACCCGCTGGACATCTCGGCCGAGAGGACGGGCTCGATCGCTCCCTTCACCAGAAGGGTTGCCACCTCCTCCCGCAGCACGGGAGCATCCCTGCCTCTGACCGAGGTAAAGAGGATGCCCCGAAACTTGGGCGGAGGTCTGGCAAATCGAGTAGCCGAGACGGATCGTGTTCTCCAGCCACCTTGACGGTCTGGGGAGTGCTAACCAAGCACTCAAAGACTGCGAAAGGGGCACTAGAGGTACGATCTGCTTCATCGCCCCTGGGGAGGGCGGTTCGCTGGCTAGCGGTGCCGGCCCCACCTCGTGGAGGGGCTGGCTCCGCTGACTTACCTGCCTGGCGGTGGTGCAGCTCAACGCACCGTCGAGGCGAGAGTGCTGAGGGCTGCGCAATTTTATACTCGGCCTTGCGTGTCGCCACAACGCAATGTTTCGAGTTGCCGAACACCGTCCTGTGGAGAGTGAGTGCGGCTGAAAGAGGGACCCAGAGAGAGAGACTGCTCTTTTTCTGAGGAAGTGGGCCTAGCAGATGTTGGGACGGGGCAGGGATCGTCCCTTTCCGACCCGCCAGCGATGGAATGGCTGGGATCGGGCCCGATCTCGATCTCCCCGGGTCCGGCTCGTCAGGAATGCTTCTGCTTCCGCGGCGGCTGCTGACGAGACGGTGGTCGCTTCCTCGCCGCCCTCTTCCGGGGGGGCCACCTGAGGAGGGGGCGCCGTAGCCGGGGCTGACGACGAAGAAGGCCGGGGCTGCTGGGAGGCAGACGTTCCACGGGACCTCGACGGCCGAAAGGCGGCCAGGTCGCGGCGGGGCAGGATGTGCTTGATGGCCTCCGTCTGCTTCTGTACTGCCGAGAACTGCTGAGAGAAGTCCTCAACAGTGTCACCAAACAGCCCCCCTTGCGAGATGGGAGCATCGAGAAAGCGAACTTTCTCGGCTTCACGCATCTGCGCAAGGTTCAGCCAGAGGTGCCTCTCGTGGACCACTAGTGTGCACATCGTCCGACCCAAAGCTCGCGCTGTCACCTTCGTCGCCCGGAGGAGCAGTGTGGAGCTCCTGCATGATCTTTGGGTCGGTCTTACCCTCGTGGAGCTCTTTCAGTGCCTTGGCCTGATGGACCTGCAGGATGGCCATGGCATAAAGAGCTGAGGCAGCTTGTCCAGCACCGTTATAGGATTTCGACACCAGTGATGCCGAAACCCTACACGGCTTAGACGGGAGTCTAGGTCGAGACCTCCAGGTGGCCGCCGTCTGCGGGCACAGGTGCACCGCGACTGCACGTTCAGCCTGGGGGACATCGACATAGCCCCTAGCTGCCCCACCATCGAGGGAAGAGAGGGCGACAGAGTCAGCTTGACGGGAACGAGCCGAAAAGGGGGCGTTCCAGGTCTTGCTGATCTCCTCATGCACCTCGGGGAAAAAAGGTACAGGGGGTGTGCGCGGCTTGGAGCCGTGCTCGGACCCGATGTACCAATTATCCAGCCGCGAGCGCTGGGGCGTGGGCGGTGCACTGCAGCCCGATGCTCGCGGCGGCCCGATAGAGCATGGCCGACATCTCGACGTCTGCCTTTTCCTGAACTCTATCTCCGGACAGAGACCGCTCGAAGGAATCGCCAGGGTCGGATGCCAGAAGGTCGCCCTCCGATGCTGCGAGGGACATCTCATCGTCGTCACGCATCGAGCCCGATTGCGTGACGGAGGAGTAAGACGGTGTGGAACCGTCTCCCTGGGAACGGTCAGACGGGCGAGGCGGGGCGTGAACGGTCCGCGAGCCATCGGCTGACGGATTTACGCTCACGGAAATCCCCATGCCACCCAAGCTGCTCGCCGCCGCTGACGGCTTAAGGCCTTAATAAAAGTGCAGGACAGTCAAAATTATGAACCTACATTTATTCAATGAAAACTGTGATCATTTCCGAAAAACTGAAAAGCGCATTTTCTGTCTTTCATGCAGTATTTGTGCTTGCATGTTATATATATTTGTCTGATGTGTTCGCCTGGTTGTGTCTATGTGGTCTCCATCCGTGTGCTGTTATTATGATTAGTTTGTGTTTCTGTAGTTGGACCTTAGTATTGTGTGAGCATATTTTACTGTAGCTATTTAGAAAATGTCATTGGCAATCTTTGGCAACTTTTGTAGAGTGAATCAAACATAAAACAGCATGCATCATGCGAGGTCGCATATACATCACCAAGGCTGTCTGTCTGTCTGTAAGAAAAGAAAGAATTACAAAAAAGAAAGAAAGAAAGAAATTTAGTGATTGTGCCTCACAATACATTTTTGAGATGAGATTTATTGATTAATCATTTTTATTTTATTCATCAATTTTTTTAAATAAACTTTGCATATATATCTATATATATATATATTGTTTTAAATAAATATATAGCATATATTACCATACTTCTACAAGATTCTACACAATGACAAAGCGATGACATACAACATGATTACTTTTTGTTACAACTTTGAGAAACAAATCAAAATGCTTTTAACAGTTTCCTCTGAACTTTAGATCAAATGTCATAATCAGTGTGTGTGTGTGTGTGTGTGTGTGTGTGTGTTTGCGTGTGTGCGTGTGTGAACAAACTAATCGTATCATGCTTAAACAACCCCTAAAATATAATACCAAAATAATGATGTTATTATGTGCAATTCAACAGTCAATGAAAAAGGCTGAAGTAGAAGATTAAACATCAATGTTTTACCTACAGATGCTCAGCACTAACGGTTCTGGCTGATGTAATGTGGTGAGCGTGTTCCATTACTTGTCCAGATGATCACATTGATATTTTGGGATATTTACTGGTTGTATAAGAAAAAGTTCAAGAAGTCAGCGTATTTTTTTGTTAATTTTAGTTGCATTTAGCCGTTTTGTTCACACTGAAGACAATTCACCTAAAGTCATTATGAGGTACGCCTGACAATTTTATTCAAGCCAGCCTCACATAACAGTCCTGTAGGATTTTTTGGGTCAGGAAAATATCCTTTTGTGCAAACATGTTAAATAAAGTAGCTGTCCACAAATAAATGCAACTCACTTCCCATTTAATGACAGATATGATTTGTCAATTTTTTTGCAATGTAATTCATCATAATTTTTAGTGCCATCTTGTGGCCAGTGTACAACTCAGATATCATGTCATTTCACACACCTCACCCGCTAAAAATCAGATGCCAATGCACAACTTTTGACTTTTACAGAGGGTACGTCTCAGTCTGAGCTCTTATTCAGGGAGTCGGATATTTGAAAACCTTCCAGTGCACTGAAATATTCACTCTCTAAAACTTCCCACAATGCAAGGCAAATAAACATGGTCACTGTCTTCCCTTACCTGAAACACGTCACATTTTCTGAAGCCTCTCAGCTCAAAATCACTCATGCCTTGCTATTATCCCTTGATTATTTTAAAGCATGATCTTCTCTCAGTTGTGCTGCACTTCTGGCAGACGTAACATCGAAGTCTGGAAACTCTATGATCCAGCAAGGCACTGTCTCATTTGACAAGCTGAACCAAACATGTCCTCGGCAAGATCTTAAATCCCTGCCAGGTCTTTGAAAGTTCCAAAAGAATCAGGGATTAATGTGCTTATCGTGTGAGAGGTCTTCGCGGATCAAGGCTCTTCTATTTGTCAACAGCTGTTGAAGACGCATGCGTTAAACCCTTTGATACGCTGCTCAAGTCAAAGAGAATAAGTTGAAGTCTTGCCCCTGAGAAACTCCTGACAATCCTGTTCTCCACATCACTTGACAAAGCCTTTTTTCTTAACCCTCAGCATGGCTCCCGCTGCATTTACTCTAAAACTTTACTGGGAAACTTTCTAGTAGGTTTCCAGCACAAAAGGTTGTTCTGACATTGAATGTCATTGATTGCTACAAATTTCCCCAAGATAGCGGTAACCTGGCATTATAAAAAATTGATGAAGGTTTGATGTGCAGTAAGCTCAAGCAGAAGAACGCTATCTGCTTTCTCTTTTTTGTGTTATTTCTGAGGTTTTCACTGGTCTACTCTTAATATAAGAGATCAGATATAAAGGATGACCAAACATCACTGCCTGATGCGGCAGGTGATTATATAGAACATGTATTTATGACATCACAGCAGCGTTCATGTGTACATGCACAGTTTCGGCACAGTCATATAATGGATGAAGAAAATGTATCTTCAGTTATAATCAGTATATTCTACACTGTTTTAAATAACTTTAAATACAGGTGCTAGTCATATAATTAGAATATCATCAAAAAGTTGATTTATTTCACTAACTCCATTCAAAAAGTGAAACTTGTATATTATATTCATTCATTACACACAGACTGATATATTTCAAATGTTTATTTCTTTTCATTTTTATGATTATAACTGAGGAAAATCCCAAATTCAGTATCTCAGAAAATTAGAATATTACTTAAAACCAATATAAAGAAAGGAGTTTTAGAAATCTTGGCCAACTGAAAAGTATGAACATGAAAAGTGTCAGGGCAAGGAAGAAGAATTCAGTTGCAAGTGCAATAATAAATGTTTATTGTAAACTGTTCTACTGACAGGAACTAAGTCAGGTAATACAAGTCTGATGGACTGACCTTGAGTGTAACTTAGCAGACCCAGTGGTGATTCATTCTCCGTGAAGTTGCAGGAAGCGAACAATTGTCGAAACCCAGAGAATAGGCTGTAATCCGGTCAGTCCACTCCGACATGGGAGAGTAGAATAAACTCCTGGAGAATCTCTGTAAGAGACAGACAGACAGACAGACAGACAGACAGACAGACAAACAGACAGACAGACCGTAGAACCAAAGGCCGCACAGACACGAAGCAGGTGAACTGGACACCACTAAAACCGGGTAGGAACTGAAACGACCTGACAATAAAGGACAGACAACTGAGAACTTAAATCTGGTCATGCTGATTACTCACAGCTGTTCCCAGTAAGTAATCAGCATGACACAGCTAAGTGCAAATCAAACATAATGACATAGTGTTAGATGAGACAGTGAACCCATAAACCGTGACAGTACCCCTCCTCTATAAGCACCTCAAGGAACCAACCTGTTGCCTGTAATCATCAATAAGAGAGTGATCCAGAATGTCCCTTGCAGGAACCCAACTGCTCCGGACCGTAACCCTCACAGTCCACCAAGTACTGGAACCCGTGTCCCCGTCTAGATTCCAGAATGTGGACCGAATAGGCAGGTTCCCCGTGTACGAGACGCGGCAGTGGGGGAACCAGGGCCGGTGGGTTAATGGGAGAATAAAACACAAGATACATGAAAGGCGGGATGAATCCTGTTGTACGCCGGAGGGAGATTTAAGGCGGACCGTCACTGGGCTAATGATCTTAGTGACAGGAAACGGGCCTATAAATTTGGGTACTAGTTTATTGGAAACGGAGCAGAGAGGAATGTTCTTGGAGGGAAGCCACACTCTTTGACCAACAACGTATTCAGGAGGCTTCAACCGGTGGCGATCGGCCTGGGCCTTGGTGCACACTCCTGCCCGGAGAAGAGTCTCACAGTGATAAAATCAAATACAAAATCCCGGATGTCTTGAGCCATGGTTCGCCACCAGAATCGTTGTCTAACCAGAGATCTAGTGCGATTCACTCCTGGGTGGCAAGCTACATTAGAGCAATGACCCCACTTGATTACCTCGGACCACAACTGCTCCGGCACAAATAATCGACTCGGTGGGCACTCGGAGTGAATCGCACTAGATCGGAGGCGTTACCCCATCTAAGGCGTTGCGAACCTTCGACTCGACCTCCCATGTGAGTGAGGAGATAACGAGTCTCTCCTGGAAAATTACACTCGGGAATGACCGGGCGGGTAAAAAGAAAAAAATACAAGTGCATCCGGTTGGATGTTCTTGTCGTCCAAGGAAGAGTGCTGGGACAGAACCGCACCTACCCCCACCTCTGACGCGTCAACCTCGACCGCAAACTGACGTTTGGGATTAGGGGCTATTAGGATGGGAGCCGAAACAAAGCGGCTCTTGAGTTTGGCAAATGCAGCCTTGGCTGCATTGTGCCACCTGAACGTAGTCCAGGGGGAGGTTAAGGCGGTCAGAGGAGCGGATAGGTGGCCGAAATTGCGAACGAAGCCCCAATAGAAATTGCAAAACCCCAGAAACCTCTGTAGGGCCTTACGGCTCTCTGTGGCCAAACTATCACAGCCTTAACTTTGTCGGGGTCCATGCGCACTCCCTCAGACGAGACGATGTATCCCAGAAACGGAACAGACATTTCTCCATATGTCATCCAGGTAAACATATATGAACTGATCAACCATGTCTAGCAGCACATCATTAACGAGTGCTTGGAAAACGGCGGGGGAGTTCGAGAGTACAGAAGGCATGACTCGATATTCAAAATGCCCCCTAGGGGTATTGAATGCCGTTTTCCATTCATCCCCTTTCCTTATGCGAACCAAATGATAAGCATTGCGTAGATCCAGCTTGGTGAAGATGGAGGCTCCCTGTAATCTCTCAAAAGCTGAAGACATCAACGGTAAAGGATAGGTATTATTTACCGTGATTTTGTTCAGCCCTCGGTAGTCAATGCAAGGTCGCAGGGAACCCATCCTTCTTACCCACAAAAAAGAAACCTGCCCCCGGGGGAGAAGAGGAAGGACGGATGAACCCGGTTTCTATAGAATCAGAAGTATATTTCTCCATGGCCTCCCTTTCAGGACCTGAAAGTGAGTATAACCTGCCTTTAGGTGGAGACGTACCTGGCACTAGGTCTATAGCACAATAATAGGGACGATGCGGAGGAAGAGAAGCAGCTCGGGACTTCCTGAACACTTCCTTCAGGTCCAGGTACTCTTCAGGCAGATTTGACAGGTTCACCGGCTCATCCTGCGAAATAGAACACAACAAAGGACAAGCAGACAGGAGACATGAAGCATAACAACGCTCGTCCCATGCCATAACGGAGCTACGGCCCCAATTCACTCTTGGGTTATTGAGTACGAGCCAGGGATGTCCGAGGATTACTGGAACCAGAGGAGAGTCCGTGACCAGCAAGGTAGGTTGCTCAGTGTGATTACCTGAGGTGACTAGAGTGATAGGTCCCGTGGAATGTGTGATGGCAGGAAGAGTTTGTCCACCGAGTGCGTTGACAGAGATCTTATGAGTGAGTGGGACAATAGGGATAAGGAAGTCTCCGAGCCAGTCTATAGTCCATAAGGTTCCCCGGTAGGTTCTTTTTTGGGGGGTTGTTTTGGTTCACAGGTGGGCATCTACTTCAGGAGAGCTAAGTCGATGAGTCCATTTAACTCTGTGGGCAAGTCCATGATTTCCCATTGAATACGATCAGTCAGACCATGCAAAAAGATATCCCACTGCGCCTCTTCATTCCACATGCTTTCTGCCGCTAAAGTCCGAAACTCAATGGAATACTCCGAAACGGACCGGTTCCCCTGGTGCAGACCTGCCAAGACGCGGGCCGCTTCGCGACCAGCCACCGCGTGATCGAAGACTCGTCTCATTTCCATTGACAAAGCTTCAAACGAAGAAACACACAGACGTCTATTCTCCCACACCGTTGTTCCCCACTGAGCCGCTTCTCCAGATAACCTTGTAAGAATAGGGATTGGGGGTGGGGTTGATGGCTGTAAGGATAAGAAGGGACATTTAGTTAAAAATGCTCTACAGAAACTGGGATCACCCGAGTAAAGTTCAGGCGGCGGTAGCTGGGGCTCGTGGTGGTCGGTGGTGCTTGCTGCAGCAGGGTTAGCGTCAGCCGGGACTGGCACAGTGGGAGATCTCATCCGATGAAATTGCGTGTTCAGCTCAGACATTTTAGCGACCAGGGCTTGCATGGCTCGGCCTGTAGCGACCATCTGCTCCTCCTGTCAACTGAGACGTGCGTCATTGTTGGCCAGGAATTCCTGAAGATCGGAAGCACTTGCTGAATCCATTTGTGGTCAGGTTGTTCTGTCAGGGCAAGGAAGAAGAATTCAGTTGCAAGTGGAATAATAAATGTTTATTGTGAACAAGTTCAACTGACAGGAACTAAGTTAGGTAATACAAGTCTGATGGACTGTCCTTGAGTGTAACTTAGCAGACCCAGTGATGATTCATTCTCCGTGAAGTCGCAGGGATGAACAAACCCAGAGAATAGGCTGTAATCCGGTCAGTCCACTAAAAACATGGGAGAGTAGAATTAAACTCCTGGAGAATCTCTGTGACAGACAGACAGACAGACAGACAGAAGAAAAAAGAAGACAGAAAGACAGAAAGACAGAAAGACATACTATAGCACCATAGACCGGACAGACTCGAAGCAGGTGAACTGGACACCACTACAACCGTGTAGGAACTGAAACGACCTGACATCAAAGGACAGAAAACTGAGAGCTTAAATCTGGTCGTGCTGATCACTCACAGCTGTTCCCAGAAAGTAATCAGTGTGACACAGCTAAGTGCAAATCAAACATAATGACATAGTGATGAGACAGTGAACTCATAAACCGTGACAGAAAAGTATGAGAATGTACAGCACTCAATACTTAGTTGCGGGTCATTTTGCCTAAATTACTGCAGCAATGCGGCGTGGCATGGAGTCGATCAGTCTGTGGCACTGCTCAGGTGTTATTAGAGCCCAGGTTGCTCTGATAGTGGCCTTCAGCTCTTCTGCATTGTTGGGTCTGGCATATCACTTCTTCCTCTTCAATATACCCCATAGGTTTTGCACGTACAGCTGACGCTCGTTATCACGCACCGGCCTTGAATCCCGGCTCTTGTCCCGGTTCTTGTAGGCAGCCACTGGCGATCGTCTCCATCCGTGCTGCCCGAACTCTCCGGCACCGCAAGGCCACTCGGCGGCAAGGACACCTTCCTCCCGGGTTTCAGCACCACTGTAACACTGCTCCATGTTTTATATATAAATATATTAAATAATACATTTAATAATACATTGACACTTTTCATATATTAAGAAAAAGACTGTTACATTTATACTCACACGCTGTTTCAATATTTGATAATAGAAAACCTGTCTTGCTCTTAACCCTGTTGTTTCGAGTTCTGCATACCATTACAGAATCACAATTCCTTTACATACTGTAAACAGCAACTCTGGGCACTGAGGAATGACATCGATGGTATAGTCCATTGGTTGTTGAGGTGGAAGTTTTGTGTCTCTCTAGGGGCAGAAGAAGTCTCTGCAGGGGGCATATTCTTCAGGGATTTCCACTGAGATATTCTCTGAAGGGCTTTCAAGGAAGGTGGACTGGACATGAATCGTAGGGCCGAAATGAATAGGTTGTGGCATGTTCAGGAAATACAGAGGGAAACAGTTCCTACCCCACTTCATGACTTCCCCTCTACTCCAGGAGCGCGCTAGGACTATCTCTGGAGTGGATTCCTCCAGAACCAGTAGGCACATGTCTTCTACATGGAGCTCTCCAACTTGCACTCGAAGGGGTAGTGAACATGTCCTCGGCCAAGGGATTTTCCGGTGATGGACTGGACTTTGTGTGGAGTGTCATTCTTTCTCTTTTGGTGCTGGAATTGGTTGCAGAGGTTTGCCAAGATGAAGTAACAGGCTGAGAAACATGAGCAACACCTGAGAAGACAAATACAATTTAATACTGCTTACTCTATATGCTCTTCTGTAGAGACAAAGTTACTGTGACTTTCAAGATGTTGAGAAGATGAAGATGTCCCTTTGTTCCATGTAAAAACAGGGAGTTAGGTTTCTGTTTATGGGGAAATGTCTTTGAGATCTCTTATTGAATGTAATATGTCTCTGTCTGTTTATCCATGGATCTGTTGATGTTGTTTTCATGTGTCTGAACAGTCCACTGCCTCTGGCCTCAGAACTTTATAAAGATGAAGTGAGTGCACATGCTCTGATATGTTTTGTTGTGAAGCCAATGATTCCTTTTTTCATCACTCTTATATTCAAAAATCAACATTGATCACTAGTTTATTCCTCAATGTGAATACATTTAAATTCTTACATTTTTCTTTTTTGTCTTTTAACTCTGTTCTTGTGCACTCACTCCTTTTTGAGACTTGACTTAATTCTGTTTTAGTTGATGTAAATGAATCTATCATCATGACAACAAGACTCTCTCCCCATATGAATTTCTCTCAGTCTACAGAAGAGAAGAGGATCAGACGACCTTCATCGTCTAAAGCATGATTTCTGGATTCATTTTTTTGTGCCATTAAAACACATGAAATGCTTGCGGCCCCGCGACTCTTGGGTCCATAAATTCGTTCCCACCTTTTACTCAGTGAACCGCATCCCTGTGCATGGTCCCTGTGTAAGGTGAAGATTCATGCAGAACGTGTCACTCTCAGGGGTGTTGTGAAACTCTCTCTTCTGCGGGACGGGTAATAAAAGCAGCCGGAGAGCTTTAGGACAGCCTCTTGGCATCTCTGCATGATTCTGTTTCTCTTGCTTTGCCTTTCTGATGTGATGGCTTTTGGACCCCAGAAGAGAGATGAAAGTGAGGTGTGGATGAAACAGCTCTTATGGACCATACGAGTCGTACAGAGAAAATGACCCGCTGCTCCTGACCTGCACACATAAAGAGTGCTCGCCTCCGTCACTCTGTCTGCTTACAGTATATCTCACTGCTTTATGTCCTAACAACTGTCATGTTGACAATTTACATTTATCTTCTTTTGTTTTCTCCTCGTTTTCTCCCTTAGCTGCCTTTAAACTAGAAGCGGTTCCTAAAATGATCATGTTTGATCTAAGGCTGCCATGAAGCATCTTCAGAAGAACGTCCATATTTAATATGACTTATCATGTCGCGTGATGGCAGATTTGCATAGTTTAAACCGTATGTTAAGTGTTAACACATTTACAGTATTTAACACATTTATGTCCAATTTCTCGGCAAAATATCGTCAAAGAATTGCATTTTCAACTCTGTTTTAAGAATAAATAAAAGTATAAAATGCCACAGGATGTTGTTGTGATGATAATAATATTGTTCAAGTGATGCTCATGAAACACACGGCTCTGTTTGTGTAGCAGTGGTCATTTGTGACATGGCTTCTATTATTCTAACTACATAATTATATTTATCAGGTTATTTGTGTGAAATGGTAAAAATATTAACAGAAAGAAAATGTGCTATGTTTTGTCTGATTTAACGAACAGCACAAGTTTGGTTCATATTCCAACTAAATATATAAACTGTATGAAGTGGGAGGTTTGAAGAAAATAAATAAATATTTAGATTTGTATTTTATGCTATTGCATAAATTGTTAGCCTGTCTGTTCATCGACAGTTTAATTGAGAGAAAATCCACGACCATTTCACACACATTTTCTTTTTGTTTCTGTTTAGATGATCTGTCTAGCAATGTACCGGTGCCAGTTCAACGCCAGAGCAGAGACAAGCCTAAAATGGATCTTGTAGCTTTGTGGCTGTAGGCTCATTTACATCATCCTGGTGTGTTTTGTTATAATAGATTTTGACCGAAATATTGGCTGAATTTACAGTGTTCAACCTATTGTTAGATTAATCTTACAGATGCTGTTATATTGTTATGATTTCATCAGTTGTCATCGGGCACTGGTGTAAAGTGAAAAGTATTTCAAGAGGTTTATACGATAGCATCTCTTCGGTCGTCCTCTGCCTCCTCCAGATGAAGGTGGAGAACATATCACAGCTCCAGTGGTGTATCATTACGAGAGGTCAGCTAAATCTCTTTCATGTGGCCATTAAAGCAGTGACACACACATCACGAGAGAGAGAGACTGTGTACCTGTATACAAAACATTTACTCGGTGTGTTTGGATGTGGAAGGAGAAATATGTAAGCTCACAATTTAAGACCACAGTTATTTCTGTTAAATCTAAAAGATCAGATATTGTTTTATGTGCTGTTTTCAATGTAATGCAGCTTTACACAGACACTGATTTTGATTAATAATGTTTCTCTTATAAATCATTTAATTTGTTAATTGAAAAGAAAAAAGAAAAACACTTTCATCATGTGGGTTACGATAGGACTCTTTTACTGTATGTGTGTGTTTGTCGGCACAAATGTTTTGTATGGAGCACAGTATTTGCTGACAGTGTAAATGTGTTTGCGGTAACAGCGTGGTTGTACAGGTACTGTATGTAATGACCTCTGATGATGTGACTTTATCTGGTCTCTGGTCTGCTCTCTCATACCCATCCTAATGCATTTTACACACGCTCTGCCAGCAAGATCTGCTTATTCAATAGAAGCAATGTCACTTTTCTTTGTTGGGTATTTGTGGGGGTTTTAACTTCATCTCCACCAAAGTACCAAACCGTGTTGCCCAACAGGGACATAAACAAGTTTTAAAGTATTGAAGTTCACATCTGTCCTGAACTCTTCTTTGGCTTCTATTCTTCTTCTTCATTATTCAGTCCAAGTCATTCATGTCAAATGCCTTTCAGTTAAATATTATTTTTACAGTGAAAAAGTCAAATGAAATTTCTTTTGTCCACAAAATTAATTTCGGATAAAACAAAAGTAAGATTTTGAGAAAGAAATCTTTGGAATATTAGTGTATAAATAGATATAATTTTAACTATTGAAATGATTAACTTAAGAATATTGTTTAAGTGATAAGTTTCATATCCCCGTCACTAAAGTCCTGCGAGACCCAAACCAGTTTCAAACCACTGTCTTAAATGATAAAGGATATGAATAATGTCTCATAATCTACAGTGCAGTATTCTTTCATAACTGGAACATAGAAATATCGCTGCTGTCCTTTCAAAACTACGGATGTCCAAATTCAGTTTTTCAGGAAAAAAATAATTTTGTCCTTTTTGACAAGCATTTTTGAATACTTTTTATAGGTTGGAAACCCACGGACAAACATCAAGAGACTAAAACTATTAACCGTTAATTATGGCCTAAAAAATCTAAATGACGAAATATAGAGCTACAAAGACAGCACCGATATAACATGGATCACAGGCATGTAAGCATTGTTCAGGTATTTTTGCTGGTCACTGACGGGGTGGGCAGGTCTGTAGGGCTGTTATGTGATTACTTTAGCTTCACACTCACTAACTCATCTCATTACACCACTCCAGCGAAAGGGCACGTCTGCAAAAAAGGTTAATTGCTTCATTTTCCTACCATATGTACACCCAGATCTTAAGTCAAGTTTGTATTTAATACGTAGGCACTATGTTCAAAAGCTATACTGTTAACTATTTTCTTTACTGGCAAACGAAAGCATCCCTCTGTGTCACTGTACCTCTGAATTTCTCTTTATACAGAGGTCATGATCTTCATGGAAGAACTTTGAATCCTCATAAAAAGGTCATTCATGTCAGGATGGGCATCTCGTGGCAAACACAGAGAGAAACCCAGCACATCCGCAGGGAACTGGAGACATTACTCGGATCATTAGCTTCTGATATAGAGGAGGGAGCGTCGGCTGGCTTAATGATGCTTTGATAAGCTGTTTTCAGGAGGTAAACATAATCTGTTAGCTTTTCAACACTTTTTTGTACTCGGAGCAATTCTTGCTGTGAAACCAAACTGTCATTGGCTTGTTTGCCGACTGCAAATATTTCTGCAAACATTTCAGAAGACTGAATTGAGACTGCGTCTGGGTACATTTGAATTTCATTCACTGTGATCGGTATACTTCCATGTATTATAAACCGTCTTCCTTCAGACAAATATAATTGTTTGGTTTGTTGTTTTGTGTTGGGGAAAAATCTTTTGTTTGTTAGTTATGAAAAGGCAGCAGACTCCTGTCATTTCAATCCTGCCAATTAAATCATTAGCCTTCACGCTCTTCCACACACAAACATGGCTCAGCTTCATACACCAGGGCTCCCTGTTGCGAAATCATTTAGCATTTTTAGTCCCTTAGATTCATGATAAATATTTCTATTCATTCAATCTCCACCAGTATTTAAACAGTTTCACTCATCAAGCCTCAATGGCCCTGATTGACTGACATCCCAATAAAGTCTGGTCTGTTCTGTGCAATTTAAAACATTGTGTGTGCGCTCTGTGGAGGAATTGTTGGTGCTTTGATGAGAATAATCACGAAAAAATGTGTAAATTTCACAAATTACATATTCATTCACCTTAAACATTCAACCCTTACTGACGTGTTAGCAGATACATTTGTATAAGAAATCGAGCGTGCAGGCGTTTTGATGTATCTCGAGTTAATCAGGAAGGTACAGTATATCCACCCATACAAAACACGACGCAAGTCTTTACCTTGGCCTCCACTAACTTTAAACAAAAAGTCCAACACTTTTACCCTGATGACAAGATGACAAGTCCATCAATCTTCTTTATCGTGGGAAAAGTGGAGGTTTAGTACAGCAATCAATAACGTCACAATTAGAAGCCCTTAGAAGAGAATCACAGACCCGGCACAGCTGGACTAGAGCTACGCTCGGCCCGCATCATGCCAGCTGCCCGGCCTGACATTAGCCAGCTTCTCCTGGGACACGCTGACATTTCCTCAAGCTCGCGCAGGCGATGTGTGTGTGTGTGTGTGCTGATCACCTTGACTTAGTGACCTGGAACTGCATCCAAACTGTGGGACTCCCAAAGGCACCTGAGAGATCCACATGAAGGGCTGAAGTTGAGATGTCTGTCAACACTCATCAGTTCAGCAGTGAGCTAATGACAAGCAAAGTGGCTCAGTGCCCTGAGCATACAGAACCGGATGGCACGCATGACCGGAGGTTAGCCACTGTCTGATTTGACCCTGAAAAAGTGTACAATATTGAAGGGATAGTTCATCCAAAAAAGAAAATTCTCTCATCATTTACTCCAAATGGTTTCCAAACCGGTATTGATATTTGGAATAATACGAGTAACCAAACACATCTCATACCCTATTTACTGCCATAGTATAGTAAATAGGGGATCAGATCTGTTTGGTTACTGACATTCTTCCAAATATCTTCATTCGTGTTTAGCAGAACAAAGAAATGTATACATGTTAGGAACCAAATGAAGGCAGTTCATGTTTGGGTGAACTTTAAGATAAACTTCCACATAATATTTTTCATAGCCTGTAAGTAAACAGTCTGATGTGTATATGTAACTATGTATGACTATCTATAGACTATAACGTGTAGTTCTTCATTTTTTTATCTAATATTGCTGTTTTATTCAAAATGGTTCATTTTATCGCTGTCAAAAGATAAATTACGATTAATCACATCCAGAATAAAAGTTTGTGTTTACATAATATATGTCTGTGTACTGTGCATATTATTATTTTGTCTTCATAAACACCTTCACATACATGTATTTATTTATATTTAACAATCATTTAAATGATATATAAATGTTTTTATATATATTTTCTTAAGTAAATGCACGTATGTATTATCTTTTTATAAATACTAAATGAATATGCACAGTACACAGACATATATTATGTGAACTTAAACTTTTCTTCCGTATGCAATTAATTGTTTTACAGCCCTAATTTATTACATTTATGTGTATTTTTGTTATGTACACTGGTAATATTTAATACAGTATAAATTCTGTATACTTTCAAATAGTCATTTTATATACTTTTTATTTTATTACAAAACAATAAAAACCTTTTTCATTTATGTAACCGAGGGAACCAAAACAACAGTAATGAATCATAACATGCTAACTGTTTTATGACTTTCCAGTAGAACATAAAAAAAGCTTATGACTGGAGTAGTAACTCTGATATAAAAAACTGCTATAACATTAAGTTATCGGCATCAAAGTATTTTGTTATTTACTTCCGAACACATTAACACAACAGAAGTCATGTACCCAGCACAGACTACAGCAGCTGGTCTTCAAAATTCTACGTATGCTCGAACCTGTCATGATCCCGCCTTCCTAGCTACTGTATGTCTTGTTCTGGCCGACGGGATCATGACAGCCCCCTTTCTTGTGTTTTTTTTGGAAGCACATGGCCATTGATTGGGCCTAGTGCTGCCCGTCCTGCGTCTTTGCCCTGCCCCCTTGTTTCCTTATTCATTATATGTTCACCTTGTTATGCCTCTTTTGTTCCTCTCCTATTTAATGCCCTTTTGTTTGCTGTCCTGTGCTGGATCGTTTGTCTTTATCCCCTTCTTGGACTGTTGCCCCTGGTGTCTTTAAAGACGTGGTGCAACAGTGTTTCATGCATTCTGATTCGTTACAGTGCTAAACGTGTTGTCATCTCATGCTTAACATAGTCAACTTGTCAAAAAACGAGTTGGATGTATGAGGTAGTATTTGTGTGCTCGATACTCTCCCCCAGTGTTCGTACAGGTTTCGGAAAGTTTTTTTCAAACATAAAAAATTGTTACACAACAACTTTTGTCAGTCCCCTGTTTGAAGAATTCTCCCTGAAAAGCACGTGGCACATCCACAAATCAACAATGGAGATCGGGAGAAGGAGAACAAGTCACTTGAGATAGAGAGATCTATGTTCACGAAGTTCAGCTGTGTTGTTTTTTCGCTGCATTTGGGTGATGAATGTTATATAAACGGTGGATATAACGCTGGATTTGCAGATCGTTTGAAACTGATAGATGGAGCGGTGGTCCCAGCGCTAAAAGATTCTGGACATGAACAGTAAGTGAAACCGTCTGTGTTTTCTTAGCAAAGTGTTTTCTTTAGTTCTTTCCCCCCACACGGGTCGCATGTTTCGGAAATAATGGTACAGCTGTATCTGTCTTTATAAATGTGATCAAGCTAAAGAATGCAATGCTATTTACATTTACATTTAGTCATTTAGCAGACGCTTTTATCCAAAGCGACTTACAGATGAGGAAACATCTGAAGCAATTATGACAACATAGGCAACAAAATACATAAGTGCATCAAACTAGTCCATTAAAGCCTAGCACAGTATACAAAGCTAAGAATAGTGAGGTTAGTAATGTTTTTTAAAGAAGGAAAGGGACGAGAATTAGGTTAAATCAATCAGCGACGTGTTGACGGAAAAGAGATGCGTTTTTAGACGTTTTTTAAAGATGGCAACCGAGTCTGCTGATCTTGTAGCAGCTGGTAGATCATTCCACCAATGTGGAACAGATCCAGAGAAGGTACGGGAGAGTGACTTTTTTCCTTACCGTTCCCTTCTGCTAGTCTGTAAATACTCAAGATTAACATGAGATATACAGAAACTGTCTGAGTTATGGTCGCTTTAAGTTAAGACAAGTTTTTACTCTTAAGTTTTTTGTTCTTGTTTTGGCCTTTCAATAAAAAGTATTTTGTATTGAGCTGTCTGCACTGGGGTTCTGTTTCCTATCAGTTTCATGACACAAACCAGCAAACGTTTGTGAAATCAAGTGGACAAAAGCAATCTGTACAGCTGTATTTCCCCACAACTTCTTAAATATCTCTAAACTTGAGCTAAAGAAAACTTAAACTAAAGAAAAGAAAAAAACACACTGAATATTTTAAATTCTCTGAAGTTATTAATGACACTATCCTCAGAGATCTTTTTATACATATTCTATGTTCCCAAAGGGCGAAAAATTGAAAGCACAAGCATTTATTCCCCAATTCGACATTAACATAAAGACGGCAAAGAGAGAAATAAAATAAACACGAGTCGTTTCCTCTTATAGTCCTCTCAAATGAAATGCAAACAGCAGAATTAAGCTTTGCCAAGGAAGTTCTATCTAGTGTGCAATATTCTGCTGAAACTTATATTAACAGCTTCAAATATGCCCGTCTTCTGTAAGACTGTGACATCTCACATGGGAAAACCAAATCATTGAAGTGAGAATCGACAACTTACTTGAATTCTCACTGATTCCATCACAGCTCTTCTTAAAGATCAAGAGAGAAATCATTTTCCACATCCCAGCTTAAAACATAAGGAATCGATCCTGACGCTAATCTCAACTTTATGAGGATGGATACGACGACCATCAATAAAGTCTAACAGTCAGGCAGGGATATAGCAGAATTCAGAGACAGGGCTGTAAACAAGCCCTTCACACATATCGTATACTGTTGTCTAGCGCCTAATAACCTCACGATGACACAGCAGAGTTCACCTTAACAGATACTAACACGTTCCTCTGTCCACCGTCATTTATTTTGCAATCCCTATAGGAATGCTGGGTAATTACATCTCTATAATATTGTGCTCTTGGGATGTTCTCTTTTTGTCTGACAAATGGTGAATTAATGCTGTATGCTGGTGATAATGCATTAATAGCGTCTGTGAAGAACAGCACTCTTTGAATAACTTTATCATTGTGTGATAATTGATGATAAAGAGACTGTGTGGATTCATTGTGGCTGTGATAGAAGAGAATTACCATTTCACTGCATTACATTGGCCAATTATTGATTCAATAGCTTAATGGTTAATTGCAGTCTTAGCGCTGTTCAGGCTCATTACTAGGGCAACGTAAGGTCTCTACTAGTGTAATCAGGTAGATATGGCTATAGTTTCTAGATCCTCATCATCCCCTTTACCAAACCACAATACATTGAATTATTACAATTATTATTTATATAATAAGGAAATATTTGAAATTATAATGCTATATAATAGATTTCCATATTTTGGAACAAAGTGCTTATATATTTTTTAATATATGAAAGGCGTCAATTCTTTATGTGTTATTTAATATGTTGTATTATGTCTTTAATGCATTATTCTGATCAAATATAAGTGAGATGATTAAATGTATATTCACCGAAAATACATAATTACCTTTGTACCTGTGCTTTGTACCATACCTTCGCTTTGTTACAAAATGAAGAGAGAAAAGGGTACTTGAATGTCAGATGATCCATAGCACAGTTCAATCACAAACTAAAGCACATCATTGCTCGTCTAAATAGGAGCTGGACATCCTCTTTATCCAAATCTTCACCATTGTTTAAGCCACCAAGAAATCCACATACCCAGAAAACAAACCCACTGCAAACAAAACATTCAAATAAACCATAGCCAAGTGCGTCAAACAGTATAAGCAAGGCAAAAATACCAACAATTACTTAAATGTTCCTCAAACAGGTTAAAAAGGCTTAAACCACTATGAAATAAGTTCTCCATGAGGTTGGAGTATAAACTTCCTACTGCCTCTGCGTCACCCTTTTAAATAGGTAAAATGATACTGGTGGATTGCCCTCTACTGGCCAGGTGAACGATGACAATACAAGATTGAGAAATGTACTGGTATTTCAGTAACAGGAAACTGTAACAATTCAATATAGCAGGCAAGAAGCATGATGGAAAATTGTGAATATGGTATCATATTTCTAGAAATATAATAAAATCACATTGTTGAATGTTGTGAGCAGTTTCATACATTTCATTATTTCAGTTTTATCACATAGCACAATGCCACAGATGTCACAAGTGTTGAGGGAGCGTGCAATTGGCAGGCTGACTGCAGGAATGTACACCAGAGCTGTCGCCAGAGAGAAATCGTTTCGGGGAAGCTCATCTGCATGCTCATCTTCCTCATCAGGGTCTCGATCTGACTGCAGTTCGTTGTGCAACCGACTTGAGTGGGCAAATGCTCACATTCGATGGCCTTCGGCCCTTTTTCCAGATGAAAGACAGCATGTATGGCGTCATGTGGGTGAGCGGTTTGCTGATGTCAATGTTGTGGATCGAGCGGCCCATTGTGGTGGTGGGCTATTTTATGGACAAAGATCACAGGTGCATCTTCTTGATGGCATTTTGAAAGCACAGAAATACTGTGACGAGATCCTGAGGCCCAATGTTATCCACGACCATCACCTCATGTTGCAGCATGATCTGTACACAATTCCTGAAAGCTTGCATGGCCAGCATACTCACCGTAAATGTCACCCATTGAGCATGTTTGTGATGCTCTGGATCAGCGTATAGGACAGCATGTTCCAGTTCCTGCCAATATCAAGCAACTTCGCACAGCCGTTGAAAAGGAGAGGACCAACCTTCCACAGGCCTCAGGCCACAATCAACAACCTGATCAACTCTATTAGAAGGCGATGTGTTGCACTGCGTGAGCCAAATGGTGGTCACACTAGATACTGATTGATTTTCGGACCCCCCAATACAGTTAAACTATTTGAGTGACCTTATATTGTGACCAACCTAAGGCACACCTGAGCAATAATCATGATGTCCAATTAGCATCTTGATATGCCACACCTTTGAGGTGGATAGATTATCTCGGCAAAGGATAAGTGCTCACTAAAACCGATATTTGTGAGAAATAGGCCTATATTGTGTACATAGAAATAGTCTTAGATCTATGAGTTCAGCTCGTGAAAAATGAGGGCAAAAACTAAATTGTTGCATTTATAATTTTGTTCAGTGTATATTGCACTGCAATGTTTTACCTTCTCCATGTGTTTCGGTTTTACTTATTTTCTTCTGTAAAGTAGATTGTGATAAAGCTATATAAATTAAATTGAATTGAATATTCATTTTCAATTATAGATGTTCAGCATGCTTAATTACCATAAGTTTAAAATATGGAAAACAAGCTTAGCTTAAATCAAGTGAAGATCTGTCCAGTGATCTGTGTCCATCCAGTGGTGTAGTAAGGCATCAATTTGTGTGGTCACAACAAAATGCTCTTACTATCGGCTGTACAGGCGGTGGCCTTGTTACTTGAGCCGAGATGGCCACCTGACACCGTAAGAAGCAATGGGAAGAAACGCGCTACGGAGACCACTTCCTACTGCAGGGAGGAGTTTTAGTGGAGACAACTACATGGTCTTGCCCGCAGGGGAGAACTCGTGGGAACAATGTGCGGTTGTGCATGAGAGGTGGAGGCCAACCTAGGGGAGGTAATGGGCTGCCAACATGGGAGCCGGCTCATGAGAATACATCAGACGGAAGCGCCCTGTGGGGGGTTACTACGTGTGGAGCACTAGGTCCGGTTAGAGCTATACAGTAAGTGCTCAGGTAGTACCCGGCTTAAGGAGGCAGGCAGTGCGTAATGATGGATGGAATGCCTATACTTCGTCAAGTGGTGGAAGTAGGGAGGCAGAAATAGCGCACTCACTCACCTGAAGAAGGGAGAAGGCGCTTCGCAGGTGCACGTTCAACCGACCATAGGTCTTGCTCAAGATCAGGTCCGACATTGGTGTGCTGGGAGTCCTCAGCACTTGATGTCAGAAAGTCGCCATCCGATGTTGCAACCGAATTACCGTCCCCTGCGCGCTGTAGCGTGGTTTCACTACGGGACAGTCTAACGACGCCCATAGGGGACAGTGCGGGGATGTCTTATCCACGAACGCTACTTCAGACATGTGACGCAGGTATCGTGCCTATTCTCTTTGAAGACACCTCTGACAGCTACTGAAACGCCCAGGGGAAGTCGTAAACGCCAGGACGAGTTCCACTGCTCTGCGCCGTAAATCCAGTAGGAGAAATCGAAGATCGCTCAGCCAGGGGCGTTTCCTCCGAGGAGGCAAGGGAGGCAGTGTCTCCCCTCCCCCTCGAAAATAATCGAATGAGAATATTACTAACAGTTCAGAAATAGAATAGGACAGCGGATATAACGTATTGAGCTAAATATGAGATAAATCAGCGTGTACAACAGTGTAAAACAGCGCCCCCGCTCGAAAGAATTCCAAAGGGAGGCAGCGTTTCTCTTGCCTCCTCTAAGCTCATTGACTTTACATATACCCCCTAAAGCGTGCCGTGAGTTTGAGTGGGGGTAATTGAAAAGAATGGAGAAAAGTCACGTGAGAGGAGGCAATGCCTCCAACGGGCTATGATTGGATTAACTCATCAGCGAGATCCCGCCTTCCTGCTCGTCTTCGTCATTCATTTTAAACTGCGGGCGCTAAATTAGATTGAACGTTAATTAAATTGTTTTATTAGTTGTATTAATCGGAGTTTAGGATTCGTGTCGGAGATGGCGGAGGCAGAGGAGTTATCGATTGTTGACAGAATATTACGTGGTTCAGATTTGTTCAAAAACTTTTGCCGCCGCCACTCCTACCATGCGAGACGCTTTAGCCTCATCGTTAGAGCGCTCGTCTCCTATTCGGATCGATGTAGGTTCGAAGCCCGTGCGGGGCGAGCAGTTTTAATTTAGGTGCAGCTTGCGATCTGAATTGAGATTTTACTGTTAAACATTGATAGTTTTTTGTTTTGCTATTCTGTTTACTGAAGAAAAGTTTGCACCTTTAAGGGGGGGGGGGCATCATAATGGAATTATGCTTAGGGCACCAAAATGGCTAGCAGCGGCCCTGGTCATATCTATTTGATTTGATCTCTTAAATGCTTTGAGTATTTCTGGGACTGCTAATAATTAAATTGATGGTATTGGTAATGATGTTATTCTTATATAGGAAATCCCAAATGTTCCAGAAGAAGATGAAGGTGGTGTTGATGTACCTTTTCCCAAAGCAGGGAAAATAAAAAACTAAAAAAATCAGAAGTACATACTGTAATGAACTTGTAGTAATTAAAAGGAATTTTTCATACATAAACACTGAAATGACACTGGTTTTCTGACAAACGCACTTGTTAATAGTGCAGAGATTAACAAAAATGACATGGATAGAAATCTGCCTCCTCATTTTTTAAGTCCACCGCACACCACTGCGCTCAGCATAAGCCTCGCAGGTTCCAACGGACAAAAAGGTGAATGAATGGGCACGGGGTGGGGATTGGCATTCCGTCCCATTCGCCAAATTCATTGGCCTTTTCAAAAGTATAATCGGAGATGATAGGTTCTCAAGTCCCATTCTGTCAGTCTCGACACAACGTCAAGAGACAGACAGAAAGTGAACTACTTTATTCGATATATTCTCCTCTGTCTTGTCAGTTACGAGAGCAATTGATGCATGCGCCGAATATAGTAGAATATATTGATAAACGTGTTGATTTTCGCACAAGTATTCTAGTTGCGTCAAAGAAATGATATTGAGCCACTATGAGCAGATGGACCAATTTAACAATGTCATTAGTACATTTCTGGACATTGACAACAACTATAACAATGATGTCTATAAGGAGACCTTGAAATCTCTCTGACTTGTCCCTAAAATATCTTCATTTGTGTTCCAAAGACGCCGGGAGGTGTTGAACGTCATGTGGTTGAGTAAAAATAAAAATATTGACTTTGAGGTGAACTTTTCCTAACATAGAGATGTAAATGAATAGGCAGAGGTTGCTTGTGTTAAGTGAGAACTGATCAAAACATAAGAGTTACTACTGTATCTTCACATTAAAATTCCAAAGAGATCTGTCAATCCTTCTATAGCAAGAAACCATCACTGAGATACCAACATCTGAGCATCTGTAGATTATCAGCCTTAGAAATAATAAAATCATAGAAGTTACGAGAACACCCCTCCAATTACTCCCATACATAACTGGCAGTGTATTAACAAGCAAATTACATTAATTAGCGGGAACAAATGGAAAAATAATGATATTCTCTCTAATGGGAGAAAGCTGGAATCATTTGCATTTTGGAGGTATAATGGATGTAAATTAGAGCAGAATTGCACATCAAGGCACAGATACAGACACACATCCTAAAAATACTAGTGAAATAAAAAAACATTGACTTAAAAAATTATTAGTAAGTGTGGGCAGAAATGTAACTCTTCATTGAAAAGGAAAGAATAAAAGTGTCGGATTCACACTATATGTAATTAATATAATAATAATAAACATTAATTTGATAAGTCAGCCTAAACATAATAAAGTTATTATGATAATGAGCATTTAAACATAATGTGTCATGATTCTACCGTATCATATCATGTTTCTCTTGGTTTAGTGGCAGGATCATGACAGAATCTCATGTTTTGGGTGGAGAGTGGTATTTATGGCCCTTTTGGCCTTCCATATGTTGTATTCGGTCTCGTCTTTGTTCCCATCCTCTCGTTACCTCGTTATTGATTCATGCCCTACACCTGTTCCCCTCTTGATTTGCTCCCTTATTTAATGCCCTTGTGTCTTCTGTCTTGTGCTGTTTCATTGTGATTTGTGTGGAGAGTTCCTGTGTTGTGTAAATTTAGTCTAGTCATGTGTAGTTTATGTCAAAGAGTTAATTTAAATTTTTTTTCAGTGTAGTTATGACATGACTAGGACTGTTATTGTATCCATGTTTTGTTATGTTACCCCCTCGTGGGTGTTTGTTTTATTATTTTGTTACCCCCTCGTGGGTGTTTGTTTTATTATTTTATTATTTATTAAATATATGTTAAAACCCCTTACCCGTTGTCTGCACCTGGGTCCTCTGTCTTTGTCTCACCACCCATGATCATGACATAATGAGCATTTTGAAAGTAAAATTTCTTAAAGTCAATGGTCATTTGGTACAAGTGCCATTTATTTTAGGACTTTGCATTGTTGAGGCGAGGAGCCACCACGGTCCAGTTAAATACATTCCATTTTCTTTGTCATCTACCATTATAATAAGATAGTAAAACACCACAATTTACCCCGACTTTACAGCAGGGCACCTAGGAAATAAAATGAAGCATCTACTGAAGGTTGTAAACTATAGCAAACCTACCCAGCTGAAGATGAGTACATTTATTTTGGGTAAAATATACCTTCATTTTAAGCACTAAAAGCAAGCATTGTAGTCTATCACCCAGTACAAAACTCTTAAGACTATAAATTCCTATATGCGGTGTTAATTCAATAAAACTATAAAATTCTAGCAAGGCTAGAATTCTAGCAACCCCCACCCCCCCCCCCGGCAAGGCAAACAGTGCAAACAGTGTGCATAGGGTGGCAAGAAACCAAAAAACTTAGAGGGAAACCAGGCCTAACAAGGGGATTCCAGTTCTCCTTTGGCAAAAGCTGCAGCCTCTGCACAAGCTCGACAGTGCTTACATCATTTTTTTTATTTATTTTACATTTAAGATTATCATTAATAATAAAATAGCGGCTGAAATTTTTTATTGATTTTGTAGTGTTATGTCTAGAAGTAAGAAAGCGTTTTGATCCTGTGCCTCTCTCTGTTGGACAGGGGTACACACAATCTATATATGGTTTGTTTGGGAGCAGAGTAAGCAGCTCTCGAGAGGGCTGGCTGTGTGCAATGTAAGAGGCTGCACATCCTTCCTTGTCCGCAGTTTATGTAGAGCTGATGGGGGTTGTAATCAGCACGGTGGCTGAGTTCAAGCTTGAATGGCCATCAAAAAAAAATCAAACAATTAGATTGGTCAAGCTCTACACAATAGTATTATGTATTCTAATATTATGGAGTTAAAAGAACGTGGGCATCGGGCGATACAAAGGTTGAGCAGACGCTTGAAAGCTATCTGCCCCCTTAATTGGCATTGTCTCTAGATGTTCCAACAGTACCCAAGCCAAGCAGGATCACTTCTGCGCCCTATACAGTGGCTGGTCAGGCAGCTCAACTCTTGCAGGCTTTACTGAATGACCTGCTGAAAGACCAAGACAAAGGTGTAAGAATTAACCCAGATGTCGGACCACAGATGTCTCAGAGGTGGTGGCTATAGAGAGGCATCTGTGGTTGTGCAGATGTCTTTGTGGACTCAACCCCCGCTGGGGTTGGATGCTATAGTGCAGATGTGGCCGAGGTGACACCTATATGCTTTTCCCCCAATCGCACCGATAATTCTGGACAGAGCGACGGGGTTTGTCTTTTGTTAGTTTCCCCGTTTTGGCTGATCCAGATGTGCACTGTGTTAAGCTAACTGAAACCAGTTCTAAAGCTCTTAGAACTGCTGCCGTTTAGTTGCACGTGTAGCAAAGTGGCAAACCTGTAGTGACTACGCCACCCAGAGTAAAAAGGGAAAATAAACTTAAACACACGTTCACTCCACTCAAGAGGACAAGACAAGAGGCGTGGGTAAAGGTACAAAAATAGTTGTATTTATTACAGTTAAAAAGATGATCAAAAAGAATCAATTAAATCAGAATACACAACTTATATCTCAGGAAAAACAATACAGTAACCAAATAAACAAACTCAAACAACAAGCAGGGACTGAGGCGACCTGTATTAGAGATGGCCTGGAACAATGGTACTAGTTTACACACCACTCACACTGCATACACCACAACTTCTATCCATAATAATGACACAGCAAACTTATGCAACGTAACACCACTGGGTGCGACAAAGAGTCAGCCCACCTCAGGACAAACTCAGCTCCTGCAACAAAAGAAATATTAAATTAAAGCAAATATCAAATATCAAACAAAAACACTTCCAAACAAAATAGCCTAATAAAGAAATGAAGAAAAATTAATGTTAACCCCAAAAACAGAAAAGGAATGTCAACCAAGAAAACCACATAACAACTATTCTATCACGTATAAAAGGTAAAAGGTCGAACTATTATCAAATGATCAACTCCGCTATTACAGTATGAAAATACTCAAGATAACGGGTAACTCCTCATAGGATAACACCTAGATACACTGGAGAGAAACTAAAAATAAATAAATTACGTAACAATGTAAATAAACAAAATCAAACCAGTAATTCACCACCGCAACCACGACAATCGTGGCAACACAGATCAAGATGACCACACTTGGGGTGGTAAAATACTACAATGGAAAAACAAAAAATAAGGAACACAACAAAAGCTTTGTTCTCCACAAAGTAGCAGCGTGGTCCCAGAAATAGCGTGAAAACGTCACAACAACAATGCTTAACTTGTTCCAATGATTCGATGAAGTATTGCCCCGAAATCCACCTCAAACTACCAGGGAATTCTTTAGCCGCTACAGCAACACCAGCTTATGCTCCGCCATCCGTTAAACCGGGACACAAAACTAGTAGCCCTGTGAATGTGCCGCATACTAAGCACAGTTCGTCTTTTGTCCACTTAGGAAACCACGATGCCACATGAAACGCAAGCTGATGAATGTCTTACGCACACCACATCTAGCCAGCCCAAGATAACTGTGTGATTCACAAAGATACAAAGGGGCGGATCCCTGACCATGACGTACCCAAGAAGGCATAACTAGCAGTAAGGCATAACTACTCAATAAATATTGTTCCGTGACCACTTTAAATATTGGCATGCCAGATCCTCCTAGAAGAAATAGCTCTCCCTTTAGCATCTGAATAATGTAGCAGACATCCTGTCGAGGCAGGAACGGAGGCCTGCAGAATAGAGACTCCACCCAGAAGTGATGGAGCAGATTTGGGGGAATTCACCAAGAATCTGAGGAAATGACACGCTGTCCACAATGGTTATCCTTCACAAACTCTGCACTGTTGGGGTTGGACGCTATGGTTCAGAAGTGGCCAAGGCAACACTTATACGTTTTGCCCCCATGCTCTCTGGAGTTCTGGAAAGAGTTCTGTCTCAGGCTTTAGTTCTGACTCTAGTACTTCCCCCCACCCAGAGCTATGGAAACTCGTAAACCTGAACAAAATATTTAACTGGTTAAAAGTGCAAATAAGGCACAATTGAGGGGCAGAGCTCTAAAGCACCATCTGCCAATGAATTGGTGTAATGGCACATGGGTTTCAGAGATCATTACTCTTGATACAACAGACCAGCTTGAAGAAAAATTAGTGGTAATGTTACTGGGACATGTTACTGTTATACCTGCCTGCATATTAGGGATGTCTGAAGTGTTTTAAGAATGCAAACAAAGTGTGTGTGTGTGTGATTACTGGACTGTGTTCTGTACACGCAGCACTCTGCATTCATACTTGCAGACTGTAATGTTAACGCTGATGTGGCACTTTGAACTAGGCCATTCAACTCTCAGCACATTAGTCACACACACACACACGCACACAGTGATAGATTAAATGTTTGTGCTTGTGAAATAAATCACAAGAAGCTTTAATTGTGGGAATAAAGCAAAGATAGCGCTGTGCTGTTAAATGAGAAGTTAGAAGTTGTAATATTTGCATTTGTTCCAGCTGTGGTTTAACTAATAAAGTGTGTGAGGACAGAACAGATCACTATTATACAGTCACTGCTTTAATTTCCCACATAGTTTAATTCAATGAGCAATGGGTTTGAACGCTACTTAGATTAGATTTATTTTTTTACAGGACTAAAGGATGAAGCAGTTCAGATAAATAAGATAAATAATCAGATGTAAATCAAATGCATCTTGCTGTAACAAGGGTAAAGCAAGGACATATTTAGAACCCAAGAGGATACATTTATTTATTCAGACATGACAATGTAAATAATGCAGGCAATTACTCACCTACAAATCACCAACATTAAGACTAGACAAAAGAGACCTATAGCGCGATTAAAGGTATATCTGCACAGACTAACAAACAGATAAAGATCAGGGGGGCGTTTCAATAAGGAGGTTCAAGCAACACAGAGTTAAAATGTGAACTCTGAGTTGATTTACCCTGAGATGACATACATTCTAGTTTTTGGTTTCAGAACAGCTGATTTGAGTTAGTTCAATCAACTCTGTGTAGGCCACTGTGGGGAGGTCACAGGTTCACCAGCGGTGAACCAAGAGTGAAAAATACATCAGATAGGACGCCCCATAGTGGGAGTCACTACGTGTGGAGCATCAGCTCAAGTAAAAGAATCTCTCCTCTACCGAGCTATGGTAAAGGAGCCGCTCGTAACCAGAAGAGATGCTTGTGGATGGCCGGGGAAAGTAGGGAGGCAAAAGAGCGTACTGACTAACCTAAAGAGGGGAGAATGCGCTTTAGTAGGCGTAGGCCACGCCGGTCGCTGGTCCTACCTGTTGGTACCAGCAAGACCCTGCCTGTTGGTACCCAGCAAGACACTGTTGGAAACCAGATTCCACATGAAGGTTGTAGAACCTTGCAAAGGTGGTGAGTGTAGCCCAACCTGCAGCTCTGCATGTGTCTTCCAGAGAGGCGCCCTGCGCCAGTTCCCACTAGGAGGCTACATCCCGGGTGGGGTGAGCTCTCACTGAAAGCGTGCACGAGAGATCTTGAGACCAGTACGCCAAAGTCTGTTTGGAGACAGCCCTCCCTTTCTGCTGTCCTTCGATGCAAACAAAGAGCTGCTCAGAGCTTCTGGAGCTCTAAGTAAAAGCGCAGGGCGTGTACTGGACACAACACGGTAGGGGTTGGGTCTTCCTCCCCAACGGGGAGCACCTGCAGAATCACCACCTGGTCCCAAAAGGGAGTGGTGGGAACTTTGGGAAAGTAGCCTGGCCGGGGTCTTAACACAACGTGGGAGTCACCGATTCCAAACTCTAGACACTCGTTGGACACAGAGAGTGCTTGTGGATCCCCTAACCTTTTGATAGAGGTGAGCTCCACTAGGAGAGCCGTCTTCATCGTGAGATGAGGTAGCAGCCTCTCCTAGGAGCCTTAGCAAGGCCCATAAGATGGTACAGAGCGTGGTCAGGGAGGATTTAACCTCCACGCGCCCTTGAGGAATTTGATGACCAGGTTGTGCTGCCCCAGATACTTACCTGCAACCCTATCGTGATGTGCAGCAATGGCGTCCACATACACTTTAAGGGTGGATGGCAAGAGATTGCACTCTAACCTCTCTTGAGGAAAGGACAGCACTTCACTGATCGCACAACTTTGTGGGTCTTCCCGCAGGGAAGAACACCAGGACGAAAAGAGGTGCTACTTGTTGACATAGAGGTGCCTAGTGGCAGGAGCCCTGGCCTGAGTTATCGAACACCGCCTATACATCTTGAGAACAGATTTGAATTATTATTCAATGAGAAATCCCCAAATTTGATGAATGTGTTCGAACACAGACTAAATCAGCCAGCAGCTAACTCTGATTTTAACAGGCGTTCAAGTCAAATAGACAGCGGCACTCAGCTCAAAGCACAGCTGAGCCCAGGACTCTGATAGTGGGTGACTCCATAATCAGAAAAATTAGTAGCAGGGATACAACTACGTGCTGCCTTCCACAAGCAACAACTTCTGATGTAAACAGGGAACTTCAGAACATTGATGAAACATAAGACTGCAAATCGACTCATCATTCATGTGGGGAAAAATTATATTCATAAAGAACAGTCAGAACTTCTTAAGAATTAACTCTTTGAAACACTAAAAAGACTGAATGTTCAAACATTCATCAGTGGACCACTCCCAGCAAGAGGAACAAACAGGTTTTCACGTTTGCTTGGGCTTAATACGTGGCTGCAAAAAACCTGCAATATAAAAGGAGTGAACTTCATTGACAACTTCAATCTTTTCCGGAGTCAGAGACAACGGTTTCAACAGAATGGCCACCAGCCAAACAAACTGGGTTCAAGAGTGCTTAAGGAAAATATCTCCTTCTCCCTCCACCATCCTTCTGCCAATCCACTCAACCAGAATGGCACACACACCTCAACACAGTATGAATGACCACATGTCTTCACCTCAGCACATGGTTGGACATGCGGCTGACACGTCACACAATGATAACACCACTCAGTTCATGGACACCATCTCAGCTGAGCCCTGCCCACCGAGCTCAACACAGACAGACTGTGACATGTTAGAAGTGCTCCAAGATTCAGCACCCAAGGACGACTTCCTGGAAAACAGCCAGGGAAACCAGGACAGCATATAACAGCCTCTGATAACACCAGAGATACAGCCCCTCTCACCAGACCCGTTATCTCTCTCCCCAGCATCTCCACTTCTGTGCTTCTCAGAGAAAATGGAAAAACTGGTCTATGCTGGAACCAAACTTGCTGGAATCCCCCAGATATCAACCAAAAAACGACAAGCCCCAGAAACACCAAGGCCTGCGGACCCACCTCGCCTTCCTCCTGTGAGAGCTCTTTGGCCTCTGCCACAACACCAGGGCCCACACCCTCCTCCATCTGCTCGAGGTCAACCAAAAACAACTGATACCAGCTCTAAGTGATATGTGTCGGGTCCCCTTTATGATAACAGTAACTTTATCAAATGTTTACAGAACAAGCGGGAATCCAGTGTGCCTGTGTCTTTCTCTATTGCTGTGCTATCACATGACAGAAAGTCTAAGGCCTTCAATAGTCGTACATGAAACCAGACTAATCTTTTTGCTATGGGGCAAAAAGCAAGACTGTTAAGTTAGCACTTTCAAACATCCGCTCACTTAAAAACAAATCACTTCTAGTCAACGACTTAATAACCACATACAACCTGGATTTGATGTTTCTAAATGAAACCTGGCTAGAAGACAGCTGCTGTGCAACAGTCCTCAAATGAAGCATCCCCTCCTAACTTTACTTTTATGAGTGTCTGCAGATCAGTTAGGAGAGGTGGGGAAGTAACTGCTCTTTTTAAAGATGTCGATCAATGTAAGCAAATATCATTTGGAAATTACACGTCTTTTGAATATCTGGGTATTGTGTTAAAAGGTGCTCCTCGCATTTTACTTATCACTATTTACAGGCCTCCAAGATACTCTTCATCCTTTGCTGAGGACTTTACAGAACTGTTATCAACAATTCCCTCAGAGTTTGATTGTTTTGCTATTTTAACATACACATAGATAATGCAGAAAACAATATGGCAAAAGAAATCAATACTGTTTTAAAACTTTTGACCTGACTCAGCATATACATGGACCCACACACAATCGTGGACACACTCTAGATTTACTTATCAGTAAGGGTCTAAACATTTCATCTATTGTTATTAAGGATGTAGCACTATCTGATCATTTCTGTATTTTCTTTGATATATTGCCATTTAAGTTAGATCTGTGTCTGTCAAGAAGAGATGCTTAAATGATAACACTACTGTACTATTTATGAAGGCCATATCTTTAACACCAAGCACATCTGCTGACTCTGTTGATTCTCTCCTTGATTCTTTTAACTTGAAGGTTAAAAGTGTAATTGATGATATTGCTCCTGTGAAAGTCAGGAAGAGTGGTAGACAAAAAGCACCTTGGAGAAACTCAACAGCGGTGCAAAATATGAAAAGACAATGCAGAAAAACAGAGCGCTTGTGGCGGAAGACAAAACTTGTAGTCCATTATAACATCTACAAAGACACCATCCATGCTTTCAATATGGAACTATGCAAAGCTAGACAGACTTTATTCTCAAATATTATAAACAGCAACTTAAACAACACCCGGACTCTCTTCGCTACTTTAGACAGACTGACAAACCCCCCAAGCCAGATTCCCAGTGAAATGCTCTCAGACAGCAAGTGCAGTGAGTTTGCTTCTTTCTTCTCTGAGAAAATCAATAACATTAGAAAGGTGATCAGCACATCCTTGAGTTGTGCTGGGGTCAGACAGATCACACCACAACCTGAGAAAGTAGTTACAATGTCTGATTTTGAAGAAATCGATGGCAAAAATTTGGAAGAAACCATTCAACACCTTAAAACATCAACCTGCGCGCTTGACGCACTTCCCACATCCGTTTTCAAAAGTGTGTTAAACTGTTTAGAAGCAGATCTCCTAGATGTGGTAAATGCATAGCTTCTCTCTGGAAGTTTCCCAAACTCCCTGAAAACTGCTGTTGTCAAACCCCTCCTGAAGAAGAGCAATCTGGATAAGACCATATTAAACAAATATAGACCGATCTCAAATCTTCCCTTCATAGGTAAGATCATTGAAAAAGTTGTCTTCAACCAGCTGAACAAATTCTTAAGCTCAAACGGATACTTTGACAATTTTCAATCTGGGTTCCGCCCGCATCACAGCACAGAGACAGCGCTCATTAAGATAGTAAACGACATTCGCTTAAGTACTGATTCAGGCAAATTATCAGTGCTGGTCCTACTCGACCTCAGTGCTGTATTTGACACGGTTGATCACAACATACTTATAGACAGGCTGGAAAACTGGGTGGGGCTTTCTGGGATAGTCCAAAAATGGTTCAGGTCATACCTAGAAGCGAGAGGTTATTATGTGAGTATAGGTGACGATAAGTCTGAGTGGACATCCATGACATGCGGAGTCCCTCAAGGCTCAATTCTTACGCCTCTCCTATTCAACCTGTACATGCTCCCAATGAGCCAAATAATGAGAAATAACCAAATTGCTTACCACAGCTATGCAGACGACACACAGATATACTTAGCTCTATCGCCTAATGATTACAGCCCCATTGACTCCCTGCTCAAATGCATTGATGAAATAAATAGTTGGATGTGCTAAAACTTTCTTCAGTTAAACAAAGACAAAACTGAAGTCATTGCGTTTGGAAATAAAGATGAAGTTCTCAAGGTGAACGCGTACCTTCACTCTAAAGGTCAAACAACAAAAATTCAAGTCAGGAATCTCGGTGTGTCTCTAGAGTCAGACCATAGCTTCAGTAGTCATGTCAAAGCAACAACTAAATCAGCATACTATCATCTGAAAAATATTGCAAGAATTAGATGCTTCGTTTCCAGACAAGACTTAGAGAAACTAGTGCATGCTTTCATCACCAGCAGGGTGGATTATTGTAATGGACTCCTAACTGGCCTCCCCAAAAAGACCATAAGACAGATGCAGCTCATACAGAACGCTGCGGCAAGGATTCTGAGCAGAACCAGAAAATATGATCATATCACACCAGTCCTCAGGTCTTTACACTGGCTACCAGTAGTTACATATAGGATCGATTTTAAAGTTGTATTACTGGCATATAAATCGTCCAATGGCCTAGGACCTCAATACATTGCAGATATGCTCATTGAATATAAACCCAAAAGAACACTCAGGTCATTAGGATCGCATCAGCTAGAAATACCAAGGGTTCACTCTAAGCAAGGATAGTCTGCATTTAGCTATTATGCGAGCCTCAGCTGGAACCAGCTTCCAGAAGAGATCAGATGTGCTCCCACAGTAGTCACGTTCAAATCCAGACTCAAAACACATCTGTTTAACTTTGCATTTAATTAATGTGCACTGTGCCTCTGACTGTCCGACTGCTTGTGCTGTGCTTTATTTATTTATTTATTTTTATTCTTAACTGGTTAAATAAAATTTTTCTTATTTCTTCACTATTTTATCAAATGTATATTTTTAATTTCTTTTATGTAAAGCACTTTGAATTACCATTGTGTATGAAATGTGCTATGTAAATAAACTTGTCTTGCCAGGTTTCAGCTGTCTACGGGCACAGGTGCACTGCGAATGCACCCTCTGCCTGGGGTACATCGACGTATCCCTTAGCAGCTCCCGAGTCAAGGGAAGTCAGGGCGACTGAGCTCTTCTGACGTGCCGAAAAGAGGGACTGCGCCCGTCTTCGTAAGCTACTCATGCACCTCCGGGAAGAACGGCACTGGAGTGGGGCGCAGCCTCACACTGCGCCCTGAAGCCAGATACCATACGTCCAGCCGCAAGCATTGTGAGGAAGGCGGTGCGGTGCACTGCAGCCCAATACTCGCGGCGGTCCGGGCAAGCATGGCCGGCTTTCCACATCAGCCTTTTCCTGGGCTCGACCAGCCATAGCCGGGAGCTCCAGGGAGTCCTCTACATTATATGTCTGGAAGTTGCCATCCGATGCTGTGACGGGACAGGTGAGCGTTTCGGGGCATGGACGTTCCGTGCCGCTGTGGTGGGTCGGAAGCCTACGCGGTGCGAGGAGCAGACTGCACAGAACACAGCCACACATGACCGCAACACCCTGATCGACATGCCATTGCAATGCGGACTTGTCAGGTCCACGAGCGCTGTCTCAGCATGCTTGAGCCCCAGGCACCTGATACAGTGCCCTTCTGGTTCGAGAACAAAGCAGATTTGAAAAGATCAGATTTCTGTGTAGTTTGTCCTGTCCACACTGTCATGCAGTAAACAGATCTGGGTCACAAATGAGCAACTGACCAGATCTGAGAGTTTTTACTAAACCTTTCTGAAACAGCCCCCTGGGGTATAAAATGAACTAAACAACAGCCAAAGCAACAGAAATATAAACCAACCTGGGGTATGTTTACCAAAAGCATCGTTAGCTAACTACGGTCGCAAGTTCCGATACGATAACAAAAGTAGTTTTTAGATACATTAAATCGATCTGAACGGATTAACTAGTAGATTTTTTAACTCTACCACCTGTGTGATGTCATCAACCATATTGTTAAACCAACATAGTTCAAAGGACAAATGTACATCAAAGTTACTATGTTTTCAGGAAACCTAATGACCAGGGGACTGTACCATGAATGTAGCTGAACAAACTCAGGGTAATTGGATTCGTTTTGGGTTGACAAAACCAAACCAACGTGATCAAGCTTTGTTGGTACCATGAAGCAGCTCATGGAGTTTCTTTGTCAACTCAAGCTTTGATCCTGAAGCTAAGATTAGTTTGCGCGCGCGTGCACATGAATGAGTGACGTCAGCATGGCTAAACCAATCGCATTACAAATGGATAAAGCGATTTCCACAATATGAACACAAAAATGAATTTCAGCCATGATGTGAGATGTTTCTGCTGTCTACGCAAGATAGAAGTGTTTCAGAAACACTGCTGATTGCGTTAATGCGCAAGTTAAACGACTATATAGTACACACATTTACTGAAGTGCTGTAGGGCAAACAGGATCCGCGGGGTCCTCGGTGGAACTACAAGGGGTCCGTGTCCTTGAGGGCAACTTTTTTTATGTAAGGCATGGGTACAGAAATATTACAACAAATGTTCATTGAAGCTCGCGCATATTGCAATTTTAACCTGCGTGCGGACAAAAAACATCCATTCAGGCAGCAGAAGCAGTTAACCTTACATCTGCTTCATAATTTCCCTTCCGAGTACACATGAGAGGAGTCGCGTGCAAATAAAGTTCATTCTCATATATTTCTGAACTTCTGTACAAATTTGTTAAAGCTGTAAACGGCTAATTTGACAGGCAAATGACACCACACCGAGTCTCGCGAGCCGCGTGCGGCTCTTTGACTGCTTTTTTGCGGCTCGGTTCAGTCTCCACATGTTCTGTGTAGGCCAGTACTATTCCATTGGCCCAGCCCATGGTCCCGTCAAAAATGCACATTCATACGTAAATTCGAAAGTGTGCGTGCAGAAGCTGCATGCGCAAAACCGTTTTGTAAAATGATATATGAATCATTTTTATTTGTATGAGTGTGTGCTCCTGCACGCACTATTTCAGTCACAACACAGCAAAGAGGAGGACGAGCTGAAAACTGTCATTGCTGTTCTCTTCTTTCATAACGCGTACTGAAAAGGTTTGAGTTGCAGAGGAATTTGTGACTGTTTCACATCAAAGTTTCGTAATTAGTAAGTTTGTGGTTTTTTCTTTTTTTCTAATGTGCTGAGGGGCCGCTGTGCCTTTGTGAAACGGTGTTTGTAGGCTACGTAAAGAGCTCTTTTCCAAAACGCGATGAACCTAAAAAGCTGCCCCAAAGAACCAGCAAACGTAATGATTATGATTGTGTAAAAAATTGCAATAAGACATTTTGATTTAAAATGTGTCTTTACTAGCTTCTTCACCGCTGAAATGACTGGCCCTAACCTTCTTGGAAATCTTGCCCAACTGAATTTCAAAATTCAATCAACTTTTTTTAAATTTTATTTAAGAATAAATAGGAATTAATTTAAATGTATTTTCTGAATGTAATTGTACTTTTTTTAAATAATATATTATTCGTATAATTGTTTGTAATAATAAACAGAACCTCAACGCTCGCGCAATTTAACGTGGCTAGCCTAATATTGACTGACAGGAGCTGCCGCTGTCTGTTAAGTGAAGTACGTTAGTAGGAATTATCATGGCAGAATCAAAGAAGCATACAGCTAAGCGCAAATATGAAGATGAGCACAGAACATTTTTATCTGAATGGGAGGATTTATTTCATTTTTTTGTTGAACGAAAGGGAAAACCATTCTGCTTGATATGCTAGACGTCGTTGTCGCATTTTAAGGCTTCAAATCTTGAGCGCCATTTCACATCACTCCATTCTACGGTGGCCCGGGAATTTCCCAAAGGCAGTGAACTTCGCAAGCACAAGGTAAACACTTTGAAACGTCAGTCAGAAAAGCAAAGTCAGCTTTTTCGGAAATTTACCAAGCATTCAGAGACGGTGACATTAGCGTCATATCAGCTGCCATGGAACATTGCTCGTGCAAAAAAAACATATCGTGAAGGAGAGTTTCTTAAAAAGTGCCTTAATGATGTTGTTGCTATTCTTTGTCCCGAAAATGAAAATGTTAAACGTTCAGTAAAGGACCTTCAGCTGTCACGGCACACAGTTGAAGAGAGAATATCGGACATTAATGACTCAGTTGAAACACATTTATATTCAGATCTTCAGAAGTGCCGGTATTTCAGCATTGCTTTGGATGAGTCTTGCGATGTTCAAGATAAGCCACAATTGGCAATATTTGTACGATATGTGTCAGAACACAATTAAGGAAGAGCTGCTTGAAATTGTGCCACTAAAGGACAGAACCCGTGGCATCGACCTGAAAGAGACACTGATGTCTGTTGTAGAGAAAGCAGATCTGCAGCTATCAAAGCTAACAGCAATAGCCACTGATGGAGCACCAGCCATGTTGGGATCTGGGAAAGGCCTTGTAGGGCTGTGTAAAGCTGATGACCGTTTTCCTGAATTTTGGACATTTCACTGTATTATCCACCAAGAGCACTTGGTGTCTAAAAAGCTGAACTTGGATCACATCATGAAACCTGTGCTGGAAATTGTCAATTTTATACGCACACATGCTCTCAATCACAGGCAGTTCAAAAATCTCATTGTTGAGCTTGATGAAGATCTTCCATCGGATCTACTTCTTCACTGTTCTGTAAGATGGCTTTCAAGAGGTAATGTGCTTTCTCGTTTTTTTGAGCTTTTAAATCCAGTGAAGCTGTTCCTCGCAGAGAAACATAAGGACTATCCTGAGCTACGTGATCCCCAGTGGATTTCGGACTTGGCTTTTTTGGTCGACATGCTGCATTATCTGAATGGCCTCAATGTGGATCTGCAAGGAAAGTCAAAGATGGTGTCTGACCTGGTGCAGAGCATTTTCACATTTGTCAACAAACTCAAGCTGTTCAAGACTCATCTACAAAAGAGGCAGTTAACACATTTTCCATCCTTGTTGAAGGCAAGTGGACATGCAGCAGAAGTTGTAAATGTGAGTACTGCACGGTATGCAACACTGCTTGAAAATCTCGAACAGAGTTTTGAGGACAGATTCTCCGGCCTACGCCAAAGAAGAGCACAAATTTCATTTCTTATCAACCCATTCACTGCTGAATCAGACTGTTTAAAAGCCCCTTTAGTGGAAGATGAAGCAGCATCTCAGCTTGAAATGATTGAACTTTCTGAGGATGACAGACTGAAAAGTGTTCTGAGGGAAGGAACCGTGGAGTTTTGGAAGATTGTGCCGAATGAGAAATATCCCAATGTCAAACAGGCTGCAGTCAAACTATTGTCAATGTTTGGGTCAACTTACGTGTGTGAATCACTTTTTTCCACACTGAAACAAGTGATATCAAAGCATCGCTCTGTCCTGATTGACACGCACATAAAAGAGTTACTACGAGTAGCCACAACTGAATACAAGCCAGACTTAACAAAGATTGTGGAAACCAAGGAGTGCCAGGTGTCCCACTGAGTCATGTAACCATTTAGGTAGGCTGATAGCCTGATATGACAAACATTGACAGACATTAAAATCTATTAAAACCATTGTGTTATGTAATTGTAATAAGTTATACTTTGTAATTGAAATGTTATTGTGAGACACATCTGTTGTGTGGCTCTTTGGAGTGATGAGGAATTTTTTTTGGCTCATCATGCTGAACAGGTTCGCCACCCCTGTCATAGATGTTCTTCACCACAGACTGTAATGTAAAAAATGCAATGCAAATACATGTGATACAATAAAAGTGGAATATAAGTAAGTAAATTGAATTTCATGTGAGTGTAAGGGAAAGCCAGCAAATCTGTAAAATCTGCTTTTACCTTTATAGAAACCAATATTTGATTTTATATTTGTAATATATATTTATATATTTTTATATTAGTATTTTTATTTTTATTTGATTAAACCGTATAAAAAATAACTAGCCATTCCAACACGCACTGTGAGTCAGTTAAGTCACCTATATGTTTCTTTGCTCACAGCTGATTGGTCAAACTTCAGTCTGCGATCTCGAATCCAGAACATAATCTGCCCCGGAGCAGGTTAGCCGTGCAGCGTAAAATACCATAGCGACGAACACAGATTAAAGCCGAGCTACTCTCATGGTACCTAAAACCCAGGGTTGGCACAAACTAAACTGAAACATAACTGGCTAGCCACCTAAACCAGCTTCATGGTACAGGCCCCAGGTAGTTAGTTTCTCCAACGGTGCATTGTACCATGGTGGTTAACCAGCAAATAATGTCATTGTTTGGGAAAAATACCCCGTAACTATTTTACGAGGGGCCTCAATTGTGTGAATTGTGGTGAAGAAATTGCTAAAACCAGCCTAAATTTGTTGGCTGATCTTAGCTGCTTTAAGCTGATATTATTGCTTAGATGCACTTTCATAGCTCATGAGATTTGATGGACTTCTCAGTTTCATGTATCACATCTTATTGTTTTAATGTCTAATTTTCTGTTTCTATTTTTAGCTTATTTTTGTGGAGTACTTTGGTCAACATCCGTTGTTTTTAAGCGTGCTATATAAATAAACATTGTATTGTATTGTTGTCAGTTTCCCTGTAATTGCTCCCACAAATGCAAAGCTGAAACTCTGCTCATGTTTGTGGACCCAAAAAGTTTGTTTTTTAATTTCTGTATGAGTTGAATTGTTTTAGAGCAGGGTTCTCTTGTTTATTGTAAGCCCATCTGTTCGTAAGGGTGCCATCATCACTGTGAAGCCCTTTAGACAACACACAGGTATTTGTGTTAATGAAGTGTAAGGGTGTCTCTGCTTGTTAGCATGCTTGCACTCTGAATCTGTTGTGAATCGCCGCACAGGAAAGGAGAAGTGATATTCATCAAGGGTCTTCTAGCATGTCACTTCCTGCGGGCAAAGATGAGGTGTTAAGGATTCCTGGAAAAAGAAGAATTTGCCAAATAATTGTAAGGGAAGAGGCCAGCTAGGGAAGAGCTGTGCAGTTAGTAAAACCTCACTCCCCAACCAACAAAGACGCTCTAGTGACCGACGCTAGAGACTGCTCTTTAGCCTCCGTGTTAGAGAGCCCGTCTCCCATCCGGATCGACGTCGGTTCGAGGCCGGCACAGAGCTGGGCGAGTAGACCTGGCCACATTTGTATATTACAGACTTAATTAACCTTTGTACAACAGACCATGCAACACACAACATACAAAGAAAACACATGCTGCATCTCTATTCGCCTACTTATCTTGTGTTGTTATTGAAAAGTATAAACATTTTAGTGCATAGCAAAACGGTATGCATGACTGGGAAGTGGCTGTTGTTGTCAAAATGACATTGTGATCATCACGAACATCAAAAGCTCTTGTTTTCCATTTCAGTATTATAGTTTATTATTTCTAACGTTTACTGTATACTTACATTTATTAATTAAGTGATGGATCTCATTGAATTGCGAGTTGGACTCATGACATACTATTTCTGTGCTCGATACTGTCCGCCAGAACTACATCCTGTTTCCGAAAGTGTTTTATAAGTCCTGATTCCTGTTTGGAAAAAAAGGATCCTATGGTTTTATTGGTCACTCTCCTGGAAGAGCAAGGTCAGAGAGCGAGAGGAAGCAGAGAGCGAGAGGAAGATCACGGCCATCATCTTGTTTCCTTCCTGGAGATGCCGTGGTGAGCACCGTATGTATCTTGGTGTGTTTTTGAATGTGAGGGGAAAAAAAGTCTTGTTCAGGTTAGGACCCGGTGTCACGACAGCAGTGGATGGAGTTTATATTTTCCAGGCAAAAACGGAGTTGCAAACATTTTTGGGTTTGTGAACATCATTTTGAAGACGATTGTTTCTCTAACAAGTAGCAGTTTTACTCTGGATTTTCAAGTCGCCTGCAACTAAATGACAGAGCGGTGCCAACGTTAAAAGTGACAGAGAGTCTGAACCACAGCTGCCAAGTAAAACTTTTTGAAATATTGACAGCCTCTGTTGGCATTGTAATGCACCTAAAGCATTTACACCTTTTAAAAACTTTAATTAATGGTGACTTATACAATTTTAAAATAGCTGCAAAGCTAACAAGTAATAACTATAAGACAAGACTAGACTGGACTGGACTGGACTGGACACATGGAAAAACCCGAAACCAAATGAATCACAATGAATCAACAAAAGACAGAAAACACAGGGGCACTAAATAAGGGTTCAAATCAAGAGGGCAACAGGTGCAGGGCATGACATAATTAAAAAGCAATAATGAGGAGACGAGAGGGCGGAAACAAAGACGAGACCGGAGAGAGCATATGGCAAGCCACAACAACAATGAATGGTTTTCTCTACATTCAACACATGGATCTGCCATGATTCTTCCACAAGATTAAAAGAATCATGACAGTTTGTGGATCTACACTTCACCAGAAACAGTAGACTATCCGGTTCCTTTGAGAATACTTATTTGGGATGCACGCATGTTCTCTTCGCTCTCTCAACCGAGGCAGTCACATTTTTCTTGCTCCCGTCCTCCCCTTTTTTTCCTGCTGATCTCGTGTCTTGTCTCGTATCATCTATTGAGAGATTCTCTCTGCACTGCTCTACAACTGAAATTATGGATCTGATCAACTGGTCTCTCAACGCTATTGACACGATCTTCTCGACGAGAAGCTTGGGTTCGGGGGAACCTGTCTGCCCTGACGGAACGTTCGCAGCTGGCTACGCGATGGACGCCTGGGAGAGATGGCGGATCTTGTGTCTGGCTCCTCTTTCCGTGGAGGACATTGAAGATGTCTACCTATTCGGAACCATGATAACAGGTATTATGCTGATTGGATTAGGCTGTGCCCTTAGTTATTGAGAAATTAAGAAAACGGTAACAGCTCTCAAAAGTCTCACAAGGCTGCCCGTTATGATGGAAGTCGTGGGAAGAGCGGTCGGCTCTGGAAATGAGACTAATAACCGCAATATGGATTCCATCACGGAGAAGCTCACGACTTTGCAAAGAAAATTTGATATTCTTGGAGACCAATTTGGACAAAGAGAGTAGCCGTGGAAATGGAATGCGGTTGCTCGCCCCAAGGCTAAACAATCAATCTTATCTTTTTCGACTCCCCCGTATCAGCCTTGGCCAAGGCTGGTGCTGGAATTCAACAGTAGACGCTCTTGCGTCCCTCCCCCATTCTACTGAAACACCTGCACAGACTATCACACACACACAAACATAGGCCGCACTCGAGGGCGGTCTCCCATCACCAGATCCATCGCCTCCGTCGCTTTGACCCGCCAGCCTGACAAAGCGGTCTGTATACGGCGCCACCATGGCAGCAGGATCAGATGGCTGCTTGTCAGAACTGGATTACTTATCCCTGTTGCAAGTCTTGTCTATGGTGTATTGTGCACATGTTTTTCTCCTCACCTCCCCCATGTTATGCTTTATCTTCTTCTAAAAATTAATTTCGTTGCACTGTACTTGTATGTGTGTAATGACAATAAATTGAATCCAATCCAATCCAAATTCAATTCAAAGCCTACAGACAACTACCAGCTTTGACCCAGCTTACCAAAACTCACTTATCCAGACATATGTGCCATCCAGATGCTTGCGTTCTGCGCAGCTTCGGCTAGTGGTGCCTCCTGAAAAAGGCACTAAATCTTGATCAAGCTCCTTTTCCTGAACTGATCAACGTTGGCCCCCAAATCATTGGCCATTTTCAAGAAACATTTGAAGACTCATTTGAAGGTAATTAGTCATCATGTGTCTACTAAGAAAATGTTCAGCGATTCCAATTTCAGCGAACCCACAGCTGAACACTATGGCTCTGCACTCAAGCCACGAGTAAGTGCTAAAGTTTACTTAGCTTTTCTCATATTTGTGAATGTAGCTTGAAACGTATAGACTGAGGCGCTTCTCTTTTTTTAGTTTTCGATGACGTAATGTTTGGATAATTTCACTCACATCGTTGATCGTAATCCTAGGTGCATCTTGAAGCGACCAAGTGAAAAAACGCCATTGTTCCCTATGGGTGCTACGTGTGTAAAATTTGACAAAGCTGGCTAAGAATTTAGTGGAAGTCGTTCATTGCCTTGTGTGCATACACCCTGTCACAGGTTAACCTGGTGACTATAAACTTGGACTTACAAACACACCCATTTCACGAATACTTTGCATTGCCGGCAATAGTTACATCTGTGTACACATAAGGAAAGTGTTATGGAGTTTTAGTTTTGTTTAGTCTAAAGTTTGTTGCTGCTGTGTTTTGTTATAGTTTTCAACTCTCAATACATTTTCTTTAAAGATGTAATTATTTTTCTAAAAATAACAATGCCAGAACACATATTAACTCATATGGGAATTACCTTTTATTTTTCCACATAATTTCCACAAACCTTATTGCAGTTTAACTTCCCGGTTCACACTCTGTACAACCAAACCCATAATCCAGGTTAATCAGTTTTTTTATAAAAACCACCACATCACTTCCTGTGGAGGATACCATTTTGGTGTGATGTCAGAGGGGGGTGGGATTTAGAAACAGTTGCTTTTGCTATTTAATTTGTTGTTAAACTCTTCCTCTGTTAATGGATGCTGTTTAACTTGTTTGAAAGGTTTAAGTGTTGTTTTAAGTATCTATATTATTTAATTTGATGATTTTAAACTAAATTGTTTGTAGATTGATTTGGTTTGCTCTATAGGAGGGGCTTCAGGCTTGCTGGCCGAAAGGCTGTCAGTTCTAATGGTGGACTCTAAGACTGAGCAGTGATGCAAACTTGGGCCATTTGGTTTAGCCAAAATTAGCACATTGTTGCTGTTTTCTTTTCCTTTTGTACAGTTTTTATTTATTTATTGTTTTCTCCTGCACTGTAAATATTTATCACCTTGCAATAAAACACAATTTTTGGATTTTGCATCAACTTTTTGTACAGCACGTCATTTCTCTTTTCCACTCCAACTGGTTGGCCTCCCTACACACCCCATTGTCCATCTTCTAGCTAGCAGGCTATATATATATATATATAATATGTGTGCATTATTCTTTGCAAAGCTCTGAAAATATGAATGTGGTGAGGAAGGCGGGACGAGAGCCGTGAGGCGGGGCCGGTGGCGTGAGTGACAGTTGGAATCAGCTGTGCACGCAACAGTCCCGCACATCTTACGGAGGAGATCGGGATCTTAAAAGGACGACCGGCAGGACTGTTGACGAGAGAGGACCAGGCCCGGACATGTAACGTTTGTGTTTATGTATGTCTTTACTTCTGGGTGTATTGTTTGTTTATTTTTTATTAAAGTTTGTTACATTTTCGCCGGTTGCCGCCTCCTTCCTTCCCTTTTATGGATCTCATTAAAATGAACAATAGACTATATGCAGGCAGGATGATTAGATTAGATTAGATTAAATTCAACTTTATTGTCATTACACATATACAAATACAGTGTAACAAAATGTAGTTTAGGACTAACCAGAAGTACAATTAGAAAGTGTAGGATATACAGTTTGAATAAATACAGAATATAATATTAGGAAAATATTATACAGTGGGCATGGACTATGAAAATATTTTACAGTAGGTATGTACTATGAAAATATATACAGATGACTATATACTATGAACATTAACACTATGAACATTAATGTACAGGTGGATATGAGCAGATAATAATTTAGACTAAACAATAGTGCAAGTGACTTAAGTGTGCATAGATTATTGACATTAGCTGTTAAAGTTGCAATGCAATAGGTGAGTAGATGCAGTTAATAGAGTTACAGTGCAGTAGATGAGTAGATGCAGTTAATAGAGTTACAGTACAGTAGATAAGTTAATGCAGTTATTGAAGTTACAGTGCAGTAGATGAGTAGATGCAGTTATTGAAGTTACAGTGCAGTAGATGAGTAGATGCGCAGTTAATAGAGTTACAGTGCAATAGATGAGTAGATGCAGTTAATAGAGTTACAGTGCAGTAGATGAGTTAATGCAGTTATTGAAGTTACAGTGCAATAGATGAGTAGATGCAGGTAATAGAGTTACAGTGCAGTAGATAAGTTAATGCAGTTATTGAAGTTACAGTGCAGTAGATGAGTAGATGCAGTTAATAGAGTTACAGTGCAATAGATGAGTAGATGCAGTTAATAGAGTTACAGTGCAGTAGATAAGTTAATGCAGTTATTGAAGTTACAGTGCAATAGATGAGTAGATGCAGGTAATAGAGTTACAGTGCAGTAGATAAATTAATGCAGTTATTGAAGTTACAGTGCAGTAGATGAGTAGATGCAGTTAATAGAGTTACAGTGCAGTAGATAAGTTAATGCAGTTATTGAAGTTACAGTGCAATAGATGAGTAGATGCAGGTAATAGAGTTACAGTGCAGTAGATAAGTTAATGCAGTTATTGAAGTTACAGTGCAATAGATGAGTAGATGAAGGTAATAGAGTTACAGTGCAGTAGATAAGTTAATGCAGTTATTGAAGTTACAGTGCAGTAGATGAGTAGATGCAGTTAATAGAGTTACAGTGCAGTAGATTAGTTAATGCAGTTATTGAAGTTACAGTGCAATAGATGAGTAGATGCAGATAATAGAGTTACAGTGCAGGAGATGAGTAGATGCCGGTAATAGAGTTACAGTGCAGTAGATTAGTTGATGCATTTATTGGAGTTACAGTGCAATAGATGAGTAGATGCAGATAATAGAGTTACAGTGAAGTAGATAAGTTAATGCAGTTATTGAAGTTACAGTGCAATAGATGAGTAGATGCAGGTAAGAGAGTTACAGTGCAGTAGATAAGTTAATGCATTTATAGAAGTTACAGTGCAGTAGATGAGTAGATGCAGTTAATAGAGTTACAATGCAGTAGATTAGTTAATGCAGCTATTGAAGTTACAGTGCAATAGATGAGTAGATGCAGATAATAGAGTTACAGTGCAGTAGATGAGTAGATGCAGTTAATAGAGTTACAGTGCAATAGATGAGTAGATGCAGATAATAGAGTTACAGTGCAGTAGATGAGTAGATGCAGGTAATAGAGTTACAGTGCAGTAGATGAGTAGATGCAGGTAATAGAGTTACAGTGCAGTAGATTAGTAGATGCAGTTAATAGAGTTACAGTGCAATAGATGAGTAGATGCAGATAATAGAGTTACAGTGCAGTAGATGAGTAGATGCAGGTAATAGAGTTACAGTGCAGTAGATTAGTTAATGCATTTATTGAAGTTACAGTGCAATAGATGAGTAGATGCAGATAATAGAGTTACAGTGCAGTAGATAAGTTAATGCAGTTATTGAAGTTACAGTGCAATAGATGAGTAGATGCAGGTAATAGAGTTACAGTGCAGTAGATAAGTAGATGCAGTTAATAGAGTTACAGTGCAGTAGATTAGTTAATGCATTAATTGAAGTTACAGTGCAATAGATGAGTAGATGCAGGTAATAGAGTTACAGTGCAATAGATGAGAAGATGCAGTTAATAGAGTTACAGTGCAGTAGATGATTAGAAGCAGTTAATAGAGTTACAGTGCAGTAGATAAGTTAATGCAGTTATTGAAGTTACAGTGCAATAGATGAGTAGATGAAGGTAATAGAGTTATAGTGCAGTAGATAAGTTAATGCAGTTATTGAAGTTACAGTGCAGTAGATGAGTAGATGCAGTTAATAGAGTTACAGTGCAGTAGATTAGTTAATGCAGTTATTGAAGTTACAGTGCAATAGATGAGTAGATGCAGATAATAGAGTTACAGTGCAGTAGATGAGTAGATGCCGGTAATAGAGTTACAGTGCAGTAGATTAGTTAATGCATTTATTGGAGTTACAGTGCAATAGATGAGTAGATGCAGATAATAGAGTTACAGTGCAGTAGATGAGTTAATGCAGTTATTGAAGTTACAGTGCTATAGATGAGTAGATGCAGGTAAGAGAGTTACAGTGCAGTAGATAAGTTAATGCATTTATAGAAGTTACAGTGCAGTAGATGAGTAGATGCAGTTAATAGAGTTACAGTGCAGTAGATTAGTTAATGCAGCTATTGAAGTTACAGTGCAATAGATGAGTAGATGCAGATAATAGAGTTACAGTGCAGTAGATGAGTAGATGCAGTTAATAGAGTTACAGTGCAATAGATGAGTAGATGCAGATAATAGAGTTACAGTGCAGTAGATGAGTAGATTCAGTTAATAGAGTTGCAGTGCAGTAGATAAGTTAATGCAGTTATTGAAGTTACAGTGCAATAGATGAGTAGATGCAGTAAACAGAGTTACAGTGCAGTAGATGAGTAGATGCAGTTAATAGAGTTACAGAGCAGTAGATAAGTTAATGCAGTTATTGAAGTTACAGTGCCATAGATGTGTAGATGCAGATAATAGAGTTACAGTGCAGTAGATGAGTAGATGCAGTTAATAGAGTTACAGTGCAGTAGATTAGTTAATGCAGTTATTGAAGTTACAGTGCAATAGATGTGTAGATGCAGTTAATAGTTACAGTTCAATAGATGACTTAATGCAGTTAATAGAATTACAGTGCAGTAGATAGGTTAGTGCAGTTATGAAAGTAATCAATTAGTGCAAATGAGCATTCAGTATAATATTTCTGGTGTGCAAGTGAGCAGTATAGAGTGCAAATGATGCTGTGCGTATGTAAACAGTCCAGTAGAGCAGATACATGAAGTACTGGTGTGTACAGTTCAGTCATGCATGCAGCCCTGTAGTGCAATGTAAACAATGGTATAGCAGCGATGAAGTAAAAGGTAAGAGAGTTAGTGGAATCAGTGGGGGGCAGAGTTCAATAATGAAACACCTCTGGGAAAAAAGCTGTTTCTAAGTCTGCTGGTTCTTGTCCGGAGGCACCGGAAGCGCCTACCGGAAGGCAGGAGAGTAAACAGTCTATGAGCAGGGTGAGAGGAGTCCTTGAGAATGCTGCGAGCTCGACGCAGACAGCGTTTCTTCTGGATGTCCTCAATGGGAGAAAGTGTAGTCCCTGTGATGCGCTGGGCTGTTTTCACCACCCGCTGCAGTGCCTTGCGCTCAGCAACAGAACAGTTCCCGTACCAGACTGTGACACAGTTGGTCAGGATGCTCTCTATCGTGCAGCGATAGAAGTTCACCAGGATAGTTGAAGACAGTTGGTTCTTCTTCAGTGTCCTCAGAAAGAAGAGACGCTGGTGAGTCTTTTTGACCAGGCATGAGGTGCTGGTGGTCCAGGACAGGTCCTCCGAAATATGAGTCCCCAGGAACTTAAAACTGGAAGCACGTTCAACAGCCATCCCATTAATGTGGATGGGGTCGTGTGTGCCTCCTTTTGCCTTCCTGAAGTCCACGATGATCTCCTTTGTACTTCCAAGCCACATCCACTCTCATAGCGCTGAGGTAATTTGTAACCAAGCAATAACAATTGGTCGTCGATGTATGATGTAGTGTTAGGATAATTTGACTCACATCGCTGACCATAATCCTGGGAGCATCCTGAAGTGACAGAGTGAACAACAGCATTGTTTTCTATAGACGCTACATGTGCCGGAGGAGACAGAGCTGGCTGAGACAAAACATGGAAGCAATCGGGCATAGAGTCTGTTACAGCTCTGATCTCAACTGACACAAATAAATAACCCCATCAACCAGAAAGAATTTGTTTATGCAAAAACAACAGAAAGTGCACAAAAGTGTGCATATGACAACAAAGCAGAACTTTTCTTAAAATTGTACACGGTTCAGAAATCCCTTTCAATTCCAATTCAGTTGCTGAATTTGTAATATGAGTTTATACTGGGGAATGATGGTGTTAAAATCCACAAACAAAGCTGTTGGAGATGAAGATACAGGTAATCTTCATCATGCTTGTAAAGACTGTATATTCTAGGTTTTCAATTTCAATTTCATCTTAATACTTTTAATAACATGTATCTGACTAAAAGACACTTTGCATTTGATTTCTTCAATAAAGTAATTAATGTTGGTGAGATGTTTGCACAACTGTTGTATGATAATGATCCTGTTTTATAGAGAACATCCGATCACTGTTTGGCGTCCGTGCTGTACAAGAAGAAATGAAGTTTACAGAACAAACGTCCTTTGCTCTACTTCATTTCAGTTTCAATTCATTTCTGTAATCTGATATAACTGTGACCGCATTGCTAAGAGATCCCTGCAGAGATGAAAGCTTGCAGATATTATATCATGATTAATATCCTTTACTGAGCGGCAGGCATGTGTGGGATTCATAAAGATAAGTCAGAGGAAGAAACACAGCAGGACCTCTCTAAATCCTTTACACCCACCCATGATCTCCAACTAGATGAAGAATAATGACATCAAGCAAGTTAAGTATCTAGTAAATAGTATTCTGGGCCTTCATTTAACAGTGTTTATGAAGAATCGAGATGCAAATCTTGGATTAATCCATGACAGTATTATTTTTGGTTACTGTTCATCATTTACATGTCCATTAAGATGCATGACATAGACAATCGTTTCTTCTGTTATTGATTTGATCTAGCCAGTTTGAGACTGTGATGTGATCAGCTAGTCATCAGGACGTCATGTGTCTCTAGACATATAGCTGTGTCTCATTTCGGAAGGCTGCGTCCCCCAGAGGGGCATTCAAAGGCTGCATATTTCATCGAGGCTCTTATTTCAGAAAAGCAAGAGGACACTCCGAATGCCACCTTAGAATGCAACCTCGTTTCAGAGGAATGCAGTTCAGGAAATGAGGCGTTCAGACAGATGCATGAGGTGTAAACTTTGTTGCTAGATATAATCCACAATTCTTTGTCTCGCCACAAACCAACATATTTTATTTAGATAAACGGCAGCAGCTGCACATTCAATCACATATTTGGAGTTTACATGTAAACAGTTTACAATTTTTAACGTTATATTTCCGCAGAAGACAGGTATGGTAAATTAGGATTGGAAGTATTTAGTGATTTTAAAACAGTTAGGAAAGAAATGGTATAATGAGGTTCAATAGAAGGGAAGGAAGGAGAAGGGAACCGGCGAACATTTAACAGACTTTAATCCAAAATAAACAAACAATACACCAGGAAGTAAAGACAGGCAGCCACCTCACGGTAAAATGCCGGCCATAAAACATAAACAGAAACGTAACATGTCCGGGCCCGGTCCTCTCTGGTCAACAGTCTTGCCGCTCGTCCTCTTAAGCTCCCGATCTCCTCCGTAAGATATGCGGGACCGGTGTGCGCACAGCTGATTGCAACTATCACTCACGCCACCGTCCCGCCTTCCTCACCACAAATGGTAATTTGTTTGGTTTAAACTAATCCCTGTCCGGAAACCGCCCCAATATACCCAATAGCTTAATTGCAATGTTTCAAGTGGAAAGACTGGTTTAGATGTTTGAGGACGACAGTGATCCAGTGATGTGAACATTAGAGCATGCCAACCCTTCGTCTTCAGCCTGTTCTTTCATATCTAACCAAACAGGGAATTACATTCAGAAATAACAGTTTTCTGGAAGGTCTCATCACTGTCCATCAGCTGGATTGGATCCCTGAAACTGGATGTTGGTGCTGTCCTCTCTGAAAATGACACAGAAGAGCAGTAATGATCAAAATAATCACCGTATGGCCAATCTCAGGGCTTCTGGGCTTCTCAAATACCATCATTCCTGATCATGGTCGACTTCTCTGATCATCAGTGAGTGCAGTAAGAGACAAAAAGGCCCACTAAAATGCCTTGACTCATTATTTGATGTGTTGAAGTAATTTCAACTGAAAAATGCAGAGAGTGCGCGAAATATTGAGTTGCCCCTCCCCCTTTTAAAATTTAATATTTTTCACAAGCAGATAATCATACATCTAAATATTTTTCTTCAACTGTGCAATCGAATATAAGTATTGGAATCGATGAGCGAAATCGAAATTGGAATCAGAATCGCTAAAATTGAAACGATACCCAACCCTAGCGACACTTTGTCTTCCCCTTTACTCATCAAGGCTGCGATGACCAATCTCTTCAATAGCGCCATAACAGTGTCAGATATTTTTTGTTCGATCAGCGCATATGATCAGCTTTGTGCTATCGTGTCTCTGAACCGGAGGACAACCCACCATGTGCCACCACTCGAGTTATGCTGACACAAACTTCAGCTAGCCTTCGCATATAATATTCCATATAATAGTTCATTAATAAGCATTTTATATACATACAAATAAAATAATGTCATGTTATATTAGAATTTACATATGCTTCACATACACGCTTATTGTTAAGTTCTGCAAAACGGTGTAGTTACATCTGAGTTTTGTTGAGGCAAGTCACCGAAACAGCAGTGATACAACTAGCCAGTGTGAGACGAGTGACAGCACCTGGACACTTAAATTCACAGAGGACATAAAAGAAAGAGAACAACAGAGCCCATGCTGCAAGCTCTAAATGCCTTCATAGATCTTTAGAAAGTCCAGTATGAGGAATTCAGTCGGGCAGAACAGGCACGTGCCCAGCAAGAATGTGCAACAATGGTAGCATTTATAAAAGCACAGCAGGAGGGAGATGAGCGTCGCTTCAAGGAACAACAGTCAGCTACTACCCAACTACTTTAGGGAGGTGCGACCAGGCCCAGCCACACATCTGCACCATGCCCCTACCAACCACACCCTCCACCATCATCTGCCATGGGGCCTTCAACAGGAATGGGGTCCTTTATGAGAGATCAACACTATCCCTCATCAACATCAACATACCTCTACACGTATGAGCTTCACCATTCAGCCATAAGCTCCCATATGCAAGAGCTTCCAGGAGCTGGCTGGGAACAAGAGAATGGAAACGACTTAATCATTAGGTCAAACCAAAGCTGATAAGGTGAAAACTGCTCACAAGTTGAAGGAGCAGCAAATCTTTTTGAGCAGCAATGTTCCTTGTTTAGTGCTGTTTGAAAGAGTTTAATGTTAGTGTGTTGAATTGTGTTTATTTTCCAATTTTTAATTAACAGTTTTGTTTATGTTAAAATGACATACAATGACATAAACATCTGTTAACATAAACATGTTACAGCTTAAATACATTTTGGGTAATTGGAGAGTGACGTTAACTTCACCTTGGGTACCTGTGTGAAGAAGTCAAGTCAATTTTATTTATACAGCGCTTTTTACAATTTTCATTGTTACAAAGCAGCTGTACAAGAAAACATTGACTATAAGCAAAACATAAAAGGTTATGGAAGTCAAAACACAGGTCAAATATCAGACACACGATAAATTCCTATATGCAGTTTTAATTAAATTAGACTTTAGAATTATTGCAGCCCCCCCCCCGGCCAGGCAAACAGTGAGCAAAAAGAAGTGTGCCTCCTCCTCCAGAAGTGTTGATCCTCAAAAAACAGTTTGCGAGCAACAGAAAGCCCCTTTCCCCGGCCTAGACAACTGATAATATGCGTATTGCAATGCAGATATGCGCTCTCACAGCCAAGGGGCGGGACTGTCTGATTCTAAAGATTCTTATGAACACATGCCAGACTGTCAGTTTTGAACGCTTATATCTTCTAAATGCACATTTTGTCAGCGTGTAGGAGCATATCAGTTTATTGACGTCCTTAAGGCTAACATATTTTTAATAAAAGCAAAACAACTTTCATATTGATTTCACCGGGGCTTTAATGCTGCTTGTATGTCAGTGTCATACATTGAAACACATGCACTGCAATAAGTGATTTTGCAGTGGTGTGAATGAACTTGTCTACTGACTCTGGCATGTGCTGTCGTATTTCTGTTTACTTATGAACTTCTACTGTTTAATAATACTTTAATAATTGAACACGTTTTCACCTGATGCCCAAAATGAACACGGACAGCAGGAAAAAATATCTAATGCAAACATTATAAAATGTTACTAACAAAATAAATGTGGATAGTTGGGTTTTTTAATTCATTTTTTAAGTTGAGTAGACAATGCAAAGAGAGATGTCTTCCTCTATTCCTCATAAACTCTGTAGAGACGTTCTGTAGGTCCTCATGACAGGTCAGTTGTTAATTTCTCTTTTGTTGTTTCTCAGGGGAAGGTCAAATGACTTGCATTGCTCTTTTTGCATGTGTTAATTGTTTTGCTCCACACAGGCATGTTGTATTTGATCTGACCCCTTAATAATACGAAGCCGAATCCCTCTGGCGTGATCGAGTAGGACAAAGCTTATCTGCAGCAGTCGATATCATACACCCGCTGTCACTGAACGATTGCTCTTCTCTCCAAGAGATGCTTGTCAAATTGAATGAGTGGCAGACTATCGATTAGGTGATAACGGTGTTAAGCAAATAGAAGACGTGGTGATGTTAAGGCCGAGCTGGAAGGTTTCTGGCCACACGCTGCTGTGAAAGGTCAATGCAGCAAGCGGACTGTCCTAAAGGCTATGATCAATATGCTCGACCGTCACTGCTGTGCTCTTTCAACGGGCTTCAACAAACTAACAAAATGTCCCAATCTGATACAGCCGCGTTTCCAGGTGCATGACAAGGTCTTGTTTTTTTTAATTGCCAGCTCCCATCTGTGGTCTGTTGTTTCACAGATGGTCATTTAGTGTATGGAGAAAGAGCGCTGAATCTCGTCCTCATATGAACAGCTTTAGTATCTGTAACTCTGCATTACACTGGTGCTCGTGATTTGACCGAGGTTTGTTCCTCAGATTGTTCACAGCATTGGTGCACAACATCAGGACACACTCTCCACTTTTCTGTGTCACATTTAGTTCTATGGGTTTGCAGCCGTTCTCAATTCCCCCGTCTCTCTCATTAAAAATGAATTGTGACCAAGCAGCTACGTTTTTCTAAGCAGCTCCCGCAGCTATACTTACCTGCCACCTTTCACTTCCATTGCTATCTGTCTCCACTACCATTCTGTCCGAGAGAAAGACTCTCTTCACCGGCTAGATGACAGAAGTTACAGTACATTAAATCACTAAATAAAACCCTGTCTGGCTTCTCATATACAGAAGATCTGCTGAGAGATTTGCATGTTTTCTTCTGAGGCCTGAGTTTGAGATGTGAGGTTTAACGTATCACTCCCGTTTATGATACCACAACATAAACAAAACTGTTTTAAATGTTGTATCCAAGGATTTTCTCATGTGGCACGTAATGGTGTAATAAGCAGGATAAGGTACATCTACAGGGCTATTAGCAGAAAATAAAGGGCTGCTTCATGTTGGGGTCTTGATCACACCTGACATGTTTTACCTTATGATGAACATTAGAAAGCAGAAACGTCGGGTACAAGCAAAAGAAGCTCTCCTAAAATTCGCATACGCCACATGAAAGAGATTCGTTTCTTATTATGATTTCTATATCTCATATGCGACTACCATAATATAAACTGGTGTCTTGATGTTTTGCTATTATAGTATTTCCACTATTTCTCTTGACTTTGTCATGATTCTGCCTGCTCTTGTCTTGATTTTCTGGTCTAGGGGCAGAATCATGACAGACCCACGTGTTTTATGTGGAGAGAAACATATTATTGTCAATCAGGACATAAAATGCGTTCTCTCCAGTCTCGTCATTTGGCCCCGCCCCTCTCGTTCCTAGTATAGCTTTCCACTTGTGTCTTTACCCACACCTGCCCATCGTTATCTCCTTTGTTAGTCTCCCTATTTAATGCCCTCTTGTCTATTGTCTTGTGCTGATTCGTTGTACATGTTTCCTGCCCTGTATTAGTCTGCCAAGTTCATGTATGTATAGTGTCAAGGTCCTTGTTTGTTTTTCTAGTTGTTTATTTTTCCCCCATGTGGGAAGTATTTGGTTTCAATTTTTGTATCAAGTTTGGTTAGAGTTTTTCCCCATCGTGGATGTTTGTTTTGTGCTTTATAATAACGCTTCTGTTAACCCCTTCATTGTCGCTGCCTGCAATTGGGTTCTTCCTCTATGATTCGTGACACTTTGCTTTAACATTACCTTCAAATACATGTTAATATGCATCCTCTCTAAAAGAAACTTTATAACAGTCCCTATGGTTATCTTCATTGTTACAATAAGAACAGGTGTAATTAAAGGGACAGGGAGGAAAAGGTTTACATTTATTCATTTGGCAGACGCTTTTATCCAAAGCGACTTACAAGTAGTTTTATACAGTGACACATTACTGCAGAGCAATCAGGGGTAAGGTGTCTTGCTCAAGGGCACTTCAGTCATGACCTGCTGGCACTGAGATTTGAACCAGCAAACCTTCTGATCACAGGCCCAACGCTCTAACCCCCAGGCCACAACTGACCCGTTCTTATAAGGTTCTTATAACGTCTGTATTCCAAAGTGGCCAGCTGACAAACGATCAGTGTGAAGCCTCTGAAGAGATAAGACTATGAAATTACTCCATGAAAAATGCGAAGTTTCACTTTAGCAGAGTCCAATTTTACTCTTTAACTTAAGATAATAAGACCTGTATTGTCTACTGCATATTCATTCTAACTAACTCAATAAATCCTTCTTCATGTGATCTCATATTGTTGTCTGTAGACCATTTTTCAAGACGTAAAACTCAGTACCATTATTCATCATTTATCATTGATTATTTCGTATGTAATGTTTAATGTATACTAACATTTCAGTGGCACGTCACTGTAGTGTAACCAAACTCTGCTCGCTTGCAGTGAGTTGTGGGTAAGATCAGCAATTTGTGCATGAAACTGTAAAGACGACACATTTTTAAAAAGAGCTGATTTGTTTGGAGGGTTTTGAGATCCAGCACTTATCCAGCACAGATTTATTCTCATTAGCGGACAGGGTGTAAGATTGTGGAAATGTTAGAAGTCTCTATATCTGATTCACTTGAGGTATTTTTTTCAATGGCAGACCAGCACAAGCAGACTACCAGTTGGCATCTAGGGCGGCAGTCGATGGATATAATAAAGGAAATGTATTGGCTTGTGAAAGGACATTCATCTCTTACAGAACTGATCTCATCTCATCTCAGCAAGCATGTAGTGGTAAATGAGAAGAAAAAATTGAAGATGATTCTTCAATCCTGTATGTGATGTCAAAGCACTCCCACCGCTCACCCCCCGATTCACACATTTGCCATGTCTCCTCCATATTTATCTTAATAATAAAACCAGAGGTTTAATTGCAGTTTTGGGTCATCCAGATGGTACCTTTGTGAGGAGATTAATTACGCTGTTGGACAGCATTAATAAAACAAATATTTGCAGGGAAATGTAATTGTGTTTCCCTGTATGGATCTTGTGTAAAGGTGAGAGGTGTGGAGTCGGGCTGAATTCCCCACAGCGCTGAAACGGGGAAGGAAACAATGGACAGAAAGACAAATGAGCAGTCATGCACTTGTCAGTGTGCGGAGCAATGCTACCTAGCATACTAATTTTATTCATACTCCACTCGTACACTAAAAATCAACGAGGCAACGTTTGGAATTGATCATGAAAGGGAAGGGAAAATAGGGGTGCATCGAAGAAGTTCGAACAAGCTTATGCTTCAAAATTTGAGAAAAATGGTCGAGAAAAACTGAACGAGATTTAGTGTGCAATTACTGTTTCAACATTGGACATTGGAAAAACAAGTGTCCGGTTTTGGCTGCAAAGTTGAAATTTAGTCAAAGGAATAAGTCAAATGCGAATTTTAGTCCTGTCTTAATGACTGAGACCACAGGAAATAATGATTTGGCTGGCAGTTTTTTTGTGAAAGTGGGTGAATCACAAACTGAAGGTGAAGGACATTTCGCACCGTTTATTACACAGGGTTTTGTTTCTTTTGTCAATTCTGAAGATAAAGTGCCAGTTAAGATTTTGAGAGATACGGGAGCTTCGGAATCCTTTATTCTTGAATCAGTTCTGCCATTTTCTGAAAGATCAAGTGAAGGGAGGAATGTTTTAATCAGGGGAATTGGATTACAAACTCTTTCTGTTCCTTTGCACAGAATAGATCTGACTTCGGAGTTGGTCCATCATTGCCAGTGAATGGTGTCATGGTAATACTTGGGAATAATTTAGCTGGAGGTAGAGTATGGCGAAATGTAATCCCACCGCCTGTGGTAGTGCCCATTCCATTGGTCAAAAGACCTGATGTACTAAAGCAAAAATTTCCTGAAGTGTTTATAGCATGTGCTGTAACCCTTTCGAAGTGTCGTGAGACCTCTTGTGAGGAGAAGGTGTCAAAGTGTGTTGTGCCTGGGTTGTCTACTCTTTTTCCTATTTCTCATAGGGAGTTGGTGACTGCAAAACATGATAATCTTGGGTTACAGAAATTGTTTGAAGTTGTTATTCCGTCCGAGGAGGTAAGAAGTCCTGTCAGTGGATATTTTATCCAAGATGAGATTCTCTCGAGGAAATATATTCCCTATAAGGGAGGTTTACAAAACGGTTTGATGGAGGAATCTATCATTCAAGTAGTGGTGCCAAAATCATTTCGAGAGGGGGTAATGCGAATTGCACATGGTGAAGTTGCGGGTCATTTAGGCGTAAAGAAAACTTCTAACCGAGTTTTGCAACAGTTCTATTGGCCATGCTTGAGAAAAGATATTTCGGCCTTTATTAAAACGTGTCATACATGTCAGTTAACAGGCAAGCCGAATCAATCTTTGAAAGCGGTGCCTCTATGTCCCATAGCCGTAACAAGTAAGCCCTTTGAGCATCTACTAATTGACTGCGTGGGTCCGTTGCCTACATCTAAATCAGGTAATGCCTATTTGCTGACTGTGATGTGTCAGGCAACACGATACCCGCCCGGCAGCTTATCCCATCAGAAGAATCACCACTAAAGCAGTCGTGAAAGCTCTAACCCAATTTGTTTCAGTTTTTGGGATACCAAAAGTTATCCAGAGCAACAAAGGGAGTAATTTCACTTCGCGCATGTTTGCTGACATTTTGAGAGTGCTTAAGGTTAAACACAATCAATCGAGTGCATATCACCCTCAAAGCCAAGGTGCGCTTGAACGATTTCACCAAACATTGAAAGCATTACTACATGCTCACTGTGTGGAGTTGGACCGCGACAAGAGAGTTTGGGTTTTAGCCCGAATAATCTAGTTTTCGGTCACAGAGTGCGTGGTCCTCTTTCTGTTTTGCGGGAGGGATTGGTTGAAGAGGATCCTCCTCAGAATATGTAAATGGCTTCCGCAGGCGTTTACTTTTAACGGGAATGAGTGCTCAAAAAACCTTCTAGGAGCACAGGAAAAAATGAAGAAACATTTTGACAAACATACAGAGGACCGTGTGTTTACCCCAGGTGATCAGGTGTTGGTTTTGTTACCTTCATCTGGCTCTCCTTTTTGTGCACAATTTACTGGTCCTTACACTGTCCTTCGTAAAATTACTGACCAAAATTATCAAATGGAAACTCCAGATCGACGAAAAGCTACAGTGTTTTCATGTAAACTTACTTAAGCCTTATCATTCTCGTAATTCTGACACTCAACTGGTTAATCCAACTGTCACTGTTACTAATGTCTCTCTTGAAGATTCTCAACCTTTTTCTTTAGGAGGGGAAGATGTGATTGTCGCTGAAGACTGTGTTTTGATACCACGGTTAAAGAATTCTGAGACCCTTAAGAATTTAGATTCTTTGTTTTTGCATTTATCAGAGTTACAAAGGTCAGAATTATCAGAGTTGGTGTTTGACTTTCCTAGTTTGTTTGCAGATGTACCCACCCGTACACATCTGATCCAGCATGATGTGGATGTGGGAGATGCGCGGCCTATTCGCCAGCGTTTTTATAGGCTTCCTATCACCAAGCGGAATGTGCTGGAGTCAGAAGTTCAGTATATGCTTTAGAACGAGATTGCTGTTCCTTCGTGCTCCAGTTGGTCTTCACCCTGTTTGTTGGTGAAGAAACCAGATTCTACTTATAGATTTTGTACTGATTATCGTAAATTAAACGCTATTACTAAACCTGACGCTTTTCAACTTCCTAGAATGGAGGATTGTGTGGATCAGGTGGGTTCTGCGAAGTTTGTAGGTAAATTGGACCTTTTAAAGGGATACTGGCAAGTGCCTTTAACTCCAAGAGCTCAAGAAATAACTTCATTCATCACACCATCGGGGTTATAGTCATACTCCGTTATGAGTTTCGGATTGAGAAATGCACCTGCAACCTTCCAGAGGCTGATGAATAAAGTGGTATTCGGTCTGGAGGGTTGTGCAGTGTATTTGGAGGATGTTATAGTATTTAGTTATACATGGGAACAACATCTATTACATCTTCGAGCGCTTTTGATGCGTTTGGCTGAGGCATGTCTTACCGTTAACTTAGCAAAGTGTGAGTTTGCCAAGGGTACTGTAAGATATTTCGGAAAAGAGGTTGGACAAGGGGAGGTGCGTCCTGTTCAGGCCAAAATTGCAGCTATTCAACAATTTCCTCCTCCATCAACCAAGAAAGAATTGATGCGTTTTTTGGGGATGGTGGGGTATTACCGGGGTTTTTGTCCAAACTTTTCAACTGTTGCTTCTCTGCTAACTGATCTGCTTAAGAATTCTGTCAATTTTGTTTGGAGTGTAAATTGTCAGAAGGCTTTTGAAAATGTAAATTGTTGTTAACTATTGCTCCTGTTTTAGCTGCCCCTAGGCTGGATCAGCTATTTAAGATACAGGTAGATGCAAGCGATATTGGTGCTGTTCTATTACAAACTGGTGAGAGTGGATTCGGCCATCCTGTAAGTTTCTTTTCTCGTAAGTTTAATACTTATCAAAGGAACTATTCGGTAATAGAGAAGGAAGCATTATCCTTAATTTCGGCTCTTCAGCACTTTGACGTGTATGTGGGTGGATAGATTACCTGTTGTGGTTTATTCTGATCATAACCCTCTAACGTTCTTACACTCTTTACAGTCCCCAAGTCAGCGGTTAATGCGTTGGATTCTTTTTTTTTACAGCCTTACAGTTTAACTGTAAAACACATCAAGGGAACCGATAACGTAGTGGCAGATGCGTTATCTCGTGTTCCTGACCCGATCAAATAGTGTACTGTAACAACTGCCCCAAACACTTACTTTTCTGTGCTCTATTTGTTGCCTTAAAATTGCTTTCAGGATCCAGATTGCTGGGGATAAATTGAACATTTTAAGAGAATGGAGGTGACTGTGGAAGACACTTGTTGGGATCGGATCTCATAAGAAGGAATGTTTGATTTTCTTATGAAAATCTCATGTTTTGAGAATCCTATAAGATAAAGGATCTTTTAAAGGGGGTGTGTGACGGCTCAGTGAGTGATTGTGTTTTTGTCCCCGAGTTACAGGCTGATTTCTGGAAGGTGTGGCTATACGTAATCATGGCACTTTAAAAGACACCGGGTTAAACAGAGAAGACAGAGGCTTGTACTTGCTGATATGCTGCTCCTTGAGGCTATCGGAGAGCTGACGAGATGTGTGGAATACGGGAGACGCACAGCTGCATTGGAGTCCTCATGTGATCCGTTTTTTCCCTATTATGTTTTGATTTGGACCTTAAGTTGTTTACGTTTGGTTGAACTGATGTCACTTAAACTTATGACTTACATTTACATGCTGACATACATTTACACTGATCACTTGACATTTCATATTATTTACTTCAGTTTGATAAATCTTAGGATTTATGCAGTGGTTGTGTGGCGTCTTCCTTATTTTGTTGTGATCTTCAAAGAAGATCGTAACACTATAAGGTGTGTAATCAGAGGCAAATAGTGAATTAATTTTAGTGCAAACCAATGATGCAAAGTAACTGCTTGAGCACTAGTTAAAGCCCAAATTATGCAAAATAACTAACTGAGATTAAAGCATTTGCTGACAGTTTGGTCCCCCCAGTCAAAAAATCTCACCTGTGCCCCTGAGTTAGTGGTCCTTATGCCTTCTTCTGTGGATGCCTGACTGCTTTATTTAGTGTTTTTACCTTGACAGTAAACAAAAATATGATTTGAGTTTAGTCAGTCCAGTGGCCCGTTTCAGAAAGGAGGTTTAGTGTAAACTCTGAAATGAGGGAAACTTCCATTTCAGAATGCGAGGTACTGTATGTCAAACCCGAGAAAGCGTGGTAACTCAGGCCCGTTTCTAAAAGAGAGGTAACTTACTCTGTGAACCTAACTTGGTCGGGAGCAGTTTTTCTAACCCAGAGTTTCTTTCCATCTCCTCCCCCTTTTAAAGCGGAAGTGGTGTGCCTCATTTGGTCATTACAGTTTTTTTTACAATTGCTAGGACACATTTCTCCATACGTTGGTGAATTTAGTCAGTACAACAGTAGACTGTGTGAGCTAAACTGTGGATCCTTTATCACCTGTGCAACCTTTATCATTGCTTTGGCATAAAATGCATTCGTTGACCACTTCTTTCAATTGTACCTACAGACTAATTTGCACACATCTACAGTACATACTCTTTTCCAACTTGAGTTCAAAAACAATAACAACTGAATAAGACAGTAATGTTCTGTATTTCTACAGTACAATGATATTTGATGGAAATGTATTTTGATTCTAAAAATTTAATTCTATCAAAACAGTTGGACCAACCACAGATGATTCCAATTGTAGCTAAAGACCTATACATGTGTCGCTCGTGTAATTTCATTACCATCTATAAAAAAGGAAAAAAATGACCATAAAATACAGAACAGTTTTTTGACAAATACAAATGAACCAAAAGACAAGTTTTAGTTGTAATATATATTACTGCACTGTAATATACTTATTCTTCTGTTGCCTTTTGGGTTACATAATTTAGAGAGTCATGGAGATTGAAACCAGGCAAACCCCACAAGTGTTCATCTTTGTGGATGAGGCCGGTTTAAATTTAGCCAAAACACGGAGGAGAGGAAGGAACCTGATCGGGAAAAGAGCCACAGTGGATGTCCCAGGCCAGAGGGGTGCTAACATCACAATGTGTGCTGGAGTATCCACTAATGGACTGCTGTTGCACAAACCACTGATTGGGCCGTACAACACGTTTCGTTCCTGGATGACCTCTATGGAAGGGTTGTGGTAAGTGAGGAAAGGGATGCAGTGTGGATACATCAGCCAACATTTATAATAGTATGGGACAATGTGGCATTTCACCACTCTTTTGCAGTCACATGGATGGTGTCACTTTTCCTCCCACCTTATTCTCCATTCCTCAACCCCATAGAGGGGGTTGTTGATGTGGGAGGTTTATGACCACCATCCCCATGATCAAATGTCCCTTCTGGGCGCAATGAATGCGGGATTCATGGATATATCAGCAGAAGATTGGCAGGGATGGATCAGCCATGCCAAAAGATTCTTTCCTAGGTGTATTGCCCTGGATGACATACGATGTGATGTGGATGAGAATCTGTGGCCAAATGCAGAGAATCGAGTTGACTAGCATTCCTACCATATCTGTGGATGGTGTGAATTCTCGTGTTTTGCAATAACTCTCGAAAACAAAGAAAATAACATATAGCATTATATTCCTGTAATTCCTGTAACATATAATGCAGTAAAGAGTAGAAAGAAATTACTTATTAATAATAATGAATAATAAAAGGGCATAAATAAAGAAATAAATTGAGAAAAAAATGCATTAATGAAGTGATAAAGGTAATAGACACTCAATTTAGACTTTGCAGCCATTCCCACCTCAACCTGCTCCGAGCGAGGTTTGAACCGCTGATCAGTCTAATTTTGACAGCAGAGTCTGACACCCTAACAAATGTCCTATACACCATACGTCTCACACTCATCACTAGAGCACTGAGGGGGAGTGAGAACATATGATTTGATCTCTGTTGTTCCATTTATTTATTCATTCCTTTACTTGTTAAATAGTTTATTGTTAGATGAATCTATTGATGAATTTAAACTTCAGTCATTTTCAGCACATTTGTAAATCCTCAGTATTCAGAGCAAAAGTGTGCCTCGCTCTCAAGCGCTTTCTGCCGCCATGTTGCTTTTTTAGATGCCGTTGCCATGGTGAATCATCATATCGGAGATCAATTGATCATGGCTTGTCCTAGTCGTGATGCAAGCGCTTAACTCAAGGTAAGTCTGCCCAGAGTTGATAGAACTTACTCAAACCAGCTGTTCTGAAACCAAACACTCAAAGTTTCTCATCTCGGTGTAAATCACCTCAGAGTTCACCTTTTAACTCTGTGTTGGTTGATCCTCCTTATTGAAACGGACCCCAGAAGTGTGGAGGACCGCTCGTTGATTTAAAATGCCAACTCCACTCATTTCCACTCTCATCACTAGCATGAAGATGTTCTTAGCAGAATGTACACATTTACATTAACATTTACATGACGCTTTTATCCCAAACAACTTACCAGGGAGCAATAAGCGATATGTCATAGTACATTAGGTGCTGATACAAAGTTACTAGCTTAAACACCAATAAAAATGACAACAGGTATGAAATTGCACATACTTAGAAACAAATGTATAGTGTAATGCGATGCAAGTCGCTTTGGATAAAAGAGTATGACAAATGCATAAGTATAAATGTAAATCAACTAAGATTAGGCAGATTGTATATAGAACAGAAGGTCAAAAATGCTTTATTTTTTGAAGCTACAAACCTTCAGGTTGCAATGCTTCTGTTAAACTTCAGCTGTGTTTGTTTGTTTGTTTGTTTGTTTGACACTGAAAACTCGGAATGATCTGCTTTTGACTTTCTTTATTTGATCAGTCTGATCTTTGCAGTGTTTTGCTTTAGTCGTTTTTTCCCAATGGACAGTTTTTAGAGACAAAAGCCGATCTCTTTTTATCTTTTGTTGTTCATGCCATCAGGATGGGTCAGAGATGATCTTTAGATTACAAATCCACTGAATACAACATCTGATTTATCTATAATACCTTAACTATAAAGACTCACTACAAGTAAAGATTGGAGGAAAATCCTTTTTTAATTAATTTGACTTTACAGAACATTAACCCTTGAGAAAAGCAATAAATGGGGGTGTGCAGACTTCCTCTTCCAGTCGAGTGAATATTTGTATTACTGGCAGGGTTTCATTGCCAAAAATCTGACTCTGTGTCACTGCCTGAAAATGACTTTGTAACAATAAATAATAGAATAGATGCCTGTGGCTCTTTCTTCAGCACATAGTTTTCTGGATGGTGTTGATATGTAACAGAAGACTTTTGATAAGTGTTATGGTGGAGAGTAAGTGTGTGATCAGGATCAGGGTTTGTTTAAGGTGACTTTGTCAGTAGTCTGTGACTGTAATCGTGATGCTCATTTGTCCTCAGGCTCTGCTAATTAAAAACTATGTGTAGACTGCTCACTAATCTATAACCCATTGAAGCTGATTCCACACAGATATCGATAATTCCTGTCATTTCAAAGACTGAGAGAACTTAAGGATTAGTTTGTTTTCATAGTATAGTCAGGATGTAGGTTTTGTTTTGTTACGTTCTAGCTCCCGAAGGGAGAGGAACCTGACAATCCACTGCTCGGGCCCACCAATGCCACTAAAGGAGGTATGGAGTCGCGGTGCGAGAAAAGGACACAAACACCAAATATCATATAAAAACAAGCTTTTATTTAGCCACGGTAATAGTGTAAATAATAAACAAAAATAATTTATTGGGAAAATTGGAGGGCTGGACGGACCAAAGTAAAGAAATAAACACAAAAAGAAACCCCACCCCTAACCTATACTAACCCCTAAATAAAATATAATAATCCCTATCTGGCACATGATCAAGGCACCCTAACCAAACTTACAGCTGGTAGTCCGCCCAGGTCTAGCTGGTGTTTCTAGACAGAGAAGTAATCCTACGGGTGACGTATACCCCGTGGTAGCTCTAAATCTACTCCCTAAGAATAACAAGGAAAATAAAAATAATTATTAACACCAATTATTAGGATCCATAATCAAACAAATGCTCCCTCCTGCTGCTACAAGTTTAAAAAATGGAACTTAAGCTTACATAACTCACACCCAACAACAGTAAAACTATTATCACATGTTGGTTTCAAAGTGTCATCATTGCTTCAGTTAAAAGAGTCTTAGACTGAAGTTTTAATTTTTGTCTGCCTGCTTCTACAGTGGTTGTGGCCAGTAAACTGGGACCCGTATCTGGTGATATTAATTCACTTATCAAAAAAAGAGACTTAAAAAAGTTCAGGGAGCAATAAGCGATATGTCATACAGGAGCAATAATACAATATGTGCTAATACAAAGTTTCTAATTTCAACAAACATCAGTGACTTGAATCTGATACAAGCTTCAACCGGTAGCCAGTGGAGAGAGATGAAAAGGGGGGTCACATGAGCCCTTTTGGGCTGTTGGAAGATGAGGCGTGCTGCTGCGTTTTGAACCAGCTGAAGTGGTTTGATAGCCTTAGCAGGAAGACCAACAAGGAGAGTATTGCAGTAGTCCAACATTGAGATGACCAGGGCCTGGACAAGGAGTTGTGCCGCATACTCAGTGAGGTAGGGTCTTACCTTGCGAATGTTAAATAAGGCATATCGGCAGGATCACGCTGTCTTTGCAATGTGATCATTGAAGGACAGCTGTTCATCAAATATGACTCTGAGGATTATGGCTGTTTGGGAAGGATGTGATTGTGGTATTGCCAAGTTGGATGGTGAGATCGTGTTGCACCGTGATCTAATATTAAGTAGGCCAAACTTTATGAATTGGTTTTGATTGTTTATTACATTGTCTTCAGGTTTAATCACATCAGATTTTTTCTCTTTCTTTTACCCAAATTATTATTTTGTAGTATTATTCGGGGGACAGATACGGTCTCTATGCATTTGAACGCAGTAACATTTATAACAGTTGAGTGGGAGGAACACAGACTATGGTTTAAGTTTTGACTTACCGGTGAGAGACATTGTCAAATGGTGCATAGCGCCTTAAAGATGTTTTCAGACAGGAGATCTGCTCCGATGCTGCTGGGGTGCAGGCTGTCGGGGCAGAAGAGCCTAAGTCGCTCCCAGAACAGATCAAAATTATTAACAAAGAGCAGCTTCTGTTCAATACACAATGACATCAACCATTGATTTAGTGCAAATAGTCTACTGAACCTTTCAACTTCAATAACTGCATTAACTAATCTACTGCACTGTAACTCTATTAACTGCATCTACTCATCTATCTATGCACTGTAACTTCAATAACTGCATTAACTAACCAACTGCACTGTAACTCTATTACCTGCATCTACTCATCTATTGCACTGTAACTTCAATAACTGCATTAACTAACCAACTGCACTGTAACTCTATTAACTGCATCTACTCATCTATTGCACTGTAACTTCAATAACTGCATTAACTAATCTACTGCACTGTAACTCTATTAACTGCATCTACTCATCTATTGCACTGTAACTTCAATAACTGCATTAACTAATCTACTGCACTGTATCTCTATTAACTGCATCTACTCATCTATTGCATTGTAACTTCAATAACTGCATTAACTTATCTACTGCACTGTAACTCTATTAACTGCATCTACTCATCTATTGCACTGTAACTTCAATAACTGCATTAACTAATCTACTGAACTGTATCTCTATTAACTGCATCTACTCATCTATTGCACTGTAACTTCAATAACTGCATTAACTTATCTACTGCACTGTAACTCTATTAACTGCATCTACAAATCTACTGCACTGTAACTCTATTAACTGCATCTACTCATCTATTGCACTCTAACTTCAATAACTGCATTAACTTATCTACTGCACTGTAACTCTATTAACTGCATCTACTCATCTATTGCACTCTAACTTCAATAACTGCATTAACTTATCTACTGCACTGTAACTCTATTACCTGCATCTACTCATCTATTGCACTGTAACTTCAATAACTGCATTAACTTTTCTACTGCACTGTAACTCTATTAACTGCAGCTTCTCATCTATTGCACTGTAACTTCAATAAATGCATTAACTAATCTGCTGAACCGTATCTCTATTAACTGCATCTACTCATCTACTGCACTGTAACTCTATTAACTGCATCTACTCATCTATTGCACTGTAACTTCAACAAATGCATTAACATATCTACTGCACTGTAACTCTATTAACTGCATCTACTCATCTATTGCACTGTAACTTCAATAAATGCATTAACATATCTACTGCACTGTAACTCTATTACCTTCATATACTCATCTATTGCACTGTAACTTCAATAAATGCATTAACTTATCTACTGCACTGTAACTCTATTACCTGCATCTACTCATCTATTGCACTGTAACCTCAATAACTGCATTAACTTATCTACTGCACTGTAACTCTATTACCTGCATCTACTCATCTATTGCACTGTAACTTCAATAACTGCATTAATTTATCTACTGCACTGTAACTCTATTATCTGCATCTACTCATCTATTTCACTGTAACTTCAATAAATGCATTAACTTATCTACTGCACTGTAACTCTATTACCTTCATATACTCATCTATTGCACTGTAGCTTCAATAACTGCATTAACTTATCTACTGCACTGTAACTCTATTAACTGCATCTACTCATCTATTGCACTGTAACTTCAATAATTGCATTAACTAATCTACTGCACTGTAACTCTATTACCGGCATCTACTCATCTACTGCACTGTAACTCTATTATCTGCATCTACTCATCTATTGCACTGTAACTTCAATAACTGCATTAACTTATCTACTGCACTGTAACTCTATTACCTGCATCTACTCATCTATTGCACTGTAACTTCAATAACTGCATTAATTTATCTAGTGCACTGTAACCTAATTAACTGCATCTACTCATCTATTGCACTGTTACCTCAATAACTGCATTAACTTATCTACTGCACTGTAACTCTATTAACTGCATTAACTAATCTACTGAACCGTATCTCTATTAACTGCATCTACTCATCTACTGCACTGTAACTCTATTACCTGCATCTACTCATCTATTGCACTGTAACTTCAATAACTGCATTAACTAATCTACTGCACTGTAACTCTATTAACTGCACCTACTCATCTATTGCACTGTAACTTCAATAACTGCATTAACTTATCTACTGCACTGTAACTCTATTAACTGCATCTACTAATCTACTGCACTGTAACTCTATTAACTGCATCTACTCATCTATTGCACTGTAACTTCAATAAATTCATTAACGTATCTACTGCACTGTAACTCTATTACCTGCATCTACTCATCTATTGCACTGTAACTTCAATAACTGCATTAACTTATCTACTGCACTGTAACTCTATTACCTGCATCTACTCATCTATTGCACTGTAACTTCAATAAATGCATTAACGTATCTACTGTACTGTAACTCTATTACCTGCATCTACTCATCTATTGCACTGTAACTTCAATAACTGCATTAACTTATCTACTGCACTGTAACTCTATTACCTGCATCTACTCATCTATTGCACTGTAACTTCAATAAATGCATTAACTTATCTACTGCACTGTAACTCTATTACCTGCATCTACTCATCTATTGCACTGTAACCTCAATAACTGCATTAACTTATCTACTGCACTGTATCTCTATTACCTGCATCTACTCATCTATTGCACTGTAACTTCAATAACTGCATTAACTTATCTACTGCACTGTAACTCTATTATCTGCATCTACTCATCTATTTCACTGTAACTTCAATAAATGCATTAACTTATCTACTGCACTGTAACTCTATTACCTGCATCTACTCATCTATTGCACTGTAACTTCAATAACTGCATTAACTTATCTACTGCACTGTAACTCTATTATCTGCATCTACTCATCTATTTCACTGTAACTTCAATAAATGCATTAACTAATCTGCTGAACCGTATCTCTATTAACTGCATCTACTCATCTACTGCACTGTAACTCTATTACCTTCATATACTCATCTATTGCACTGTAGCTTCAATAACTGCATTAACTTATCTACTGCACTGTTACTCTATTACCTTCATCTACTCATCTATTGCACTGTAGCTTCAATAACTGCATTAACTTATCTACTGCACTGTAACTCTATTAACTGCATCTACTCATCTATTGCACTGTAACTTCAATAACTGCATTAATTTATCTAGTGCACTGTAACCTAATTAACTGCATCTACTCATCTATTGCACTGTTACCTCAATAACTGGATTAACTAATCTACTGAACCGTATCTCTATTAACTGCATCTACTCATCTACTGCACTGTAACTCTATTACCTGCATCTACTCATCTATTGCACTGTAACTTCAATAACTGCATTAACTAATCTACTGCACTGTAACTCTATTAACTGCACCTACTCATCTATTGCACTGTAACTTCAATAACTGCATTAACTTATCTACTGCACTGTAACTCTATTAACTGCATCTACTAATCTACTGCACTGTAACTCTATTAACTGCATCTACTCATCTATTGCACTGTAACTTCAATAACTGCATTAACTTATCTACTGCACTGTAACTCTATTATCTGCATCTACTCATCTATTTCACTGTAACTTCAATAAATGCATTAACTTATCTACTGCACTGTAACTCTATTACCTGCATCTACTCATCTATTGCACTGTAACTTCAATAACTGCATTAACTTATCTACTGCACTGTAACTCTATTATCTGCATCTACTCATCTATTTCACTGTAACTTCAATAAATGCATTAACTAATCTGCTGAACCGTATCTCTATTAACTGCATCTACTCATCTACTGCACTGTAACTCTATTACCTTCATATACTCATCTATTGCACTGTAGCTTCAATAACTGCATTAACTTATCTACTGCACTGTTACTCTATTACCTTCCTCTACTCATCTATTGCACTGTAGCTTCAATAACTGCATTAACTTATCTACTGCACTGTAACTCTATTAACTGCATCTACTCATCTATTGCACTGTAACTTCAATAACTGCATTAATTTATCTAGTGCACTGTAACCTAATTAACTGCATCTACTCATCTATTGCACTGTTACCTCAATAACTGGATTAACTTATCTACTGCACTGTAACTCTTTTAACTGCATCTACTCATCTACTGCACTGTAACCTCAATAACGTCTCGGTTACGTATGTAACCTCCGTTCCCTGATGGAGGGAACGAGACGTTGTGTCGACAGAATGGGGTTTGACTTGAGAACCTACCTTCTCTGACTGACTTGAACAGGCCAATGAAAATTGGCGAATGAAATTTGCATGCCGGACTCCGCCCCCGGATATCCGGGTATAAAAGGGAGCCGGCGTGCCGCATTCATTCACCTTTTGTGCTTAGGAGCCTGAGGATCTTGCCCCGACTGCTGCAGCGGGCGGCCAGCGTTGTGGCATGAAGGACACAACGTCTCGTTCCCTCCATCAGGGAACGGAGGTTACATACGTAACCGAGACGTTCCCTTTCTGTCGGTCTCTCGACGTTGTGTCGACAGAATGGGGTTCCTCGGAAAACGCCACAGCGCTGTGCCGCGTCACAATTCCTCGCGAAGCGACGCTGACTGGCCTGGGCGTGTCAGACGTGAGCGCTTAGCATGAATTGCAACCTTCCAGCGGAAGGGAAGGAGTCCAGAGCTTTCAAAAAAGATGGGAGCCCCTTCCACCGGCCGTCACGGACGGCGGCCTAGTTCTCTTAACAGCGAGAAGCCGCCCGGCACCGTAAGGCCACTGGGAAGCGTCATTCCCCCCTGAGGGAACGCGCTACGGAGACCACTTCCTACCACAGGGAGGAGTTTAGTGGAGACCCACACACGGTCTCACCAGATAGGGGAGAGCACGTGGGAACATGCAGACACGAGAGGGTGTCGCGAGCAGGTGAAGTACACCTGGGAGAGGTCATGGGCCATCGATTGAGCGCCATTCATGAGAAGACAACAGACGGAACCGCCCTGTGGGGGGGTTACTACGTGTGGAGCACTAGGCCTTGTTTGAGTCACTGCTAGGGCTCAGAAACAGGCCAAGAGAGGCAGGGCTGCTCCGCCGAGCCCGCCGCCGAGGAGTGCTTAGTGATGGATGGAATGCCTGCTCTTCGCCCACGTGGGGGGAAGAGGGGAGGCTGTATAGCACCACGTCTCACCTATGGAGGAGTGCTATCGCAGGCGTACGCCCACCGGCTGCCGGACTTACCTGGCGGTGTCTCGTAAGACTCTGGCAGATACCGGTTCCACGCGGAGGCTGTAGAACCTCGCGAAGGTGCTGGGCGTAGCCCCACCCCGCAGCTCTACATATGTCTGCCAGAGGGGCGCTCTGGGCCAGTTCCCACGAGGAGGCCACACCCCTGGTGGAGTGTGCCCTCACTGCAAGCGGGCACGGGAGATCCTGTGATCGGTAAGCCATTGATGGCGTCCACGATCCAGTGCGCCAACCTCTGTTTGGAGACAGCCCTCCCCTTGTGCTGACCTCCAAAACAGACAAAGAGCCGGTCAGCGCTCCTGAAGCTCTGCGTGCGGTCCAGGCAGAGGCGCAGCACGCGCACTGGACACAACACGGAAGGGGTTGGGTCTTCCTCCCCAGAAGGGAGCGCCTGCAGGTTCACCACCTGGTCCCGAAAGGGAGTGGTGGGAACTTTGGGCACGTCGCCAGGCCGGGGTCTCAGGATAACGTGAGATTGACCAGGCCCGAACTCTAGGCAATCCGTGGCCACGGAAAATGCATGTAGGTCCCCTACCCTCTTGGCGAGCGCCACTAGGAGAGCCGTCTTCATCGAGAGATGAGAAAGAGCGGCATCTCCGAGGGGCTCGACGGGGGGCCTCTGGAGGCCCGCCAGGACCACCTTGAGGTCCCAAGAGGGAACGGAGCGCGGACGGGCTGAATTCAGCCTCCTCGCGCCCCTCAGGAACCTAATGACCAGGTCGTGCTGTCCCAGAGACTTCCCACTAACTGGTCCGTGATGAGCGGCAATTGCGGCTACATACACTTTCAGCGTGGAAGGGGAGAGATTGCTCTCGAGTCTCGACTGCAGGAAGGACAGCACGCTCCCGATCGAGCATATCCGTGGGTCTTCTCCACGAGAAGAACACCAGGACGAGAAGAGGCGCCACTTCAATGCGAATAACCGCCTCGTGGCCAGGGCCCTAGCCTGAGTAATGGTTTCCACCACCGCTGGGGGTAGACCATTCAGGATCTCCTCGTCCCGTCCAGGAGCCAGACATGGAGGTTCCAGAGGTCTGGTCTCGGATGCCACAACGTGCCCTTCCCCTGAGAAAGAAGGTCGTTTGTCAGGGGAATCGGCCAGGGGGGAGTTGTCGTCAGGAGCATTAGCTCCGAGAACCAAGTCCGGTTGGGCCAGTAAGGCGCAACTAGTAGCACTTGATGCTCCTCTTCCCTGACTTTGCACAGGACGTGTGCAATGAGGCTCACTGGGGGGAAGGCGTACTTCCGCTTGTCCCGCGGCCAGCTGTGCGCCAAGGCATCCGTGCCGAGGGGAGCCTCGGTCAGGGAGTACCAAAGCGGGCAATGGGTGGTGTCCAGGGAGGCGAACAGGTCCACCTGTGCCTGCCCGAACTGCACCCAAATGAGCTGGACTGCGCGGGGGTGGAGCCGCCACTCTCCGCGGGGCGTCGACTGACGAGAGAGCGCATCGGCTGTCTGGTTCAGGTCGCCCGGGATGTGCATGGCTAACAGAGACTTCGTCACCTGCTGGCTCCACAGGAGGAGGCGTCGGGCGAGTTGCGATAGCTGCCGTGAACAAATACCACCCTGTCGGTTGATATATGCCACGGCAGTCGTGCTGTCCGACCGGACCAGCACGTGCTTGTCCTGCACGAGGGGAAGGAACCTCCTCAGTGCAAGCAGCACCGCCAACAACTCTAGGCGATTGATATGCCAGCGCAGGCGGGGGCCCGTCCAGAGACCCGACACTGCGTGCCCGTTGCACACAGCACCCCAACCCTGCAGGGAGGCGTCAGTCGTCACCACGACGCGCCTCGAACCTGCCCAAGAGGGACCCCTGTCCGAAAAAAGGTCATTGAAGACCATGGGGTTAGGGTGCGCTGGCAGAAGGGCGTGATCGGGACGCGCCTGCTGCCGGTGTGCCACGCACTCCAAGGAACTCTGCTCTGTAGCCAGTGCTGTAGCGGTCTCATGTGCATCAACCCGAGGAGGACCACCCCCGCCGAGGACACCATGTGTCCCAGGAGCCTCTGAAAACGTTTCAGGGGGACCGCTGGCTGCTGCCTGAAGCTCCTCAGGCAGGTCAGCACCGACTGGGCACGCTCGGAAGAAAGACGTGCCATCATGGAGACAGAGTCGAGTTCCATACAGAGGAAAAGGATGCTCTGCACAGGGGAGAGCTTGCTCTTCTCTCGGTTGACCTGTAACCCCAAATGGTCTAGGTGCCGGAGCACCAGGTCCCTGTGTGTACACAACAGATCTCGCGAGTGCGCCAAGATGAGCCAGTCGTCGAGATAGTTGAGTATGCACACCCCCTGCTCCCTGAGGGGAGTGAGGGCGGCCTCCACGACCTTCGTAAAGACTCGAGGAGACAGGGACAGACCAAATGGGAGGACGCGGTACTGATATGCCTGTCCCTCGAAAGCGAACCGTAGGAACGGCCGGTGACGAGGGAGGATGGACACATGGAAGTACGCGTCCTTCAGGTCGATCGCCATGAACCAATCCTGACGCCTGACGGACGTCAGAATGCGCTTCTGCGTTAGCATCCTGAACGGCAGCTTGTGTAGGTGCTTGTTCAGGGTACGCAGGTCCAAGATGGGGCGCAACCCGCCACTTTTCTTGGGGACAATGAAATACGGGCTGTAAAACCCGGAGTACATCTCGGCCAGAGGGACGAGCTCGATCGCCCCCTTCCAGAAGGGTAGCGACCTCGGCCCGAAGCACGGGGGCATCTACTCCCACTGATGTGAAGAGGACGCCCCGAAACTTGTTTGGCAAACTGAATCGCATAGCCGAGACGGATCGTTCGCTCTAGCCACCGTGCTGGTCTGGGAAGAGCCAACCCGGCTCCCAGGTACCGAGACAGGGGGACCAGAGGTTCGATCTGAGTCATTGCCCCCGTGGGGGGTGGTTCGATGGCTGGCAGTACGGCTCCCTCGACGCGGGGGGACCCCGGGGAGGAGAGCGGCTCTGCCGAGGTGCCTGTCGGGCGATATCGCGGCATACCGCACCGTCTGACTGAGGGTGCTGGTGGCCACTGACAGTATACCCAACCGTGTGTCTCGCCGAAACACAACGTGGGGTTGCCGAGCACCGTCCTGCGGAGGGTGAGAGCGGCTGTGAGAAAGACCCAGGGAGAGAGAAAGCTCTTTCTGCGAGAATGTGGGCACCAGGCCCTAAAAGGGGCCCGGCTGGTGTTGCTGGGACGGGGCAGGCACCGTCCCAGTCCGACCCTCTAGCGATGTAGTTGCTCGGGTCGGGCCCGGTGAACTCGATCTCCCTGGGTTCACCCCGTCAGAACACTTCTGCTTCCGCGGAGGTTGGTGACGGGATGGTGCTCGCCTCTTCGACATCCTTCTCCGGGAGGCCGCCTGTGCAGGGGGCGCTGGCGCCGGAGTCTGAGTCGGAGAGGGGCGGGGCTGCTGGGAAGCAGACGCCGCGCGGGACCTCGACGGACAATAGGCGGCCGGGTCGCGGCGGGGCAGGATCGACTCCGTCTGCTTCTTTACAGTCGAGAACTGAGAAGTCCTCGACCGTATTACCAAACAGCCCACCCTGCGCGATGGGAGCGTCGAGAAAGCGAACCTTCTCAGCGTCCCGCATCTGCGCAAGGTTCAGCCAAGGTGTCCCTCCTGGACCACTAGTGTGGACATCGTACGACCCAGGGCTCGCGCCGTCACCTTCGTCGCCCGAAGAGCGATGTCAGTGGCAGTGCGGACCTGCATAAGCCCCGGGTCGGACTTTCCCTCGTGCCACTCTTTCCACGCCTTGGCGTGAAGAGCCGAGGCAGCTTGACCCGCAGCGTTGTAAGCCCTCGCTTACAAGCCTTGGAAGGGAGCCTTGGTCGATCTCTCCAGGTGGCAGCTGTCTGCGGGCACAAGTGCACCGCGACTGCACGTTCCACCTGAGGGATGTCGACGTAGCCCTTAGCTGCCCCGTCATCGAGGGAAGTCAGGGCGACCGAGCTAGTCTGACGTGCACGCGCCGAGAAGGGGGCGTTCCAGGTCCGACTGAGCTCCTCATGCACTTCCAGGAAGAATGGTACCGGCGCCGACCGTGGCTTAGAGTCACGGCCGGTCCCCAGATACCACGTGTCCAACCGCGAGCGTTGGGCGGACTTACCTGGCGGTGCGGTGCACTGCAGCCCAATACTCGCGGCGGCCCGGGAAAGCATGGCTGACATCTCGACGTCCGCTTCATCCTGAGCTCGACCCCCCGGGGGAGGAAGCTCCAAGGAATCGTCGATGTCGGATGCCAGGAGGTCGCCCTCCGATGCTGCGAGCGACATCTCATCGTCGTCACGCCCCGTGTCCGAGTACGTGACGGAGGAACAAGGCGGCGTACCGCCTATTCCGGGACGGCCAGACGAGCGAGGCGGGGCGTGAACGGTCCGCGAGCCGGTGGCTGACGGATTGAGGCTCACGGTAATTCCCCGATCACCCTCTGTGCTCGCCGACGCGGACGGCAGGGCTGATGCCACTGCTGCCGCAGAACGGGAAGCACTCGAGGTGGCGGCTGATTCTCGGAAGAACGCAGCTACCCGTGAACGCAACGTCTGAATTACCATCCGCCCGCAGTGCGGGCAAGATGTATCCACAAACGCTGCCTCAGCGTGCTGGAGTCCCAGACACACGAGGCAGACATCGTGTCCGTCCCCTTCCTCGATGAGTGCGCCGCACCCACGAGCACAGCGGGACATGCCGCGCTGAAGAAACACTAAGCCCTGAAAAGGGCTTGCTCTTTAGAGAGATGCCTTGGAAGTTGCCGAGACGCCCAGGGGAAGTCACAGGAAAAGGGACAGTCCGCTGCACCACGTCGTAAGACCAGCAACACGTAGATAGTATCTGCAGAGTCGTCAACATCAGGATGCGAAGGCTCCGAAGAACAAAAGGGGAATGAATGCGGCACGCCGGCTCCCTTTTATACCCGGATATCCGGGGGCGGAGTCCGGCATGCAAATTTCATTCGCCAATTTTCATTGGCCTGTTCAAGTCAGTCAGAGAAGGTAGGTTCTCAAGTCAAACCCCATTCTGTCGACACAACGTCGAGAGACCGACAGAAAGGGAACTGCATTTACTAATCTACTGCACTGTAACCTCATTAACTGCATTAACTAATCTACTGCACTGTAACTCTATTACCTGCATCTACTCATTTATTGCTCTGTAACTTCTATAACTGCATTAACTAATCTACTGCACTGTATCTCTATTATCTGCATCTACTCTTCTTTGTGTATTATATGATTATATTATGACTGTAATCTATTACTGCTCTATCTTTTGTATTATATTATATATGTTTTTCTTTCTTCTTTGTTTGTCTATTGCACTGTAACTTCAATAACTGCATTAACTAATCTACTGCACTGTATCTCTATTAACTGCATCTACTCATCTATTGCACTGTAACTTCAATAACTGCATTAACTAATCTACTGCACTGCAACCTATTAACTACATTAACTCATATACTGCATCGTACCTTTAACAACTGCATGAAATCATCCACTGCACTGTAACTTCAACAACTGCATTTACTCACCTATTGCATTGCAACTTTAATGCTAATGTCAATAATTTATGCACACTTAAGTCACTTGCACTATTGTTTAGTCTAAATTATTATCTGTTCATATCCACCTATACATTAATGTTCATAGTATATAGTCATCTGTATATATTGTTCATAGTACATAACTACTGTCATATTTTCATAGAACATACCTACTGTAAAATAATTTCATAGTCCATGCCCACTGTATTATATTCTCACTATTGTATTCTGTATTTATTCAAACTGTATATCCTGCACTTGCTAATTGCACTTCTGGTTAGACCTAAACTACATTTCGTTACACTGTACTTATATGTGTAATGACAATAAAGTTGAATCTAATCTAATAAAAAAAATCCTTAGTAGGTAGGTAGGAAGCGGCCCTGATACGTTGATCCTTACCGTGGGCGATGCGTTGCGTACCATCTCAATCAGACTCCTGAAGTCCCTCTTCAGGATCTTCGACTGCCGCATCATTATGTCGTTCACCCCCGCATGCAGCGTCACAGCTCCAACGTTAGCGTCGTCCTTCAGGATCACAGGATCTGGATCTCCTTCTCCACAGCCTCCAATTCCGACTGAAGTGCGTACCTTTTCTCATCTGCACTCAGAGGTACAAACACGTCTGAAACATTACACATTAATGATGTTTAATTAATAAAGTTCTGGAGGAACTGTAGCAGATAATCAGCCGGATGGTCTACAATCTGCAATCACCGCAAATACACAATCAGCCATTGCGAGCTTGCTCATAAATAGGGAAACCATCTTACCTGCTCGATCTCTTAAGATTAAGCATCGACGATAGTTTGACGGCTAAATCCAGGTGGCACTTCATCACCTGGCCCAAAGAGACGTCCACCTCCTTCCCCGGCTTCTTCCTACACCTCCACTTACAACACGATCCCCGCCATCCAGAAATGGACCCGTCCAGGGCCTACAACTTGCTCTGTCTAACGTGGACGTCCAATTTCACAGGCGGATGACCAAGGTGGAGCTTTTCTGCCTCTACGCCTCTTCCCTGGCAGAAACCGCCTCACCGAAGTGCGATACGGAAAAGTCCAACGCCAAGGAGCTGTTATCTCCGATGAGGGTGCGGGAGCAGGCGGACAGAGGAGAGCAGAGAAGGTTTTGAAGAGCGTTCGAGAGTCCGGAGAGTTGCAGATCCTCGAGTGGTAGTAATCTGTTTTTGCAGAGGTGACGTCTACAGAGAAAGTGGAGAGAAGAGATTGGTAGAGAGAGAGGTCAGCAGGGTCTTTTGATTTGCGCCATTTTCTCTCAGCTGACCGGAGGATGGCGCGATGCTCACGCAGTACATCCGATAACCAGGGAGCCGACGGGGATGCACGGGCTGGTCCAGATGCAAGAGGGCATAGGTTGTCCAAGCAGGATGAAAGCGTGGAACACAGACTTTTTACAGGGTGGATGATAGTAACAGCATGAAGCACGAAGGAGCTGTTGTCACACATGGGTGTTAGCTGATTGAATTTCCAGTCTTTGGGGATAAGTAGACCGGTGCTTCCACCTCTTCCTGTGATGCGAGGGCTGTGGGAGAAAGTGTGGTTATGGGAGAGGGCAGCGGGAGTGGCAGAGTCCTCTGGTTTGATCCATGTTTCTGTAAGTGCTACGATGGAAAGACCAGAATGTTTAACAAAAGCTGTAATGAAATCAGCTTTGTTCACAGCAGATTGGCAGTTCCAAAATCCTATTGGGAAAGTAGAAGGTGCTGTTGCTAGCAGTGATACATTGTGAAGATTATTAGCATTGCGTCGCCTTCGGCATGCGGCAGATGGTTTATGTGTTGTAATGACAGAAAGGATTTTAAAACACATATTTAAGAGAAGCAGAAAGAAAATAGGGAGAAACATTAAAGATAACAATAAAGGATTAAGTGTTAGTGCAAACAAGTAAGACAAAAGTGCAAGTGTTAATACAAAACAAGTCATCTGGATCTCAGCCTGTGACCAGTTCATTCTAACTGCCAAACACATTCCCGGATTAAAAAATCTGATTGCTGACGCCCTTTCTCGTTTCGCTTTCCAGAAGTTCAGGCTGCTGGCACCCGAAGCAGACCCCTTGCCAACACCAGTACCGGTAAATCACCCACTAAAAAACCCTCCTCGATGCATCTCGAAACTCCATCATCCAAGCCGTCTCCCTTAGGACCCTCCAATCTTATCTCACTGCATGGAAAAGCTTCAAGTCGTTTCACCACGCGTTCAACATTCCCTTTCCCACTTTTTCTGTCCTCTCCATCACCTCCTACATCTCCTTACTAAATTTGTCGAAAAACCTCCAAGCTAGCTCAATTATAGGTTACATAAGTGGAGTCCAGCCACAAGCCCCAAGCTAGCTCAATTATAGGTTACATAAGTGGAGTCCAGTCCTTCCACAAGCTCATATTCAACTCTCAATCCACAGCCATAGCCAGCTCCCAAACATCTATGCTCATCAAGGGCATTCAAAGAACCCAGCCCGCTCGCCTAGACGCCAGCAACCTATAACCCTGGCTATACTGACCAGATGCATTTCCACCCTAAGTAAAGGATATCACTCCAAGCACTTTATCCTAACCTTTTTCGTCTTTCGAAGATGTTCGGAAATTTCCACCACATCCCTCTTCAACCCCTATTCCATCCAACGCTTGTGTCATGCCATGTAATGTATATTAAAAGTTGTTTGAGTTTTCTTAGTCTTAGTTCTGTCTTGTCTTGTTATTATACGCTGCCTGGAGTGCCGGTGAGGATCCCGTCTGGTCCAGCCGGTCATTCCCGCCCGGTGCAGCCGGCCATCCAGTTCGTGTCTGCCGGCAATCAAGTTTGTGTCTTTTATTGAACCGTGTTACAATATTGTTAACAAAAGGTGCTTTATTAGAGAGAGATCTAATATTTAGCAATCTGAGTCATAACTTGTGGATTTTGTTCATGTTTAATTTGTTAAACGTTAATTGAATTACCTTTGAGAGGTTTACGCATTATTTTATGTTTGCTAATCCAGGGACAGACACAGTCTCTATTTTATGATGTTTGGGAGAAGGGATTATCACATGTTGTGTATTCTGCGACGTGAGACGTCAAGCAGAACAATGGTTATGCCATTCTTTCTGCTTCCTGACCTGGGCCCCAGTGAGTCAAGTTTTAGTATTAAGACTATGTGCCATATTTCTAGACAGAAGAAAAGCTCCAGCCCAGGATGGATGGAGACTGTCACTTTTCAACAGGTCAGCTCTGCCCTCAAAACTCTTCCAGTTAGTTAAAAACTATATCATTCTGCAGGCACCCCTCAGACAACCAGCCATTTAGTGATGATAATCTGCTATGTATCTCATCACCACGATAAACAGGGAGGGGGCCAGAGAATATTACTGTGTCTGACATCGTGCTTGCGAGCTCACACACCTCTTTAATATTGTCTTTTGTGATCTCTGATTGACGGAGTCGAACATCATTTGTAACGACATGAATAACAATCTTATTGAATTTATGGTTAGCCTTAGCCAGCACATTTAAATTTGACTTGATGTCCGGCGCTCTGGCTCCCGGTAAACATTTGACTATGGTGGCTGGTGCCTCTTTGTTAACGTTCCGAACAATAAAATCACCAATAACTAGGGCACTTTCAGTAGGTTTCTCAGTCGGTGTGTCACTGAGTGGGGTAAACCTGTTCGAGACTGTAATCCGAACGGTTGAGTGATGTTTTGACCTGCGACTGCGCCATCTCACAGTCACAAGTTTATAATAACAGTGACTAATATGTCATATTTTAATTATCCTTTTATAGAGGATCCTGTATTACATGAATTCAAAGGTATGTACTTTGATTTCAGGAGAGCGGTTTAGGAGCTGAGTGGAATTTTGTCGTTTCCCTGTGGATTTTTATTTAAACTGTACCATTTTTCTTTACAGTGAATTAGATATATCAAAACACATCATCCATCCTTACATCAGCAATTGTGCATGTATTATTTATTACAGTTTTTCTTTCACTTTTGTAAGTTAAATTGTTTTGTTTTGATTTAGAGCAGTGAATAACTGCTATTAAAATATAATAGGGTATCACTTTTTATTACTGAATTTAAAGGTTCCTAAACTCTTAAAGTTATGTTGATATACAGTTCACACAACACAAGATTGGCCCCTCTGTATTAATTGTGGCCCCTATTGTGCCCGCCTGTTGAAAAAAATCCTAGAATTGCCCCTGCTCAGGAAAGGTTTCTGTGCTGACAGCTGTGATGTGGGAGTTGTTTCAGGACAAAGCCAGTGCTTGGAGGAGCACAGCAGAGGGTCTCCACGCCTATTGTAAGGCCATGAGGAAAAGAGAAGTGGAAATGGGAGGAACAATTGCTTTTATGAGAAGAATCCCCCAGCTTCTTTGGTGTGTGGTCAGGCTGAAGGTGAGATCACCCATAAAGAGGAGAACTGGCCCTCCCGGTAGGGTACCCTTGTTTCCTATAGTTTTTTCTCCACATACATGAGTCATTATGCAGAAGTATTGCATATGTGTCCCAGTCTGTGAAAAACCAGCTAAAGTCAGTTTGGTGAATGAGGTTTTATTTACATAAATTCATTCTACATAATGTCAGTGTGTGAAAAGACACAACACGTCGAACCTTGAGGGCTACAGGTCTGATGAGTCTCGATTTCTGCTGCAACGTTCGGATGGTAGGCTCAGAATTTGGCGTCAACAACATGAAAGTATGGATCCATCCTGCTTTGTATCAACGGTTCAGGCTGGTGGTGGTGGTGTAATTGTGTGGGGGATATTTTCTTGGCACACTTTGGGCCCTTTAGTACCAATTGAGCATTGTGTCAACGCCACAGCCTATCTGAGCAGTGTTGTTGACCATGTCCATCCCTTTATGACCACAGTGTATCCATCTTCTGATGGCTACTTCCAGCAGGATAACACGCCATGTCATAAAGCGCGAATCATCTCAGACTGGTTTCTTGAACATGACAATGAGTTCATTGTACTCAAATGGCCTCCACAGTCACCAGATCTCAATCCAATAGAGCACCTTTGGGATGTGGTGGAACGGGAGATTCGCATCATGGGTGTGCAGCTGACAAATCTGCAGCAACTGCGTGATGCTATCAGTCAATATGGAACAAAATCTCTGAGGAATGTTTCCAGTACCTTGTTGAATCTATGCCACGAAGGATTAAGGCAGTTCTGAAGGCAAAAGGGGGTCCAACCCGGCACTTGTAAGCTGTACCTAATAAAGTGGCCAGTGAGTGTGTATATATGTATGCTATATATATATATATATATATATATATATAAGCACACTCTTTGCTCTGTCTGGTAACCATTATGGCTCAGTACTTAACCGCTACTCCTACAATTTACCTGCAATCTCCTGTGTTCAAGCTGCAATCTCGCGGTATTGGGGACTATTTCAGACAAAGCCACTGCCTGGTCTTGTCTCAAAGAAGGTCTGCAAGTCCATGCACAAATTCCACAGATATCAAATTGGTGTTTGTTACTAACCTGTAGATTGTATAGGGTATGCACGTGTCGTCACTTTTCCACGTGAAAACCATGTGAATCGCAGGATCGCCCCATTTGAGCGGTAATACACTCTGCAAAATTAATGGTAACAATATAGAAAGCTGCTTTGCAACAAAGCAAAACTGTAACAAGCACTGTATAAATAAAACTTTAAAATGTTAATTACACAAAACTTTGGATCATGTCTACACAAACATGGCTAAAGCTTACACCGCGACCCCCCTCCCCCACCTGGGTCAATCTGATCACCTTTCTTTGTTCCTCACCCCCAAATACATTAATCTCATTAATCGTGTGAAGCCATCAGTGAAGACCATCAAGGTGTGGCCTGCTGGGGCAGACTTTTCACTCCAGGAAAGGTTTCTACACACAGACTGGAGTCTGTTTGCTTCTCAGGCCACCAGTGGCTCTCACACGGACATCAACAGCTATACCTCTTCTGTATTGGACTACATAAATTCCACCATTGATAGTGTCACAACCCAGAAGCAGATCAACACGTACCCTAATCAGAAGCCATGGATGAACAAGGAAGTGCGCCTCCTTTTGAAAGCACGTAACACTGCCTTCCGATCGGAAGATGCACAGGCCTATAGTACTTCTAGGGCAAATCTGAAGAGGGGCATCAAAAAGGCCAAGCACTGCTACAAGTTGAAGCTAGAGGAGCATTTTTCCAATTCTGACCCTCGACGCATGTGGCAGGGCATCCAGGCCATCAGTGATTACAAACCCAACCACTCCACCCCCATAGCCACAGATGCCGTCTTCCTGAACTAGCTTAATGACTTTTATGCTCGCTTTGAGAGAGACAACAAGGAAACAGCTACCAAGCTCACACCCTCTGCTGACCACCCAATCATCACACTTAACTCCACTGATGTTCACAATGCACTAAGCCGGATCAACGCGCGCAAGGCTGCTGGCCCAGATGGCATCCCTGGTCGCGTACTTCGGGCATGTTCAGAGCAGCTCGCTGGGGTCTTCACGGACATCTTCAACCTGTCCCTCGCCCAAGCAGTGGTTCCACCATGTTTTAAATCCACCTCCATTGTGCCCATCCCAAAAAATTCAAACCCGACGTGCCTGAACGACTACCGCCCGGTAGCACTCACACCAATTGTCATGAAGTGCTTTCTGCGGCTGGTCCTGGCACACCTAAAGGACTCTCTACCACCCACACTGGACCCATACCAATTTGCCTATCGAAACAATAGGAGCACAGATGACGCAGTGTCCATGGCGCTGCACTCCGTGCTCACACATTTGGACAATAAGGACACTTATGCACGTATGCTGTTTGTAGACTTCAGCTCTGCTTTCAATACCGTCATCCCTTCCAAGCTAATCGTCAAACTTGGAAACCTAGGCATCAACAACCCTACCTGCAATTGGATTATGGACTTCCTGACGAACAGGCCTCAGCTTGTTAGGTTAGGCCCCATCTGCTCCACCACCACCACCCTCAACACTGGTGTACCACAGGGCTGCGTACTGAGCCCCTTTCTCTACTCCCTTTTCACACTCGACTGCAGGCCTGTGAACAGATCTAACTCCTTCATCAAGTTTGCAGACGATACAACAGTGATTGGTCTCATCAGCAACAACGATGAGACTGCATACAGGGAGGAGGTCCGGCACCTGGCCATATGGTGCTCAGACAACAACCTGCTCCTTAACACCTCCAAGACAAAGGAGATCATCGTGGACTTCAGGAAGGCGAAAGGAGACACACACGACCCCATCCACATTAATGGAATGGCTGTTGAACGTGTTTTAAGTTCCTGGGGACTCACATTTCGGAGGACCTGTCCTGGACCACCAACACCTCATGCCTGGTCAAGAAGGCTCACCAGCGTCTCTTCTTTCTGAGGACACTGAAGAAGAACCAACTGTCTTCAACTATCCTGGTGAACTTCTATCGCTGCACGATAGAGAGCATCCTGACCAACTGTGTCACAGTCTGGTACGGGAACTGTTCTGTTGCTGAGCGCAAGGCACTGCAGCGGGTGGTGAAAACAGCCCAGCGCATCACAGGGACTACACTTTCTGCCATTGAGGACATCCAGAAGAAACGCTGTCTGCGTCGAGCTCGCAGCATTCTCAAGGACTCCTCTCACCCCGCTCATAGACTGTTTACTCTCCTGCCTTCTGGTAGGCGATTCCGGTGCCTCCGGACAAGAACCAGCAGACTAAGAAACAGCTTTTTTCCCAGAGCTGTTTCATTATTGAACTCTGCCCCCCACTGATTCCACTACCTCTCTTACCTTTTACTTCATCGCTGCTATAACATTGTTTACATTGCACTACAGGGCTGCATGCATGACTGAACTGTACACACCAGTACTTCATGTATCTGCTCTACTTGACTGTTTACACACACACAGCATCATTTGCACTCTATACTGCTCACTTGCAAACCAGGAATATTTAACTGAATGCTCATTTGCACTAATGGACCACTTCCATAACTGCATTAACCTATCTACTGCACTGTAATTCTATTAACTGCATCTAGTCATCTACTGCACTGTAACTTCAATAACTGCATTAACTAACCAACTGCACAGTAACTCTATTAACTGCATCTACTCATCAATTGCACTATAACTTCAATAACTGCATTAACTAACCAACTGCACAGTAACTCTATTAACTGCATCTACTCATCAATTGCACTATAACTTCAATAACTGCATTAACTAATCAACTGCACTGTAACTCTATTAACTGCATCTACTCATCAATTGCACTGTAACTTTAGTAACTGCATTAACTAATCTACTGCTCTGTAACCTTATTAACTGCATTAACTCATCTTCTGGACTGCAACCTATTAACTGCATTAACTCATATACTGCACCATAACTTTAATAACTGCATCAACTTCAACAACTGCATTAACTCACCTATTGCATTGCAACTTTAATAGCCAATGTCAATAATCTATGCATACCTAAATCACTTGCACTATTTTAGTCTAAATTATTATCTGTTCATATCCACCTGTACATTAATGTTCATAGTATATAGCCATCTGTATATATTGTTCATAGTATATACCTACTGTCATATTTTCATAGAACACACCTACTGCAAAATATTTTTATAGTCCATGCCCACTGTATTATATTCTCACTATTGTATTCTGTATTTATTCTAACTGTATATCCTGCACTTGCTAACTGCACTTCTGGTTAGACCTAAACTACATTTCGTTACACTGTACTTATATGTGTAATGACAATAAAGTTGAATCTAATCTAATCTAATGTATCTTAATTAGGAGTAAAGCAGTGGAGTGATAATCGTTCATTTGTTAAATGGATGAATCTGTCCCTGAAGTGTGTGGAAAAAAGTCAGGCTGGTTCATATTCAATATTAATAAACCAAGTTGCTATGTTGCTTGGAAACTGTAAACAGACCATAGTTAAATTAATAAATGCAAATATCTATTGACCATTGGTGTATTTTATCATAGTGCGGTAGTTTTCATTTTTATAAAAGAAATAAGCCACGCAAGGCCTTGACTTCCAGGGAGTTTATCAAGACAGGGTTTCAGAGACTCCTCTCTGCATTTACAACAAATACTGTATCTTACGGCCTCAGGTGGCATATTGTATTTAAATGCAGTGAAAACCGTATAAGAATCTGAATTATTTTTGTGATATCACCACAAAAAAACTCTGAACTGTATTCATGATCTTGCATGTGCTGTATTTTAAAAATGCCACCACAGTAGTCTATTTGTAGATACTGTATATACTGTGAGTTATACTTCATATAAGGTGACCAGGTGATTATTGGAACTTTTTGGTGGTCCCTGGTCAATCTTTGGCAGAAAACAACAGCAGTACAAAGACATTTTAACCCCTGATAAGTAGGGAGTTCAAAGCTCAGAGCCCAGGCAGTTTTATAGGAGAATATCAAGGACATTGAAAGCGTCATCAATCATTCTGGCAGTTTTTCAGTCAATAATTGGGCGGCTCAGTCCTGGACCTTTATTTTACATTTCCAGGTCATGAGATATTGCTGCAGCTACTGGAGTACAATAATCCTCCGGACTCGCAACAAATCCACTAATGGAGGTCATGAAGTGCAGGACAAAGCTAAAAAAATCAAGAAATAATCACTTACCATACTGTCTGCATTTGCTGGACATTTGTGCTAAAAGTACAGGGATCTTTTTACTCCTGTATATGTCATGTTTATTAATCTTCCATGCACTTTCCATTTTCTTCTTTGAACGCTTTTCCAGGCTTAAAGTGGCTGTAGCTGTGGTCCTAATAAGATGCTTGTGCTAAAAACCTATGTGGTTGGCTTTTTGGAGGAGGACAAACTCCACAGTTTCTTGTTTGTGTACTGTATACCAGGTTAATTTGCCCACAGCAAATGCAGCTATTTTCCAAAATTATTATTTTCTTCAGCAATATTTAAGATCCATATTGTTGCAAATGATACTGTGCGTATAAAACATTAGCATTTTTAAATGGCTCCAGAATATGTCTGAGCTGAGCCAAATACCCTTTTTTCATAGGGTAAATAAATGTATAAACATCAATTATTATCTCAGTCCTCACTACTCTCATGATCCACTAGATCGGGCAAGCACCCTGAAGAGGGAAGTGAATTCTATAAAATGTGACAGATGACGCAGGGATGTAGGAGGTGTCTTTGATTTCTTTAAGGGTTTAGCTGGTTTGTATGGTCCAGTTTGTCCCTACTGGTAGATGTTTTTACTACACCTTTCTTATGCCAAAAAGCCCCATCATTCCTTAAAAAACACAATTCAAAGGTAGTCACGTGGCAAATAAATTCCCAAAAAAGGTGGTGCTCCTCATCTCCAGGTTAGAAGGAAAACAGCAGTAAAGAAAATATTTTCCTCTTAGTTCACCGCAGGCTCTGTCACAGCTGTGACATGAACCAATTGGAACACATGCACACTTTTTAAACAAGACTAAATGAAAACAATTGCTGTTTATGCTGATGTGTGGAATTAGGTGATGAAGGAAAGGGTTTGTAGAGCTATGGCAACCATACTTTATGATGTTTCCTCCAGGGATTAAAACACTTTGGTTCGTCACTTGCTAGTTCCGCCTTCTCGATGATTAATGTAACCATAGACAACCCACAGTCACATTAATATATGCAAAAAATGATGGACCATTGGTGTTTATCATAGTGCAGTTGTCATTTTATAAAAGCAATAAGAAAAGGCCATGACTTTGAGGAAGTTTATCATGGTAGGGTTTCAGATACTCGACTCTGTCGCATGTACAACAAATACTGTATCATACGTCCTCAGGTGGCTTATTGTATTTAAATGCAGTGAATACAGTATAAGAATCGGAATTATTCCTACTATTTGCTTCGTCTCTTGCTAGTTCCGCCTCCTTGATGACAGTGACTATGGAACCAGGCATTAGACTCATATGTTTTTTACTTATCTATTTATTTGCTGTAGGCAAGGTAATGTAGAACACATACAGTACATGTGTTATGGCCGGGGAAGGACAGAATCCAAACGCAGTAGGTGCGGGAGAAACAATGATTTATTTAAGAATCACAAAACAAGACCCAAGAGGGGGTAAAATAAGAAAGACAGAAATAATAATTACAGGCTAAACAGGAACCTAGACTAGGGGAAGGGGATATATTGGTTTCGCAAGGCATAAAGACAGGGAAGTAATACAAAACAAATGAAGCGATTAGCCAGCAGAAGTCTGTAGTAGGTAAGAAACACAGGTCCAATATAACAGTACACAGACTATATCCTATATGCAATATTACAGTTTCTCTATTGCTTAAACACATTTCTTAAAATTATGCCTCCTTTTCTCAACACTCTAAACACAGATCCAAAACTTCTCACCCAATTCCCTCAACATCCTATTTTCAGGTCAAAATGACACCGGTGAGATCTATTCAAAACACTGTTACTAAAATCTCTTGAATAATTTGACATCTTAGTGTTTATTACAATCTATACAACATACAATAGTGAAGAGAGATTTTTTTCCTTAGGAAAAATATACACTACTGTAAAGTAACCTTAGAGGAAGTTGACGTTCTTACGGTACATTACAAGACAAGAAAGGTTACAGTTTTTGACTATTGCTTAGACTTTTTGCAGAATTTGGCTCATTATGTCAAAACTCTACACACAAGCCTATGGAAAAGGTGGATGGCAAGGCAAGGCAAGTTTATTTATATAGCACATTTCATACACAATGGTAATTCAAAGTGCTTTACATAGAAGAAATTAAAAATATCCATTTGATCGAACAGTGAAGAAATAAGAAATACAACTTAACCAGTTAAGAATAAAAAAATAAATAAAGTACAGCACAAGCAGTCGGACAGTCAGAGGCACAGTGCACATTCATTCAATGCAAAGTTAAACAGATGTGTTTTGAGTCTGGATTTGACTACTGTGGGAGCAGATCTGATCTCTTCTGGAAGCTGGTTCCAGCTGCGGCTCGCATAATAGCTAAATGCAGACTCTCCTTGCTTGGAGAGAACCCTTGGTATTTCTAGCTGATGCGATCCTAATGACCTGAGTGTTCTTTTGGGTTTATATTCAATGAGCATATCTGCAATGTATTGAGGTCCTAGGCCATTGAACGATTTATATACCAGTAATACAACTTTAAAATCTATCCTATATGTAACTGGTAGCCATTTTAAAGACCTGAGGACTGGTGTGATATGATCATATTTTCTGGTTCTGCTCAGAATCCTTGCCGCAGCGTTCTGTATGAGCTGCATCTGTCTTATGGTTTTTTTGGGGAGAGCAGTTAGGAGTCCATTACAATAATCCACCCTGCTGGTGATGAAAGCATGCACTAGTTTCTCTAAGTCTTGACTGGAAACAAAGCATCTAATTCTTGCAATATTTTTCAGATGATAATATGCTGATTTAGTTGTTGCTTTGACATGACTACTGAAGCTATGGTCTGACTCTAGAGACACACCAAGATTCCTGACTTGATTTTTTGTTGTTTGACCTGTAGAGTGAAGGTATGGTTCACCTTGAGAACTTCATCTTTACTTCCAAACGCAATGACTTCAGTTTTGTCTTTGTTTAACTGAAGAAAGTTTTAGCACATCCAACTATTTATTTCATCAATGCATTTGAGCAGGGAGTCAATGGGGCTGTAATCATTAGGCGAAGGGTTTATGGATTATGGATTGCAGCACACAAGGTAATATCTCCCCCACGATGCCCAGGGACATTTACAACAGCCCTTTGTCCAACTACGTTACGGCCCTGACACCTGGTTTTGGCCAGATTGAAGCCTGCCTCATCCATGTAGTTGAATTTATGTGGCAGAAAAACAAACAAAACACAAATTCAAAAAAAAAAAAAAACACGAATTCGAAAACAAAGAAATACACGAATTCAAGAATTCAAAAACACTTCCCACGAGTGGGCCAAACAACTGAATATAAACAGCTACACAATGTCTTAAACATGATAAGGGCAGGCAACTGGCAAGTTAAGACACAAGGGACAATAGACATGAGGGCATTAAATAGGGAGAATAACAAAGATAACCATGGGCAGTTGTGGGTAATGGGACACAGGTGGGAAGCTAACAAGGAAACGAGAGGGGCGGTACCAAAGACAAAAAAATTATTTAGATTTAGATTAAGATTTATCATTGAAAATCTAATAGATTTCCTCCTTCTTGGTCTTCACGTACGTGGCGGACAGCACCAAAAGCTGGTTTGGCAACTGCCATTAAACAAAAACAAAGAAATAACAATCTCATAGCAGCTGAAATTTTGTAGTGAAGACGTGTCAAGTCGCCGTGTCTTTGTTTATTCAGCTCTATCATCTCCGCTATGACAGGTCTGGGCAAGAATTGCGTCCTGCCCGCTTTGGTAACCTTGGAACAATGAGAAGACTGACTGAGAGTAGAGTACTGTTCTGCACTCTTTGATGCAGCTAATACATCAGTTGATATTGGAAGTGTTCATGGTTCCGCTTTATCTAACTAGTACAGCCTAAACCTTCTGAACTCATCCACATCACAGGCTATATTGGCCCTAGCCAGGCAGCAAGGGTAAAATCATCTTGCATGCCTTATCCACCCCTTGCATGGATCTACTGATATGTCTAGGCAAGCTTCTTCCATGCCCTGGAGGAGGTGAGCACAGATATAAGGTTCTCGGTTATTCACTTTCCAACGCCCTGCCAGAACAAAATCGGGTTTAGAAAGGGAGATTATGCAGGCATTGGTAAACCAGTCAAGAACCAGAGTAGCGAAGATGGAAGCTGACGTTATCCCAAATAACAACGTTGTGAGGCTGCTCTGGCTGTGATGGTTCCTGAGGTCCAGCTGGAACATATGCTCTCTTAGACCGTCAAGGAAAGCAAGGAGGAGCATAGTGTTATAGGCTCCTAAGAAAAGACATGACGGTGGAGTGCCGCTCGTTGGCTGATGGCTGCACACATAGTGACATTTCCTCCGCACTGACCAGGCACAACATTTACAACAGTCCAATGGCAAGTTATGTTCCTCCCCTTCTACTTCGTTTGGTCAGGTTCGAAATTAGCCTCATCCACAAAAATAATATCATGGGGAACAGACCGGCCTTCAATCTCAAAGATTCACTGCAAAACACACAGTAGAGTAAATCGCTACGCTAAAGAACAGTTCAAGAGGGCACAACTCCTTGTCCAGGCCCTGGTAATCTTAAGGTTGGACTACTGAAATAGTCTCCTTGCTGGTCTTCCTGCAAAGTCTATCAAACCACTTAAGCTGCTTCAAAACGCAGCAGCACACCTCATCTTCCAACAGCACAAAAGGGCTCATGTGACCCCCCTTTTCATCTCTCTCCACTGGCTACCGGTTGAAGCCCGGATCAGATTCAAGTCACTGATGTTTGCCTACAGGAATATCACTGGATCTGCGCCGGCATACTTTCACACACTACTACACTCCTACACCCATCAAGAACCTTCACACCCTACTACACCCCTTCACCCCATCAAGAACCTTCACACCCTAATACACTCATACACCCCATCAAGAACCTTCACACCCTACTACACCCCTTCACCACATCAAGAACCTTCACACCCTACTACACACCATCAAGAACCTTCACACCCTCCTACACTCCTACACCCCATCAAGAACCTTCACACCCTACTACACTCCTACACCCCATCAAGAACCTTCACACCCTACTACACTCCTACACCCCATCAAGAACCTTCACACCCTAATACACTCATACACCCCATCAAGAACCTTCACACCCTCCTACACTCATACACCCCATCAAGAACCTTCACACCCTAATACACTCATACACCCCATCAAGAACCTTCACACCCTAATACACTCCTACACCCCATCAAGAACCTTCACACCCTCCTACACTCATACACCCCATCAAGAACCTTCACACCCTAATACACTCATACACCCCATCAAGAACCTTCACACCCTCCTACACTCCTACACCCCATCAAGAACCTTCACACCCTACTACACTCCTACACCCCATCAAGAACCTTCACACCCTAATACACTCATACACCCCATCAAGAACCTTCACACCCTCCTACACTCCTACACCCCATCAAGAACCTTCACACCCTACTACACTCCTACACCCCATCAAGAACCTTCAGACCCTCCTACACTCCTACACCCCATCAAGAACCTTCACACCCTAATACACTCCTACACCCCATCAAGAACCTTCACACCCTACTTCACCCCATCAAGAACCTTCACACCCTACTACACTCATACACCCCATCAAGAACCTTCACACCCTACTACACTCATACACCCATCAAGAACCTTCACACCCTACTACACCCCTTCACCCCATCAAGAACCTTCACACCCTACTACACCCCTTCACCCCATCAAGAACCTTCACACCCTATTACACTCATACACCCCATCAAGAACCTTCACACCCTACTACACTCATACACCCATCAAGAACCTTCACACCCTACTACACTCCTACACCCCATCAAGAACCTTCACACCCTACTACACCCCTTCACCCCATCAAGAACCTTCACACCCTACTACACTCCTTCACCCCATCAAGAACCTTCACACCCTACTACACTCCTACACCCCATCAAGAACCTTCACAGCCTAATACACGCATACACCCCATCAAGAACCTTCACACTCTACTACACTCCTACACCCCATCAAGAACCTTCACACCCTACTACACCCCTTCACCCCATCAAGAACCTTCACACCCTACTACACTCCTTCACCCCATCAAGAACCTTCACACCCTACTACACTCCTACACCCCATCAAGAACCTTCACAGCCTAATACACGCATACACCCCATCAAGAACCTTCACACCCTCCCACACTCCTACACCCCATCAAGAACCTTCACACCTTACTACACTCCTACACCCCATCAAGAACCTTCACACCCTCCTACACTCCTACACCCCATCAAGAAACTTCACACCCTACTACACTCATACACCCCATCAAGAACCTTCACACCCTCCTACACTCCTACACCCCATCAAGAACCTTCACACCCTACTACACTCCTACACCCCATCAAGAACCTTCACACCCTACTACACTCCTACACCCCATCAAGAACCTTCACACCTTACTACACTCCTAAACCCCATCAAGAACCTTCACACCCTACTACACTCCTACACCCCATCAAGAACCTTCACACCCTCCTACACTCCTACACCCCATCAAGAACCTTCACACCCTCCTACACCCCTACACCCCATCAAGAACCTTCACACCCTACTACACTCCTACACCCCATCAAGAACCTTCACACCCTACTACACTCCTACACCCCATCAAGAACCTTCACACCCTCCTACACCCCATCAAGAACCTTCACACCCTACTACACTCCTACACCCCATCAAGAACCTTCACACCCTACTACACTCCTAAACCCCATCAAGAACCTTCACACCCTACTACACTCCTACACCCCATCAAGAACCTTCACACCCTACTACACTCCTACACCCCATCAAGAACCTTCACACCCTCCTACACTCCTACACCCCATCAAGAACCTTCACACCCTCCTACACTCCTACACCCCATCAAGAACCTTCACACCCTACTACACTCCTACACCCCATCAAGAACCTTCACACCCTCCTACACTCCTACACCCCATCAAGAACCTTCACACCCTACTACACTCCTACACCCCATCAAGAACCTTCACACCCTTCTACACTCCTACACCCCATCAAGAACCTTCACACCCTACTACACTCCTACACACCATCAAGAACCTTCACACCCTCCTACACTCCTACACCCCATCAAGAACCTTCACACCCTACTACACTCCTACACCCCATCAAGAACCTTCACACCCTCCCACACTCCTACACCCCATCAAGAACCTTCACACCCTCCTACACTCCTACACCCCATCAAGAACCTTCACACCCTACTACACTCCTACACCCCATCAAGAACCTTCACACCCTACTACACTCCTACACCCCATCAAGAACCTTCACACCCTACTACACTCCTACACCCCATCAAGAACCTTCACACCCTACTACACTCCTACACCCCATCAAGAACCTTCAGACCCTACTACACTCCTACACCCCATCAAGAACCTTCACACCCTACTACACTCCTACACCCCATCAAGAACCTTCACACCCTACTACACTCCTACACCCCATCAAGAACCTTCACACCCTACTACATCCCTTCACCCCATCAAGAACCTTCAACCCTACTACACTCCTACACACCATCAAGAACCTTCACACCCTCCTACACTCCTACACCCCATCAAGAACCTTCACACCCTACTACACTCCTACACCCCATCAAGAACCTTCACACCCTACTACACTCCTACACCCCATCGAGAACCTTCACACCCTACTACACTCCTACACCCCATCAAGAACCTTCACACCCTACTACACTCCTACACCCCATCAAGAACCTTCACACCCTACTACACTCCTACACCCCATCAAGAACCTTCACACCCTACTACACTCCTACACCCCATCAAGAACCTTCACACTCTACTACACTCCTACAACCCATCAAGAACCTTCACACCCTACTACACTCCTACACCCCATCAAGAACCCTGCGTTCAGCAAACAAGCGGTGTCTTGTATTGCCTTCTCATAAGGGCATTAAATCGCTTTCCCGCTCATTCTCCTTCACAACTCCTTCCTGGTGGAACATTCTTCCTAAAGTGGCCCGGTCAACCACATCTCTCACAACCTTCAAAAAACTACTTAAAACCATCTCTTCTGTGAATACTTGATATACAAATGAGAGAAAAACAAAAGGAACCCTCTCTCTTCTCTCACAGGTAGTGGTCTAGCTTTTTTGCAAACTAGTAACTTGGTATTAGCACCTATTGTATTAGTGCTCCTGTATGACATATTGTTTATTGCTGCCTGATCTCTCTGTAAGTCGCTTTGTATAAAGCGTCTGCTAAATTACAGAATGTAAATGTAAACTACACACCGGTTATTAATTATTTGTGGGGGTCTACCGGAAGTTTGAGCCACATAATGTTTGTTTATGTTGTTGCTGAGACTCTGAGTCTTATTTTATTACTTTGCACAGAAATCACAGAAATCGGTTGCAAATTCCCCACTGGATGACACACTTTAAGACTCATACAGCTCATAACTAGCTGGCTGCGTGTTCTCTTTTTAGCCTTTCTGAGCTTGCAAACACTCCAGATACCCAACTAAAGGCAACAAAAACTTTAAAAGTTATTTTCATTCAATGTTCCTCTTAACCATCTAGAAATTCACTTTCCGGAATATGTTTTTGTTCCATTTATGGGTTTAATTTATTTTAGAGCTACACTCTTAAAAAAGAAAAGGTTCTTCACAGCGATGCCATAGAAAAAACATTTTTGGATCTGTCTTTAAAGAACCATTTCTTTACATTTGTATAATCTGAAGAACCTTTCTTACCCCACAAAGAACCTTTTGTGAAACAAAAAGGCTCTTCTATGGCATTGTGAAGCACCTTCATTTAAAAAAATTGAACACTGCTTGTTTAGCAGATGCTCAAAGTGTAGACAGTGTATGTGACACAATGTTGAATATGTGTGTACATAATTAGGATTGTTGCAGTAAACATGGTCGTTGTGTGTGTGTGTGTGTGTGTGTGTGTGTGTGTGTGTGTGTGTTTGCGTGTATAAGGATCGCAGTGTGGAAAAGGTTAATTGGTTTTGTTGACCATCTGTTTCTCCAGCAGAACAGAGGCAGATATCTGCTGAGAGTTGTGAAGACAGGCTTCTATAATGAATTGCAGGAACCAAGATTTAAAAAATCAATTGGCTGGACTGGCAGGAGGCTGTCGATTGTTTAATGGAGCAGAAATGTATTTCATCAAGTTTCTCATCTCTTCCACTGGCTTTCCTTACATTACAGATGTTGTTTAGATTGTAGGAAAGATGGGCATGTATTGTCATTAAACACAACACATTTGTCTGAATCTGTGGTCTGAACACATGCGTCCATCACATTTCTAAGTGTTAGATTACTTCACCCACACCGAAGCATTTAAGGTTAAAATTCATGAAAATGTGAATCATTAGGAGGTCAGGAGAGGAAGAAGGTTTCAGAAATGTAACTTTAGATATTAGTTGGTGTGTAGTACTAAAGAAGCACCAGTGGTTGTGTCATTACTTGTTGAAGACGTCTACGTTTTGAACTACGTTTTGAGGAGCTCTTTAATCCATTAATGGTTTCCAAGCTATTGTTTTATAGAGGAGGAACGAGGCAGGGGCTTGAACTCTGTTGTTGGTTGACATCGGTGGATCATTTTTGGCTTCTCTTCTTCTTGTTGTCTTCTGTAGACTGACTGTTTTTGTCTTCAGTCATTTTGCTCTGTGGAGGACTGTCAATCTCTCTCTTTTCTTTTGCATGCAGGATTTTGATCTCTGCGGCAGGTGGATTTGAGTGTTTATATGGATGCTGTACCACCGCTGGTTCTGCTGTTGCTAGTTTTAATGAGGAAGAAGCACACAGGGTTTTGATCTCAACTGCTGGTGGAGTTGGTTAACAAGAGGCTACTTTCTGATGCTCAAATCCTATTTGCTTTTTACTACTGTGGAAAAACATGGGAGACTCAAAGAGACATTCAAACATTTCTGAGTGAATTATGAGATGGTCAGTTTGCACATGTGCCATTTTTACACGTGTATATTCTACTGTAAATCCCTAGAGAACTAATGAACTACCCAGAAAACACAACAACATGTCTGAATGTGGACAACAACTTTGTAACAACATGGCCAAAAGTTGGTGTTTATGTTGTGTGTGTGTTGAATGACACAAAGCTATGTCAGCCAAACACATCACATAAATTCTAAGTTAATACTATGCAGAAAAAAACTGATGGTTTAATAGTTTATGCATGATTTCTTATAGACTCCAATGATTATAAAATGTACTTCTTGAATTTACTCCTTGAGCTTCTCGCAACACAGATCAACACAAGAGTTTCCTCATTGTTATTTATGTCTTACTGAATGTTTAACACCCCTGAACATCATTCATGTCAATTGGAAAAGGAGATTTTCTAATGACATAAGAGGAAATAGTTTGTCCACATGTGTTTCATATATGCTCTTTAACTGTAAGTAGTTCACGTGCTGGCAATTAAGTTGACAGCTTTTTGTACGGCAGTGTTTTTCGAGCCTGACTGTTAATGTGTGTGAAAGTGTCTTGGGAAATACTGCACAACAAGGACGTCTTGAGCAAACAGAGGACAAAAGATTTCTAAAGCTATTTACAATCAACTGAATTATTCATGTGTGTATTAAATATTCACATTTGAATCACAAAGTCAGTATTTCAACATAAAGACGATCTATTTCCAAAAAACAATCCAGCCTGAAGTCGGGGCCTGAACAGAATGTTGACTTACAGAGGTAACATTATTAGCTCCTGGTATTTTTCATACACAGTCTGCATCTGCACATTAACTAATATTGTGAGCTAATGAACAGTAAAGGATTCCCATGGCAACCATAGGGCCGCAGATTAATGGGATGGAGATGCTGTTTTGCAGCGATAACACAATAAAGGTCTTGTAATCCCTGAATTATCATAAATCACAGGATCTGGTGCCGTGTGAAGGCCGAAGTTTTCCATTCGCTGCATCAGAATGTTTTCACGAATGTTCATCTCATAAAGTGAGGGCAGTTTGGTACGTAAGCATACAACACTTGTACACAATTGTCAAATCTTTATCTGGCAAAGTAATAAAGATGAAACCCTCTGGTTGAATTACACCATCAAAACTTTTGAAGATATCTAATGGACAAAATTATTTGGTAAAAAGAGTAAACTACAATGTATCAGGGAAGATGGGTTTTATTCTAAAATTAACAAAATGCATAGAAACACAAAAGTAAATAGAGTCAAATAAAGCAAACTATGACTACAGTTTTAATAGTTATGAATATTTAGTTTTTCTACAGCAGTCATTTTTCTGACTCTTGACTCAATAAACCTCGCGCCTGTAATACATCTTTAATAATATATTTGACTAACCAGTAATGATGTCAGTTTTCTAACAGTAACCATTGTCCATTTTCAGCTTCATTTCTATTAACAATATCTGGTTAGATTATGTAAATCAACGTTATGAGGGGGATGAGAAGCTCTTGCACTGGTACAGCAATATAACATCATGAATGTTCGTATGAATATTTTGATGATTTTTGGAAAATATTTGGATTTGGGGAAAGATTGGTTAAACAAACACAGAGTCCTGCGGCTGCAACTATAGCTCAGTTCAGCTTTGGCTGTTATGTCTCTTCTGTGTGCAGCTGTTTTTTGTACTTTCCTACCCAGGAGTATAGAAAACATGCCAAGCGCTGCCCGCGTTCTCTACCTCCAGGACCTGAAGAGTGTTTGCATAAAGCAGTGTGTAATGAGCTCACTGTCTCTTCCACCTTTGTTCCACTTTCAAAAACACAACCGCATAATCTGCATGAAAGACTCGGGAAAAGGATTTAGGAAAACAAGAGGTAAAATGCTCATTTTTCAGTTATTTGTGTAGATGTGTAAAGCCTATTAATGTTTTCTTTAAAGACTTGTTTGTTTGTAATGACGTTTGTTTTTGTTCGAGCAAGAGTTTTGATTTTATGCTGGGTTGCCACCATATGCCTAAAATGTTATATTACACAAACTTTTGACAAGTAAACAACCTGTGTGATGCATAAATCACAAAATCTAATATTTACAGAATTTAAGGTACATCTTTCTTCCTAGAATGCCAATACAACTGACAGCGTGTTCAGAGAAAACGCTTACATAAAGAAAAATAATCAACTGAACACATTGATGTATATTACGGAGGGATTATAATCAAAGTTTTATCATATGTTTAGTGAAATAAGTATAATTTGACTGACCTACCACTCCAAATAACATAGCATAGTAGCAAAGTGTGCAACCTCCTCAAATCAGCATGGAAGCCAGACCTAGTACGGAAACCCAAATATGGCCATGACAAGTTAAATCACAAAATAATACCGTGAGTTAACTGTATACATGCTTCATATATTTTGTTCACATGTGTACTTGGTAAACTTACATTTTACCAAATGTTTCCAACAATCCATAGAAATACAGAAATTTCAACAATGTTATAGCGATTTGAAAAGCAGCTGCTTGTGATACTTTAAAGTCATACGACAATGGATTTGTGCAGGACCTAATGCAGTCACTGACACCCCATAACAAAACAGTGAAGTAGTAGAGGTGGCATCAAGCACATCACTCTGTTGGTTTACGTCATAGCGTAACAGTTATTAAAGCAATAAGCCGCAAAGCAGTGTGTTACAGTGTATTTTATAACAACAAAGGTGTGTTTTTAGGCACAACGTGAAGCAACGTGTTTTATAATGCACTGTAACCCACTTGTCATGGTTTGGCCATGTATAAAAAGCGCACGACAAAAACGTAGTTCCAGAAACACAATTCTAAAAAGTCTCTTTTAATAAATCCACAGGGAGTAATCACAGAAACAGCATAGCAGACAATGAACTATAACATGGGGTATAAATACGAGGGGAATGCAATCAACAGAAACAGGTGCAAACTAATAGGTAACTATGGAAACAAATGACTGAGAGGAACAGAAACTGAAACAAAACAAAGCATTACCGTGATATATCAGCCCCTCCCGGAAAGGCGCGACCTCGCGCCGACAAACAGTCCAACTGAAGGATGGAGGGGGTGGCTCAGGAGGTGGACGAGGCAAGACAAGGGCAAGGCAATGGGAGAAGGGGACAGTCCAGGGTGGTGAGGACGGTGGGAGGAGCCAGGGAGCCTGGAGCAGGAAGAGCCAGGTGGTGGTCTAGAGATCAGCCAGGATGGCTGCCAACGGTGGAGTAGCCGTTGGGAGGAGCCATGGTGTGGATAGGAGAGGCGACACCAGGGGGCCGACTGATGGGGACAGAGCCAGTGGGGGAGGAGCCCAGGGTGGAGACGAGCAGACGGAGAGCCCGGGAGACACGGAGGGTCCGGAGGGCCAAGGCAAAGCAGACGGCTCAGTCGACAGAGGCGGGAACCTGGAAGACCGAAGCGGAGCAAGAGCAACCGAGGTTGGAGATGGAGCCGGAGGGAGGGAGGAGCTAACCAGAGCCAAAACGGTGGAGTGACGCGGCGTTGCCGGTGGATTGAGTCCCGAGGCGGTGGATGGTCGATGACTGACAGAGATGGAGCCGGAGGGGTCGAGAGACCGTGGTTGGACCCAGGGCTGACAGAGGAGGCGGTAGTGGGAGGCTGGGTGGGATCTTCTTGGAGGCTGGAGAGGAGATGCTGGCTGACAGAGAGCTGGGGGAGCAACAGAGACTCAGGGATATAGGAGAGCTGGGCACGGCACTCTGGGAACATGGGTGATACAGAAAACACTGAAAGTTCAGGGAAGCTCAGAACAACATCTCCAAAAGAGTATTAAAAATTCTCTATAGTAGAACAGCCCATATTGCCAGAGGCCAGTTGTAGCTCACCCTCAGCGGCGGGAGTGTGGGCAGGGCTTCCCTCCAAGCCCTTGACATCTACCAGTCCTCCTGCGGTGATGCACTTTGTTTCTAGCTCACGCACCTGGTCAGATGTGTCATCAGGCATGATGGGTCGCGGTAGTGATGATGGCTGGTCTCTGGTTCGGGAGTGGGGCTACAGAGGTTCTCAGTCGGCCAGTTGGAGAAAAACAGTCCATTTCTCTCCAGCACCCACTCCACAAAAGCTGCAAAGTTTCCTTGGGACAGTCCACTAGAAGGCGTGTCTTTGATCACTCGCTTAGGCTGCTGAGGTAAAAACACAGAGGGAGTGATCCGGGGAGTTCTTAAGGAACGCCAGATCTAAAAAGTAAAGAGTTTGACTTTTGAAGAGTTTTGTCTCCCTGTTCAAGCCAGAGAAGCTGGATGGCGGGTAAATTCCTCCAGGAGGTGACAAATGAAAAAACGCTGCTCATAAAAGGGTTTGGCACGGGTTGGCCATGTATATAAAACGCATGACAAAAACATAGAATTCCAAAAACCCTCTTTTAATTAATTCACCGGGAGTAATCACAGAAGCAGAAAAACTAAACCAAACTGAACATTCAAATAATAGCAGACAATGAACTAAGGAGAACATGAGGTATAAATACAAGGGGAATGCAATCAACAAAAACAGAAACAGGTGCAAACTTATAAGGAAACAAAGGACTAAGGGGAACAGAAACTGAATCAAAACAAAGCACAACCGTAACACCACTTCTTCGCGGGGCTTATTGCTTTAATAAAACTGTTTCTGTTTCATATGTGTAGCAAGGCCAAGAAACAAAATCTACAACAGTGGCACAGTGATACTTAAGATATCATGATAATCATGTATTTGTAACTTCAAAACCAACCGTCTGCTAGCTGCCACGACATGTCACCTAGCTAACTTAGCTCGATTAGCTTACTTAAAAAGCTGCAGCCTCTGCACAAGCTCGACAGTGCTTGCATAACAAGACACAACCGCGAGTCGCCACATCCTTTATCGAGCTCTATCATCACAGCTTTTGTCAGGTCTGGGTATGGACTGCGTCCTGCCCGCTCTGGTAACCTTGGAACAATGAGATAAGACTGGCTGAGAGTAGAGTACTGTTCTGCACTCTTTAATACATCAGTTGTTATTGGAAGTGTTCCTGGTTCCGGTTGATCTAACTAGTGCAGGTTAAACCTTCTGAATATTTATATTATTATAGTGTAGTGTATGCAAGATTAAAAAGATGCGTCTTTAGTCTAGATTTAAACTGAAAGAGTATGTCTGCGGGGAAGACTGTTCCAAAGTTTAGGCGCTAGATAGGAAAAGGATCTGCCGCCTGCACCCAGCTTTACGTTTCCTCAGAACTGGGTGATTCCAGTTATCTAAGCCAACTAACATCAAAAACTGGATGGCCAACAATTTTCTTATGCTAAACTCTAACAAGACAGAGGTATTCATTACTACACCAAATGCCAGTAAACAGAAAAAGGTAGAATTCAATCTGGTGTAATTGTTTGATAGTCATATTTCAAATCTGTGTCTGTGCTGCGTCTCAAGATACAGCATTCTTCTATTTTAGAAACATCTCTAAACTGCGGCCAATGCTTTCTACTTTAGACGCGTAGAAACTTAGTCATACATTTATGACCTTGTGAATAGATTATTGTTATTCATTGTTGGGGGGATTTCCTGCAACGCTTCTGAATAAACTACAACTGGTTCAAACATTTAATGGTATACTGAGTGTCACAGGCCAAATGTAAAAATTTCCAGAGAAAGGGGCCGAAAAAATGTAAAAGACTTTTAATTAATCATTCATTCATTCATTTTCTTCCGCTTATCCGGGGCCGGGTTGCGGAGGCAGCAGTCTAAGCAGAGATGCCCAGACATCCCTCACCCTAGACACTTCCTCTAGCTCTTCCGGGGGGACACCGAGGCGTTCCCAGGCCAGCCGGGAGACATAGTCCCTCCAGCGTGTCCTAGATCTTCCCAGGGGAAGGCCTCCAGTAGGCATCCGGAACAGATGCCCAAGCCACCTCAGCTGACCCCTCTCAATGTGGAGGAGCAGCGGCTCTACTCCGAGCTCCTCCCGGGTGACCGAGCTTCTCACCCTATCTTTAAGGGATCGCCCAGCCACCCTGCGGAGGAAGCTCATTTCGGCCGCCTGTATCCGGGATCTTGTCCTTTCGGTCATGACCCAAAGCTCATGACTATAGGTGAGAGTAGGAACGTGGATTGACCGGTAAATCGAGAGCTTCGCCTTGCGGCTCAGCTCTTTCTTCACCACGACAGACCGGTACATCGACCGCATTACTGCAGAAGCTGCACCGATCCATCTGTCAATCTCCTGTTCCATCCTTCCCTCACTCGTGAACAAGACCCCAAGATACTTGAACTCTTCACCAACCTAAAGTGGGCAAGCCACCCTTTTCCGACTGAGGACCATGGCCTCGGATTTGGAGGTACTGATTTTCATTCCAGCCGCTTCACACTCGGCTGTCCCAGTGCATGCTGAAGGTCCTGGTTTGAAGGGGCCAACACGACAACATCATCCGCAAAGAGCAGAGACGAGATCGTGTGGTCCCCAAACCTGACACCCTCCGGCCCCTGGCTGCACCTAGAAATTCTGTCCTTAAAAATTATGAATCGAACCGGCGACAAAGGGCAGCCCTGCCAGAGTCCGGCATGCACTGGGAACAAGTTCGACTTACTACCGGCAATGCGAACCAAGCTCCTTCTTCGGTCGTACAGTGACCTGACAGCCCTTAGCAAAGGACCCCAGACCCCATACTCCCGAAACACTCTCCACAGGACGCTGCGAGGGACACAGTCGAATGCCTTCTCCAAATCCACAAAACACATGAGGATTGGTTGGTCAAACTCCCATGAACCCTCCACCACCCTGTAGAGGGTGTAGAGCTGGTCCAGCGTTACACGGCCCGGACAAAAAGCACACTGTTCCTCCTGAATCCTAGGTTCTACTACTGGCCGTATTCTCCTTTCCAGTACTCTGGCATAGAATTTCTCGGGGAGGCTGATTAGTGTCATCCCCCTGTAGTTGGAACACACCCTTGGTCCCCCTTCTTAAAAAGAGGGACCACCACCCCGGTTTGCCATCCCAGAGGCACTGTCCCCGACCGTCACGCGATGCTGCAGAGGCGTGTCAGCCAAGACAGCCCCACAACATACAGAGACTTGCAGGTACTCAGGGCGAATCTCATCCACCCCCAGTGCCTTGCCACCGAGGAGTTTCTTGACTACCTCAGTGACTTCGGCTTGGGTGATGGACGAGTCCACCTTGAGCCCTCAGCCTCTGCTTCCTCAATGGAAGACGTGATGGCAGGATTGAGGAGATCCTCAAAGTAGTCCTTCCACCGTCCGATGACATCCCCATTCGAGGTCAACAGCGGCCCACCTCCACTATAAACAGCGTTGGTAGTTTCCCTCTCCTGAGGCGCCCGGACGGTTTGCCAGAATCTCTTCGAGGCCAGTCGATAATCCTCCTCCATGGCCTCACCAAAACTCCTCCCAGGCCCGAGTTTTTGCCTCCACAACCACCCGGGCAGCAGTCCGCTTGGCCTGCCGGTACCCGTCAGCTGCCTCAGGAGTCCCACAAGCCAACCAGGCCCGATAGGACTCCTTCTTCAGTTTGACGGTTTCCCTTACTTCCGGTGTCTACCACCGGGTTCGGGGATTGCCGCCTTGACAGGCACCAGAGCCCTCACGGCCACAGCTCTGAGCGGCCGCTTCGACAATGGAGGTGGAGAACATGGTCCACTCGCCAGCCTCCCTCGGGATCCGATTGAAGGTGGGAGTTAAAGATCTCTCTGACAGGAGACTCGGCCAGACGTTCCCAGCAGACCCTTACAGTACATTTGGGTAAGTCTGTCCAGCTTCCTCTCCCGCCATCGGATCCAACTCCCCACCAGGTGGTGATCATTTGACAGAAGGTCGGGTACTCTGCACTCCCGTTCGGCCCGTAGGCACAAACAACTGTGAGAGACCTATTCCCCGACCCGTAGGCGCAGGGAAACGACCCTCTCGTTCACCGGGGTAAACTCCAACACATGGCGGGAGAGCTGGGGGGCTATAAGCAAACCCACACCAGACCGCTGCCTCTCACCATGGGCAACTCCAGAGTGATGAAGAGTCCATCCTCTCTCGAGGAGTGTGGTTCCAGAGCCCAAGCCATGCGTGGAGGTGATCCCAACTATCTCTAGTCGGAACCTCTCAACCCCATGTCCCTAGAGCTAGTTTCCGTGTCCAGGGATCGGGTTGTCGAGGCCCCCCACTTTTTAATCCATAAACATGGCTTGTAAATCCCAGTCATATTGATATCAGTCAGTGTACAATTACAGTGGATGTAAAAACAACAACTCCCATCATTCCACAGTCCTTTACAGCGTCATTGTTTTTAAGCAGCTGAGTTGGAAAAATACTTAATTAGCTTAAACACACCATTAAAGATGTTTGCCTCAATATTGTTTCTAAACAAGCTGCAGGTGTGAAAAATCTGTTATTTCTTCTGGACTTTCACTGCAACACTCCAAAACCAACATGCTGTTTAATTATGACAAAATAGTCCATATCACTCATGTGTTGTATTCAGAGTGTTTCAAAGAAATAAGATAAAAGATTGTTCAAATCTCAGTGAAACTCATTAAAGAAAATCAATGGTTTGATGTCTTGTGACAGATTCTTGTTTACGAGTTAGGGTCTCAAAAACAACTATATAACAGTAAAATATAATTTTACTGCAACGAGACAATGTTTCCTGATCAAAACATATGTACAAGACGTCATCATGTCACTAAATCGTCCAGATTTTCTCTTACAGTACAGCCCTCGACATCATGCCAGGTCATGAGAAAAACTCCAAAGTTGTAATGGACCCGGTGAGTCCACAATTGTGTGACCAGTTTGATGTCTGGTATAAAATCACAGAGCACAGCATAAGGGATGAGAGAGTTTTTCTGTTGACAGAGATGAGTTTCAGCACACCAGTTTCCCATCAGTGTTTAGGCTCATTGATTGAACACGCTCACTATTAAGGGCATGGAAGGGAGTCATCCGGCTCTCTGAGCATTGATTGTCTGAGGGTAGTAAATATACAGATCTGCAGCATGTCTGGGCTCGCCTGGATTGACTTTATATATGGAAGCTGTGGATATGAGCTAGATAGGATGTAGAGATCATGGTCTGCCCTTAAGACACACACAAAAATGTGTTCGATTTAGTAGAGCTCTTCTTCTGTATTGAGGTCTCATTTAGTGTTATTTGATTGCCATGTTGTTTATTCATTCCATCAGTCAAAGCAGAAGGCAGTGCTGTGGAATATAAGGACACATTTAACAGCAGAGAGCAGTGACAGAGTAATGAACTCTTACAGTCTGTATGAAATGATCAAGAATTCCTCATACAGACCCTGAGATATGCCTCAGCATTCAGAATGCAGGGGTTAGTGTACACTAAAGATACAGCCTTTCTTCACTACTTAGACTCCCTCCAGTGCCTTCTGTTTAGAAACCTGTACACGGCATCTTTAAGAACAGCTGCTGTTGTGCATTGGTGCATTCGTTCTGCTCCCAGGAGCCATGACCATTATATGACAGGGATGCATTACACTTTTTATATTTTCCAAAATTGGTTAAAGCTGGAAAATAAATGTTTACCCTTGTGAATTTAAACAAATGTATGTACACCAGTGTCACAGATTCACCATTTCTCATTAAAATGTGTTGCTCATCACTCAATCACCTCACACCACATAGGCACACGCATCAGCTTCATTCTTTGTCAGTACTCCTTACCTTCCATGTGGAATCCCTTACACCCCTGGTGTTTGCCACCAAGTTGCCTCCTGGGTCTGGGGAGGTGTGTGCACCTGGACTATTGACCCCCTAATCTGGTCACTCCGAGTCACGTCCACCATCTTCATCATCTATCCCAACATCTGAAAATCAGTTAGTACCATCTGAAGACTGTAAGTGTCATCATTCAATGCTGTTTACTTACACACTTAAAACTCCTGGGTCAAAAATAACCCATTATGGGTTATCTTTGACCCAAGTCCTGGGTTAAAAAGGGACCAACTAATTTCTGGGTTATTTCAACCCAGAAAAATGGGTTATTCTTTTTGACCCAACTTCTGGGTTAAATACCTGACCCAAATGTTGGGTTAAAATAACCCAACATTGGCGTTAATATAACCCAACTTCTTGTTGAAATAATTTTTATTGTATTCATTTAAACTCTATATAAAAAACACACACACCTATTTATTTGTCACACTGTAACAACATTAGACATTAAAAATAAACAACTCTCAAACATTGTTAAAGTCTTCAAACTTTGGTTGTGTAATTTACTGCAGCTAAACACAATGAAATAGTTCTGCAATTAAGCATCTTTGGGGACAAGATATTTGATAGTGTCCTCATCTAAGAGAAGAAATGCCTCCTCATCTACGTCTTCACCTGAAAGACATAAAACAAGACAACATGAGTATTGTTAATAAGTCGAGACAATTGTGAACCACTCACCAGACACTCTTTGATTATCACATATTTGTCTAAAATTGTCGTTAACTTATATACTGACTTCACCATGTACTGCAATATATATATAGATATATTTAGTTTTACATTAATTTACAGAAATCAGCTGCTTGAATGAAAATTGCTGATGTTATTGGATTTTCAGGTGATATTCTCAAGTTAACGGACGCTCTGAGGTAAAGTGTTCAAACTGCAGACTCAGCAACGGTTGTTTTTAATTATACAGTACAATCATAACATAGTACTTACATTATCTTAATTCCATGATGTCCTTAAACATAACAATATTGCTGGCCATAAACGGAGAAAGTACGCAATACCTCGAGTTGTCCTGCGCGGCGCAGCGCGACAGTTCTCGTCCGGTGTTTGACCCCCTTAACGCGGCATGAAGTCGCCACTAGTTGCACTGTACTTATCGTAGTATTATCAGTATTATAACAATGAGATAAGTACAGCGCAGTTTATGAAATATAGAGTTTAAAGACTGTGTAAAGTGAATTCAGTCGTTTTCTTCTACATTAAATTGGTCATACATGTAACGTATTTCTCAACAATGTGTAAAGAGTCTTTCAACCATTTTGTTACCTAATTTCGGTTAATAACAGTTTCTTCTTTAGTGTGACAAACTCAAAACACATATTTATTTTTACTTTACACGGACTTTAAACTAGTTAGATGTTGTCGCGATATCCTGCTACTACACTGTAAGTCATGGTCATTTTTTCAATAAATGATGCTAAACTAGCAACGGGGACATGGACACAGAAAAGTTAACGTTACATCGACACTGAACATACTTGCTTACCTTGAATACACAACGAAGTTGCACCAAAGAAGCCCAGGCCAAAACGAATCGAGCGCGAAGTGGCGGTTATTTCAAACGACTGTTGTGAGAAAATTCCAGAACAACAGCGGGGGGTGTAAACCCAGAACATGGGTTACTCTTTGAAAAATAACCCAGAAACCTAAATAACCCAGGAATTGGGTCAAAATGTTAGCCCTATAACCCAGAAAATGGTTACTCTCTGAAAAAAATACATAATTTTAACCCAACACAAATAACCCAGAAAACGGTTACTCTCTGAAAAAATAACCCATAATTTTAACTCAACACATATAACCCAGAAAATGGATACTCTCTGAAAAAATAACCCATCATATTAACCCAACACATATAACCCAGAAAATGGGTTAAAGAAATAACCCAGGAGTTTTTAGAGTGTACCCTTTTGTTCCATTTGACATACCTGCTTCAAAACAATGAACATTTGACCTATTCAACCTGTACAAGTCATTCTGTTACAACTCCCATTAACCAGATTAGTTTACCATATTACCAACATGTTCCAGATTATCAGAGTTTGGTGCCATAACTACATCATGACCATGATTAGAGGAAAATGAATACAAATGTAAGGCACAGACAAAATTGAATGTGTTATTAATGTGAATTACGGTAGTGATGGTAGCAGTGTGTGTGTGTGTTATGAGCTGCAGGAATACTGGAGCTGTACTGAGCGATGAGTTGGGTTCATCTGTGAGTTCTGGAGTTCTTGCCGCTTCAGTGTAGTGGAGCTTTAGTCCATATCTCTGAGAGAAAAACACAGTGTTGTGGAGACATTTCTTACCCGTTGGGATGGTCGTCTTTATAAATCCAGTAATTCTCCGACCTGCTCATTACAGTTGCCCGGGGGTGATGCTGATATACACTTGGACATCGATGGGAAAAGATGAACATATTTGAGTCCAGACGGTGCAGTACATCAACCAGCGGGGGTTTACAGGGCCATACTGAAGAACACATACAGTCAAGGGCCCAAACATTCCCAGCTATAACCCTGATGAATGTACATTACATCTGTTTACATGGACCAACCAGAAACATGTCACTATTCTACCCTAATTTAACTCAATAAACAGCACCACAGATATCATGTCTATCAAATTTGAATGACATTGCTTACACATTTCCTGTATCTCAGTGTTAAGAGCATTGTGCTAACAACGCAAGGTTGTCTGTTGGATCCCAGGGGATTGCAGATACCTGTGTATAAATGTATAGGATAATGCAAACGAAAGTCGCTTTGGATAAAAGTGTCTGCCAAATGCATAAATGTAAAAGTAAATGCTTATAATATAATTATGTCAAAGGATGTTAGGCTATACTTGCATGAGCGGAAAAGCACTGACCGGGGTCCCAAAGAAAATGTTATTGAAACACCTGAGACACAGGAGACCTAAGCAAGTTTCTATTCACTCTATTTTATCTCAAGGATGTCTAGGAGAAATAACTGAGATAACCAAAGATCATTTTTGTGAGTTTTCTTTCTTATGGAATGCTACTAACATGTAGTGAACGGGAGAATACGAGGCGAAACAAAACATCACAATTTCTGTTGCCGCTCAGATGCAGCAGTAAAAAAAAAAATCACCCGACAACCAACTGCTTTAAATTCATTGTCCTTGTTCGACGGCTCACAGGTATAAATAATAATTCCCAAATTTGTCACACATCTCTGAATTCTCTTTTGAAAGTCACACGAATAAGTGAAGCTACATACATCATAAAAGCAGAAGAGAGTATTGTCCAAATGCTGAAGTGGTTTCTGTGCTGAAATCAACTAGAGGATTTTAGACACTCTTTATAAAATATCAATAATTGTAAGACACCATTAAGGTCTCAGTCTGATTTAGACAAATGGACCTATTAAAGGCAAAAGCTAATGAAGTGTCTTTTCTGTTCTTCCAAGGTTCAGCAATAAAGTTAAATGAGGAACAATTTCTTTCTGTCCATTACATTAAATGACTCACTCCATATTGTCCTTTGTTCTGTGACCGGGCTCACTTCCCTGCTAAGGGACCCACATTAGTGTTTTATAGCTTTTAAGGGAATGAGTTCTGCTTCATTCTACGGGAGATGTACAGAATGTAGACATTATTTATTCAGCTTTGTTGTGTGAACCTTGCAACCAAATGAAATGACGTTGTTGTCTTTCCAGTTGTAATTTCTCAGATCTACCAAGAATCAGCTTTACGTATTCATTACAGTGGTGCTGTAAGGCCTGGGACATAGAATTCCCCATGATTCCACTGAGAAACGGCAAGAGCACATGAAAGACGTGAAGAAGTGATGATTCTTATGAATATGAAATCAAGATTACAAGACATTTCATATCCACGTTCTGGTAAAGAGGGAATCATTACTTTCAATTAGTTCAACAGATCAAGCGAGTTAACTGTTCAAATATCCTGTAATACTGTAATAAAGTAAAGATCTCGAATTGATATAAGGACATCAAATGTTTGAGAACAAAAAGGACATATGAAGTGAGGTGCTAGATACAGTAGTTGCTTTGTAAAACTCTCTCTATGATATTTTAGTCAATATTTCATTCTAAAATGGTAAAAATGATATTTCAGGTCATTTCTTAAAGCAACAGTGCTCTTTAATCAGTCGTCACGGAACGGAAGTCGTAGTGGGGTTTTCTTCCGAATTAAGATGTATACACTTTGGCAATTGTTGCATTGTTGCAAGTTGTAAGCCAGGTGGACAGTCTTGTCTTCAACAGACTAATAACGTAAGACCATAAGGTCGAGAGCTTCTCTGCAGGGTTTGGTTTTTAGCTCATTTTCAGCCCCATATGGCACATGGTGTATCTGGAGCCCTCGACTGACTGATGACCTCTCGCTCAGCACCAAACACTCAGACAGGGTCACCTGTTTACTGAAGGAGCTGTCGTGTGGCATAACCTTCAGTTCTTTGATGCTAGAGTAACATGCATGAATAAATAAAGTGTTACCCTCTCAGCGGACTCCAGGGAACTTCATGAGTTCATAAGCTCAGGGACGCTATGAAACAGACCGGAGACTAAATGTGATGTCGACAGAGCAGTCAAGAGTGATTTAGTACATCTGAAAATTTGATTTTTCCACAGAACACATGCAGGGTTGAGCCTTACATCAACAAATCACAGAATACGCTTCACCTTGATGCCCAAAATGTTGTTTAAAATAGAATTTTTCCCTTTCCAGAGCATTAATTAATCGAAGTTAATGTTTATTTATAAATTGTTCCTTTTTAATTCATGTTCTTTGAAAACAACTTTTTCATGAATGTTTCATTATACTTGAAGTGTTAATTTAAAACTTAAAAGTGCAGTACGACAAGATTCAGGATACTGCATGATTCATAAATGCTGAATCGTTCGTTCTAATGATAATGAATCTGTAACGTACCGTGGCTGTCAAGTGCAAAACAACATATCGCAAAACTATAACAAATCTTAAAAGTTAAATAAAAATTCCAAAATCACAATTACAAATTTGAAAACGCAATATCAAATCTAAAAACAAAACAGCAAACCATAAAACACAACAACAATTCGGGAAACAAAATAACAAATCAGAAAACAAAAAGACAAGTCAGAAAACACAACAACAAATCAGTCAAACCGGAAAAGGTGGGTCTTTTGTTGAGATGGGATATCTACTGCTGATTGGACCAAACTCCTGTCAATCAAGATATCCAGGACGCTCACTTTGAGGAAGGACATTCGTATGTGATACAGATCATATTCATTCATTAACGTCACTGTGGCGAGCAGTGAGGGACGAGAGCAGTGATGGAACGCCGCGAGGCCGGTGACGTGAGTGATAACATGCATCAGTGTGATCTTCTCTCATGGAGGAGCTCCGGATGCATAAGAGAGGAGAGTCAACAGGGAAGTGTGAGAGAGGACCAGGCCTGGACTTTGTTGTGTTTTAGTGTGTTTGTGTTTGCATTTTACTTTTGGTTTGTTGTTTATTTTATTATATTAAAAGTCTGTTTTACTGAATGCTGAAAGCATTCTTTAGAAATGTCGGCCCATATTGATAGGATAGCATTTTTCTAGTTGATGGAGATTTGTGGGATGCACATCCAGGGCACGAAGCTTCCGTTCCACCACATCCCAAAGATGCTCTATTGGGTTGAGATCTGGTGACTGTGGGGGCCATTTAGTAAGTGAACTATTGGATTCAAGAAACCAATTTGAAATGATTTGAGCTTTGTGACATGGTGCATTATCCTGCTGGACGTAGCCATCAGAGGATGGGTACATGGTGGTCATAAAGGGATGGACAGAAACAATGTTCAGGTAGGCCGTGGCATTTAAACGATGCCCAATTGGCACTAAGGGGCCTAAAGTGTGCCAAGAAAACATCCCCCACACCATTACACCACCACCACCAGCCTGCACAGTGGTAACAAGGCATGATGGATCCATGTTCTCATTCTGTTTACACCAAATTCTGACTCTACCATCTGAATGTCTCAACAGAAATCGAGACTCATCAGACCAGGCAACATTTTTCCAGTCTTCAACTGTCATATTTTGGTGAGCTTGTGTAAATTGTAGCCTCTTTTTCCTATTTGTAGTGGAGATGACTGGTACCCGGTGGGGTCTTCTGCTGTTGTAGCCCATCCGCCTCAAGGTTGTGCGTGTTGTGGCTTCACAAATACTTTGCTGCATACCTCGGTTGTAACGAGTGGATATTTCAGTCAAAGTTGTTCTTCTATCAGCTTGAATCAGTCGGCCCATTCTCCTCTGACCTCTAGCATCAACGAGGCATTTTCGCCTACAGGACTGCTGCATACTGGATGTTTTTCCCTTTTCACACCATTCTTTGTAAACCCTAGAAATGGTTGTGTGTGAAAATCCCAGTAACTGAGCAGATTGTGAAATACTCAGACCGGCCCGTCTGGCACAAAAAACCATGCCACGCTCAAAATTGTTAAAATAACCTTTTTTTCCCTTTGGGATTTGGGTGGGGGGTGGGGGGGGGGCCGGGGCCCACCCCCAAAAATGTGAAAAAAAGGGTGTGGGGGTGGTAATAAATTTGTTTAAGAGAGAAATAAAAAAAGTGTTTATATTTTTTGGGGGGGTATATATATATATATATTAGAGATGCGCGGATGAGCTAAAATGTCACCCGCATCCGCTGCTTCAAATCAATTATCCACCCGCCATCCGCCCGCACGTATAATTTTCTATGATATAGATATCCGCACCCGACCCGCAACCGATCGTCACTTTAATACATCTAATTATATTCTTTAAGCATGATGTTATCAGATTCAGTGACGTTAGAACTAGTCTGTCAATATCCGATATTAAAATGATACGCTAATCGTAAAATGCTTTTAAATGAACATTTATTTGTATAATAAAAAGTTTGGCTTCGGCCACACAAACACTGCTCAAATAATTTGAAATATTATACTGGAACATTCCTAAAACAGATATTCAAAGTAACAATAAAGAACTTTTTTTCTTTCCAGAAAACAGAACAAAGTCCGATAACAAAATGGTGCCAATTCAGCATTAGCTACTTGCCTTTTCTTTTGCACTGTGCAAACACAGAATAGCATCTACTGTGCCTGGATGCAGACGATTCCTCCTCGCCTCTAAAACCCGCACTAAATGAGCGTTCGCTTGCACAGCTTGTTGCAGGAATGCACAATATTCTCCTAGCAAGGCGCCGCAGTCTTGGGAATAAGCGATCTTGTTTGTCCCAGAATAACACATTTTCCTCTGAGGACTCATCTAACTGAAAGTTTCTCCGGGATCTTTTTCGCCTCCATTTCTGCATTAAGAAAAGGACCCCCCCTCCACTGTCGACACCCGCGTATTTCTTTTACATGAGTGCAAAATTGCCGGTTGCCTGGTTGAAACTGCTATTAAAACACATTCGTATTTTAAAGAAATGTTGTTATAAAAAATTGTATTCTAAACAAAAGCTCCCCCCCACCCGCGCCCCCCCCGCAAAAAAAGAAAATATATTTTTTAACCCCCCCCCCCCCCCCCCCGGGGGACCCCCCCCGCGCCGGGGGGGAAACCCCCCCCCCGCGCTCACAAAAAAAAAAAAAAAAAAAAAAAAAAAAAAAAAATTTTTGGGAACCCAGCAATTAATGGTTATATTTGCTTCGTGGTCATCCCCTTACCCAAAACCCGCAGGAAAAAAAAAAAAATAAAAATTTTTGATTCTGCCTAATCTTGTCTTGGTTTTCTGGTCTAGGGGCAGAATCATGACAGACCCACGTGTTTTATGTGGAGAGAAACATATTATTGTCAATCAGGACATAATATGTGTTCTCTCCAGTCTCGTCATTGGCCCCGCCCCTCTCGTTCCTATTATTGCTTTCCTCCTGTGTCTCATTACCCACACCTGCCCATTGTTATCTCCTTTGTTGGTCTACCTATTTAATGCCCTCTTGTCTATTGTCTTGTGCTGGTTCGTTGTACTTGTTACCCTGTCCTAAGCCTTGTCGTGTCAGAATCTTTGAAGTTTATGCTAGTCTTTGCGTGTGTTTGTTTAGTCTTTATAGTTGAGTTCCAGTTGAGTGTTTAGTTTTCAGTTTATGGTGTTAGTTATTGTGTACTGTCTTGATACCCCCTCGTGGGTTTTTGTTTTCTGTTTTATAATATTAAAGTCCCTTTGTTAACCCTTCATCCCTGTTTCGCTGCCTGCACTTGGGTTCTCCTACACAGTTCTTGACAGAACGAACCAGTCAAATCTGAACCCAGCAGGCAGCATGGACACTGACCGGTCCAGTGTGGCCCGTCGCCTCTGCAGTCTTCGACTGGGAAGTGAGACTGTGGACGAGTATGTGGAGAGATTCCTGGACATTGCGGAACAGGGTGTCTTCGGGGAGAGGGAGCTGGCGGTGCTATTCAACACCGGTCTCAGAGAGCCACTCTCTCGCTCGGAGATGAGGGCGATGAGGCCGTTGGATTTCGACGCCGTGTGGGTAACTGCCGCAGCGCGTCCGGAGTCCGCGACCTCATCGAACCCAGTTTACTCATCTCCGCTGGTTGCGATACCCGAGAGTGGTCCTCTGCAGATTGGTGTTGTGGGCATTGCCACGCACCACTCCCCAACCTCTGCAGTCTCTCCACAACCGCCCAGTCTCACTGGCAAGCGGGGGAGACGGGAATCTTGGGGGTCCTCGTCCGAGGCCTCCAACCCCGAGCCGTCCGTCCCGTTCACATCGTTCCTGCAGCCGACCACCAGGCGGGTGGCTCGGCTGAAGAAGAAGAGGCAACGGAGGGCGGCTCGGAGCCCGGTGGTCCCGTCAAGTCCGGTGGTCCCAAGTCCGGTGGTCCCAAGTCCGGTGGTCCCAAGTCCGGTGGTCCCAAGTCCGGTGGTCCCGTCAAGTCCGGTGGTCCCGTCAAGTCCGGTGGTCCCGGTGGTCCCGTCAAGTCCGATGGTCCCGTCAAGTCCGGTGGTCCCGTCAAGTCCGGCGGTCCCGTCAAGTCCGGTGGTCCCGTCATGTCCGGTGGTCCCGTCAAGTCCGGTGGTCCCGCCGGCGTCCCGCCGGCGTCAAGTCCTGCCCAGCCGGCCTTCCAGCCGGCGTCAAGTCCTGCCCTCCGGCCTTCCAGCCACCGGCTCAAGTCCTGCCCTGCCGGCCTTCCGCCGGCGCGTCCTGCCCTCCGGCCCCAGCCGGCTCAAGTCCTGCCCTGCCGGCCCTCCAGCCGGCGTCAAGTCATGTTCCTCAGCCGGAGACTCCTAGAGCCCCTGGGACTTCGCTCTCTCGAGCGCCGCCCCCAGGGTGTCCCCTAAGTCCCCTGAGACTCCGCGCTTCCGAGCGCCAGGGACAAAAACTGTTCCCCCATGTCCCACACCCTTTGGACTTCCTCCCATGAACTCTTGTTTTGCCCCACCCCCCTCCCTTGTTTGTTATTTTTATTGTCCCATCCCAACCCATTTATTGTTCTTGCTTGTCTGCCCTTAGTTTTGTTTACCATGTTTTGTTGGATGTTGTCTGTTTCCCAGTCGGTCTTGTCTTGTTAGTGTTCTCCCTTGGTGAACGCCAGGGGGCGTTCATTAAGGGGGGGTTCTGTCATGATTCTGCCTAATCTTGTCTTGGTTTTCTGGTCTAGGGGCAGAATCATGACAGACCCACGTGTTTTATGTGGAGAGAAACATATTATTGTCAATCAGGACATAATATGTGTTCTCTCCAGTCTCGTCATTGGCCCCGCCCCTCTCGTTCCTAGTATTGCTTTCCTCCTGTGTCTCATTACCCACACCTGCCCATTGTTATCTCCTTTGTTGGTCTACCTATTTAATGCCCTCTTGTCTATTGTCTTGTGCTGGTTCGTTGTACTTGTTACCCTGTCCTAAGCCTTGTCGTGTCAGAATCTTTGAAGTTTATGCTAGTCTTTGCGTGTGTTTGTTTAGTCTTTATAGTTGAGTTCCAGTTGAGTGTTTAGTTTTCAGTTTATGGTGTTAGTTATTGTGTACTGTCTTGATACCCCCTCGTGGGTTTTTGTTTTCTGTTTTATAATATTAAAGTCCCTTTGTTAACCCTTCATCCCTGTTTCGCTGCCTGCACTTGGGTTCTCCTACACAGTTCTTGACACATATCATGTTATATGCTTGTATTGTATGTATCATGTGAGAGGAAAACAAAAGGCATGGTTCAAAGGCGTGGCAGTCCAGTCGCTTGCTGGTGGTGGTGTGTCCTTCTTTGTTTTTGGGTTTTTGTGTGGGGGGGGGGAGCCAAAATCTTCAAAAAAAAAAAATTTATTTTTTTTTTTTCCCTTTTTGCCAAGTGAATTTTAAACAGAAGATACAGTTGTGTTGTTCCATCCAGTGTTTACACATCAAAAGCTTAACTCTTCAAAGGGAGTAGTTTCGTCCAATCAGCAGTAGATATCCCATTCCAACAAAAGACCCACCTTTTCTGGATTGACTGATTTGTCGGCGTGTTTTCAGATTGTTCTTTTTGTTTTCTGATTTTTTATTTTGTTTCCAGAATTGTTGATGTATTTTATGGTTTGCTGTTTTGTTTTTAGAATTGATATTGCGTTTTCAGATTTGTAATTGTGATTATTTTATTTTATTTTAGATTTGTTATTAGTTTTGTGATTTGCACTTCACCGCCACCAGATTAACGTGTTCCTGAACAATCCAAGAAAAAAGGATTTCCTTTAGCTCAGTGGTTGGAGCTTGGCACTAGCAACGCCAAGGTCATGGTTTCGATCCCAGGGAATAGCACATACTTAGAAACAAATGTATGTAGTCGCTATGGATAAAAATGTCTCCCAAATGCATAAATGGAAAAATTTTAAACAAAGAGGTCCTTGATTACAAGGATTAATATGTTATTTCAAATATGTCATTGTCGTTTGAACTTAACTCTTTTTGTAAACTAAACCAATAATATTAATTTTGGAATTAATGTAACTTCTAAATGCATGTGCTTGGCGTGCCATTGATTAGTGGCATGCGTGCCTTAAGTTTATCGACCTCCGGTCTACTCTCTGTCATCTTAAGTTTGTTTTGTTTCTTTAAAATAGCTAGTCGACAGTACAATTTCAGGCACTGCTATTACCCCAAGCACAGTAATTGATCTTCGACTAGATTTAAACTTTAGTGGGGGTTAAAAAACAGAAAATGTACTACTTAAACTTAAAGGAAAATGTAGCTCTCTTTTTTTATGTCTCATGTCTCATTGAATCTGCACTATGCCAATTAATTAACTGACTGTAAATTATTCGCCTCCATTTAGTTAATAAAGACAATCCACATAATGGCCCACAAAGTGACTTTACTGCTGCTGTGTGTTTCTCTTTACATGGTGCAAACCAGCATTGATTTATGAAATATAAAGATCATTGAAATCACAGACGACTTTATCAAAGCTCTTTATTTCACATCAATTCTCTTGTTATTATGGTACTGTATTAAAAAGCACAGGTAACAATTTCAAAAGAAGATTATACTAAACTACAGTTTTTTTGAAAACAGGCCATACACACACACACACACACACACACACACACGAGTCTTTGATATTTTACTCTAATTTTATTAGTATTTTAACTAATAATTATTTAGTTTAAACATTAGGGGGGGACTTGAAGTGTGTATTGGTATGCTTATGGATAATAAAAATCATGAATAGTTTAGTAAAAAAATCAGCTTTGTTAAAATATATGCTTTGTCACTTGATAATAACATAACTATTACATTAGATTAAAACATTACATTATGTCTTTATTTGTAGCTGCATTTCAAATGCTGTGTAAACCACGTAAGCCACTTTCGCCTCCTCTGTGGCATAGGGACGAGGCTGGAGAGCGAACACCAGGGCGCACTGGGAGAGAAAAGCCTGACAGGCCTGGAGTCTCTGTCGTAGACCGGCGGACTGTTGGCGTGGAGCTCGGGCTCCATGGTGAAAGGCAAAAGCACCTTGGCTGGGCAAGCAACTCAGCGACCTGGTTGTACAGGATCTCCACCTCCTGCGTGGTGTCTTGAAGCCTGCTGTCCCTGCATGACCCCTTGCTGCTGTAGGGGCCGATCGGAGGGGGTTCGTCCCAGCTGAATGCCTTGATTGGTCAGACCGTTCTGTCATGACAGAAAGACAGAATTCAACTGTGGGGAGCCAAAACAGTCCTTATTAAAACCACAAGGCAGTTCAATGTGGGCAAAGACTGTCACAACCGGCAGCAGCGTTGGGTCTGGGGAACAGTCAGCAGGGGCGGGGAGAGGAGGCGGTGGCAGGCCGGCTCAGATCAATGACAGTGGGGGATGACTAGGCTTATTTGCTAATACCAAGTTACTGGTTTCCACAAAAGCCAGAACAATACCTGTTGAGAGAAAGAGAGAGACGGTTGGTGATTATTTAACTTTTTTTAGATACCTTATTTTCAGGGCAAATTGGATTTCTTTTACTGTCCCTTCTTGCAAAATAGCCTGCTGGGCAGCTGTCCTCTTCATTTGTAGAGTTTAGGGAGCTACAGCTATCTACCTGTGCTCTCCCAGAGCGCGAGCACGTAACAACCATCTGAATGTCTGAAACCGTGCGGTACCCATTTGTGCAGCAGAGAGGGCTTCAGTGTTTTTCTCTAACTTATTATGACACATTCACATCCGATTGGGGAAAATGCTATACAAATACATTTTTCTTGTGATCATGTAAAATAGTAATGGCTAGACCCTGCAAACTACACCCCTGCTCAGGACCCCCTGCTTTGAAATTCTTTAAAAACAGCAACAGCACACACATGAAACTAGTCATAAGGTCATATGGTTAAGTTCAACGCCACTAATAACTTTAATGTTTGTGTGGATTCGCATGTAAACGTGACAGATTTCTCCTGTATTTAATCGACAGTCTCAACAGTGAAGTGTAGACATGCTGTGATAACAGCTGTAGCTTTAGTGAAGGATTTCAACATGTTCATGCTATAACGTCATTACTGCTCCTGTTTTGTCATGAAACTTTATAAAAAACGTATTTATATGACTGCATTATGGAATGAAAAACTCTCCATTACCTGGCTGTAATAAGTGTGTTTGCTGGAATCCTGTGGACAGTAAAGTGCTGTAAAAATGTAGTCTCGTATATCATTGATGGGCCTCTTACGGATGTGTGCATCAACAGAAAAAGCTGATCTTTAGCTCACTTTTACTTTATTTGTGTTGTCATGACAAAACCGTCACTTTCATCAGCGTGCATCTGTTGCCACCATCTGCATCAAAACCCGACACTGAATACAACAGAGCTTCAGTTCACCGAGCAGAGGTCGTAAAACAGACAGAACAGGAAATAAATGTCTATTTTTGTGTCTGTGCTGTCAGACTCACAGCAGTTGTGTTTAATGAACATATGTGTTTAATTAATGCTCAGCCAATGTAAAACTGAAGACAGGAGCCGTTTGACTGAGCAAGGCTTTGTTTCTGGTGTTCATTCAACAGAACTGGTGTATGAGAATAGAATGACTGTTATCCTCTATATCATTAACTGTAGACATCATGTGAGACATGACAGAAACAAGCAGTCAGATGTCTTTAGATCAGCGTAAAAGACACGACTGGCCATTTGTGACTGTGACAAAGTCAAGTACAGCCTGAATGTAATATGCTGACAGTAGAGACATCACTCTGAGTTGCTCCAAATCTGTATAAATGTCTTTGTTCTGATGGACGCAGAGAAAGATATTTGGATGATCGTGACCCCCATTGACTCCCATAGTAGGAACAACCACCTGATGATTTTTTGCTCTGTTGAACACATTTTGAAGGATGTTCTGTAGGACAGCAAACAGTTCTGGGGTACAAGTTTTTCCTACTATAGTCAATGGGGGGCAACATTTTGAAGAATAAGCATTCTTCCGTCTTTATGTGTACGACATAATTGGAGTTTCACAAGAGCTCAGAGATGTTACCAGATATACTCGAGATATGCTGAAATAAAGCTGCGCTACTAAATCCACACAAATACATCAGATTACCCTAATTGATGATCATATTTAATTCAGCAGTGGGTTATATATACAGTATATATCAGTGCATGACACAAACATCAGTCTCTGCCTGATTGTAATATTTAAAAATAAAATAGCTAAAAAAGGTTGCGTAGCTGATTCAGCAAATACTAAGTGAGCAATTAGAGAGCAAAAATTCTTCGTCTCTATTAATCGTTTTATCTGGTCGAATGATGATGTACTCTGGTGAAATATGCATGTGCCTTTAATATTTCATACAGGCGTATCAAGGAGGCTTCTTAGCTTCAAACTTTAAAACAGGATGAAAAGGATTTTTGAAAGGGGTCCAAAGGGTCTTAGTAGCTTTTAAAGTGCTGTAATTTTAGGGAAACTCATGATAGATGATTCGCACCTTTAGCTGAGTTCCAATTATTTTTCAAATGTATTTTGACCTGCAGTCGCACTGCAGACGCTGCTGGCTTGTCACTAGAACCGTTCATTCACTGTTAACATCATAGCTAAATGTATTTATTTGATCTGTGATATTAGTTCATGTGAGAGTGTGCTTGAGTTTAAAGACACAGTGCACCCGACAATAAAAATGTTGTCATCATTCACTCATCCTCAGGTTGTTCTTTGTTCTGATGACCATGATCAGTTCTTGGCCAGCATTGACTACCATAGTGGAAAATTGCTTTATACATTTCTTTGTCCTGTTGAACACAAAAGAAGATCATTTTAAGAATGCAGGAAAGCAAACAGATCTGGGGCGTTTTTGACTACCGGTATCAATATTCCTATGAAAGTCAACGATGGCAAAGAACTGTGTGGTTACGAGCATTCTTCCAAGTATCTTTCTCTGTGTTCAACAGATTTGTAGAATGTATATAGATTTGAAACAACCTGATGGTGAGTAAATCATGACCTTATAAGTATACCTTAAAGTTGAATCTGTTGTTGTAATGACTTCATTTGAGAGCATAAGAAAGTTATTTGAATAGTAAATACAGACACAGCTGAAATGAGTGTAATGTCTGTCACCAGATACTGTATATGTTTATAACTGCTTTCTAGAGCACTTATCATTTTCCAAAAGATTTACATATGTATTCTTATAATCTGACATCAGAGGTACCATGCAGTTTTAGAAGGCACTGTCTTTAACGTTGTGATTTTTTATTATTATTATGAGGGTGAGCCCAAAAAATCGAGTGCGCACCTTAAAAGGGGGCTGACCAGTGGCGGCGCTAGGGGTGGCTAAGGGGGCCCAAACTTTTTCCGTATAGGCCCGAAGGTTTTATTACCATGCCGTGTACGAATCCCTTAGGGGCCGTTTACATTTTGCGTCTTTTATGTGTCCACCCATGGGCAAATGTGAGTGGGTCCTTCTTGGAAAAAAACGTAGTGTGTAAGACGCGAGAAAATGGCTAACAGGTGTAATAATAAAATGTATGGTAGAGAGGCCTTATTAGTTGTCATCTATATAATAATTTTAAATATATAATCATTTACACTCTTTTTATTATTGTATGATGTATATTGCACAACGTTCCTTGTTTACCTTGCTGTGTCGAATGGAATGAAGTTTAATTTATATGAGCTCGTCAATGTCAATCTGATTGAGGTGGCCAAACAAATGAAAGAAGGAGGGATTTGCTGCGGACAGAAGCCGAGGTTACAGTCTGCTTTAACTGTGAAAGAGCCAGCTTGATGCAAGTAGCTAAATGTTTAATGTTTGATAACTGTTTTATCATAGAAATGTTAGAGCCATTCACATGTTGCGTGTAAAAACAGGTGCAAAACGCTGGCTGCGTCGCTTTTTCCATCTTTCCTTAAAACCTTTAACTTATATTCTAGGGTTCTTTTGCCTTTATTTGATAGGATAAAAGACAGGAAAGCTTTGGTTAGAGACAGGGGAGTGGGACAGGCAAAAGGTGCTTGAGACAGGAATTAAACAATGCAAGTGCACTGGTATATGCCAGAGCAGTAACCACAGAGCTATTGACGCAGACTCTTTTTTGGCACTTTGGGGTCTGCCGTTACTATTTAAGCACGATTGACGCGCATTAACATTTAAATAACAAACCTGAGTAAACAACCGATGTCCAGTAATACGTTGCGCAGCCGGGAACAGACTGAGGTGCCCCATTAAAAGTTTTTGCATTTGGGCCCCGACCTCATTTGCTACGATGCAGCGGCCGACATTTCATCTTCCTCATGAGTCCCCGAACGCAATCAAAACTCTGGACATCTTACGCATGTGTAAACTCGATGGGAGAATATCGTGCTTCGGGGGCTGGGAGGTCAAACGAAGACGGGCCTGGCAGATTATTTCCATCAAAGATGCCTCCGTATCGCCCCTGGCACTTATCACGTCTGGTCTGTTTCACCGGGCAGACTGTCTAAAGCAGACACAAAACCATTCAGCCGCGAGCGCAGCATGGTCATGCCAGGTATTTTATTTGATTTGCAGATATAAAGTCCAAGTGACTGACAGAAAGGGAACAATCAGCTTGAACAAATAGTTCAAAACAAACAACATCATTGTACAACAATGGGAAAAAATGTTTAATAACAAATATTTTTTGTTGTCAATTATTTATGAATTTTGCTTTTAATTTTCAGATATTTTTATTTATTTTGTATTGAGGGGCGCAATCTAATTTCTTGCCTAGAGCACCAACAGAGAAAGGGTCGGCCCCATCGGTGTCCAAATCAAGAAAGTATTTCTGAAGCTCTCAATCTAACTCTTCGTGTAAGTGAAGACATAAATTAGAAGTGTTTTCACACACTTGGCTTCTGTAAAATTGAGTATTTTCCCAATGAAACACAAATGCTGTTAGTTTTTCATGTTTAATGTGTTTAATGTGAAGACGTGTGTTTGTAAGCACAGGTAGGGATACCTGCAGGGCATTGCTGCCTTCAGCTGGGAGTCTCTCGTCATTGCTGTTTCCGGGAACATCTCTGTGTGGTGGAGAAGCATCAGGGACGTCTCCCTACCACCCCCTGCAGTCAGATCTAAGGATCCTTCTCTCTCTCATGCCTTGTCTTTTCACCAGAGCCAGAAACACCCTTGCAATGCCTCCTCTGCCAGATCTTCGGTGACTTTGAAACCAATGGACTTCAGGAGCGGTTGAGCAGAGGTTCCAGCAAAGCTCTGAGCATGCAGCTGCAAGGTCTGCGTACTCTCCTCCTTCTTATCAAAGGCAGACTCCATGCCATTTAACCATGTGCCACCGTAATGACTGTTCTTCGGATGGTGAACCACAGCAGGATATGTGGGCGGGGGGGGGGGGGGTTATAGGGATCTGCTTTGGAAGCTTCGGCTCTCAACTCCCAGTTGCCTGTGGGTGACAAGATGACCCATTCCTTTATGGTGCTGCTAAAGCCTTATAAACTGGATCAGATGTATACGGGCTGGCCTTATTTGCATCAGTCTGCATGACTTCAGCTAACTTTTAACCATTTTTATTTTTGTTTAAAGGTTTGCAAAACGTTTTTTGCACAATTTTACGTGTGTTTTCTGTTTCAGAAGATTATCAAATTATAAAATAGATCAGAAGTAATTCAAAAAACTGTAAATCAAAATGTTAAACAGGTGCATTACCCCACCTACCTTGTTGAGGTATTGAAATAATCCAGACACACAACAGTAAATGTCATTTGTTTCTGAGATTTAGAAAAGTTTGATCCTGAAGCGTTTTACTTCACCCGATGAGCAAGAACCGTTCTAATGCGTTCTGCATTTTTATAATAGAAAATAAAACATTTCATAATGAAAATAAGACATGTGTTTACATCGTGTATGCTTTATTGATTGAAGATTTCCATTGACTCAAGAGGCATTTTCACATATACTGCATGCACAGATGCAACCTTCATGTGCTTTCAAGTAAAACAGAATCACTGCTTTGATATTTCAACAATGACAAAAGTAAGGCTCATATATATTATTGATGACGTTTCATGCAGCTTTGCACTCGCATTAAAATAATTATATTGGCTGATCTGTTATAGTTGATAATGTTGAGCCTAAGTTAAACACATACATGTGCTGCGAAAAGGGAAGAATTGAAGAACTCCAGAACGTTGGCAATGACAAAAGCTGCTCATCTGGACAGCGTGTGCAATACAAAACAACTTCACTGAAGTTAGAACATAAACATATAATGGACTGCCCCTCGAATTGGCTGCATAGCAAAGCAAATTCAGATTTCACTTCATGATATTTGCTGGACTGAGGTGTGCGTGTGCGTATTTGCACGTAACTACAGAGGAGCTGAATTCCGTCAGCTGGAAAGAAAACATCTCACATCATCACAAGGAGGTAAACTATTACAAATGATCATTGTGCTGCAGTCTACCATAAACTGTAATGTTGTGAGGTGAATATTTTACATTTCTGTACTGCAAATCCCCATTACTCCAACGTGACAACCTTCAGCGTGTCACAAACAAATATTTACACGGACAGTCCTTTATTTGCTTTCCTTTAAACTAATGAATTGTATTCATTCTTTAAATTGTACTTGCATGCCAAATTTCTAAGCAAAAATGTTGCATTAAATCCATAACCCATTCAAAAACATCCAAATAAAGTACAGGAAAACAAAGAAACAACAACAGCTCGTCCCCCGATTAAATAAGACACCATGCTCAGACTAAATCAGCTTTCTGCTCTGCATCAGTTTTTCCCCTGAAGTCTTTAGTTGGTCAGAAGATGTAATCGTTGGTCATCTTGAGTGAAGGCATGGCCTCATTGACGTTCTGATCCAGTCTGTGATACTCCACTCCTCGTGAGCACAGCCCGTCTCTCCAGCGGTGACTTTGAGCCAACAACATGATCTGTACATACAGAAACGAAGCAAAGGGTCACTCACCCCACGACTACAGCAAAAGATTAACTTGATTATTGGCATTATAACAAGCTGTGGCCTAATGGTTAGAGCGTTGGGCTTGTGATCAGAAGGTTGCTGGTTCTAATCTCAGTGCCAGCAGGTCATGACTGAAGGGCCCTCGAGCAAGGCACCTTACCCCTGATTGCTCTGCAGTAATGTGCCACTGTATAAAACTACTTGTAAGTCGCTTTGGATAAAAGCGTCTGCCAAATGAATAAATGTAAATGTAAATGTAACAAACCAAAGATTCGGTTTATTCTTTGGGAAATGGGTCATGTTTGTGCACAGAGAGCCAATGAAAATGACCTCAGCTCAAGGGGTAAATGCATCATAACAAACTAGCACAACATTCACATTAAACGTGGTAGTCAGTTATAACTACACAAAACTACATTCCCAGTGATGAATTCTGCACATTAATGTGCTCGTTCTGTGCTACTGTATATTCATCATCATGTTGTTATGATCTTTGCTTTGCCGGTTTAAGTTAGCTTGTGTTAAATCACTGCAATTTCAATACCAAGTAAACATCGGTTCAGCATTTTCTCCCTGACTGCTATCTTTAATACCCACTGCAAGTTTTGCTATGGTGCATTTAAAAATGAGAGTTTGGAGCTTACGGGCGGGAGGATCATACCTTTCTCTTGTTATGGTAGGTGATGTACACGATGGCCACTAGAAAGGCGATGATGACCAGGTGAAAGAAGAAATGGGAATCTTCATCCTGCGTCGTGTAGATGGTCGTGTCCTTGATGTGTACATTTATGTTTTCAGGGGGACCTTTGTGAACATTAAGGCGATCTGCCTGGCTGCCCTGAGGTGTCATGCTGTCACTCAAAAACTCATCTTCGCCCTCATCGTCATTTTCAAACACATCGTCACCCGTGTCGTCTAGAAAGCTCGGCTCAGTACCTGGAGAAATGATGATGTCAGCCTTGTAATCCACGGTGGTGTCCGTTTCATGTCCTGCAGGGGTGGGGATGATGGTGGGCGGCTTGTCTGCAGGCGCAGCGGTGGTCTTCTCTGGAGTGTGATCTTTACGCTCTGCTGTGGTCGTCTTTAAGCTGTCGGTGTCAGTTAAGTGAACAGTAGCAGCAGTGGAAGTAGGAGGAGATGCAGCTATCGTGATGTTGCTGACAATGGCAGGAGCTGCGGTGGTGCTTAACACATGAACCGGTTCAACCACATCAGCGTCATTCTTTGTGGTTGGCGTGTTCTCATTAGACGTGACACTTCCATCAGCTGTGGACCAAAGAGAGCAATAACACAAGCATTTCAAGAGAAATCTATTGCACAGCTTTTGAATCATCTGTAAATAATGTAATCTATATCTTGACCCACTTTTACTCTTTACGAAAGTGGAACAGTGGTTTTAATATACTTGTAAAAGTGTTCAAACTTGGCTTCTCAGTAGATTGATCACCATTTATAAACTAATACAGACAACATGTAGCAAAACCACCAAACAAACACCTGTAATGAAGAACGCGTTTGTTACCCGTGACTGTGTATTTCACCTGGTCGCTTTATAACTATACTGTTTGCATTACTATATTTGATAGTCATAAAACTGACCACGTCACTTAGCGCACACGTCTTCCGGATTCAAATGAATAAAAGGTGCGTTCTACTTCATGCAGCTGTGCGCAGACCGACCTGCGTCTGACATCACAGTACCGCGAGAGCTATAACTCGAGACCGCACTTTATGTGCGCTATCGCGACACTCTGATGTCGAAGTAAACGCATTAACAGCTGTATTCAAATATATTGTTTACTGGTCAATTACACACACACTTGTGATAACAGAGATGAACAAACCAGGTTAATCTCTACACAGACGCGTACTCGATGACATGAATGATAACGACACCAATCGCAACAGTGTGCGTCAATTAATGTACATGAGTCAATCTCTCACTTACCAGTTGTATCCAGCGGAATAACGGCACACTTCACATACAGGATCTGAAGCGACAGTAAAACCACGAATATTCTCTTAGCTGATAATCCTTCGTGTGTTTTCCGTACCGCCGCCATCTTTAATGATCAGATCCTGGTCAGCAGTGAGTGCGCATGCGCGCTGGTGTCACGCGCGTGTTACACAATAATACAGAAATATTTTCACGCCCATTTAGAAAGGACGCGCGCGCTTTAGTTTGAACCTAAAATATAACCGAAGTTTCGTCCCCTATAGGCTTTATGATATTACTTTCCTTCAAGAAAACGAGCCTTGTTTTTGATTATAATAGCAACACGTGTTCATGTATTGACTAGCATTTGTGTTATACGAGCTATTGTTACTGCTGCAAAACAAACCATGTGTCATTTCTGCTCACCAGGGCTTGACTATAATAAAACAATGTTCCTTTTCATACGGGATTTTATATTTAAAATACAGGTTGCTGTGCCATGAGTTAGTATCTTTAGGCAATATAATATACAAAGGAATGAAGCATAGTGAATGTTGAAAGGTTTTATTCAACCGAAATGCAATTTCCTGCTAAATCCAAAGTACTATAAACATGGAAGACTACATCCACCTTTGATAATGTTTTGAAGAAGTTTTCTCCCTGGGACATGTGATGTTTGTTCAGGGACAGATGAAGGTACAGGCAGTATGCAGTAGTAAAACTATATTATGTGTAACAAATGGACAAGATTCACATGATTCCACACAGAGACAGACGAGACACAAACACTAATCGCGCTCCTGGTTTGGTTTCTTTAGCTAAAGAGTGAAGGGCTCCTACAGCAGAGGGAATTCTGGTCCCTTCTGTGAGGGGTTTGGTGATCTGCACAGAAACTGTGGATCTGGAATGTTGTACTGTAGTATTACCAGCTGTTCCCAAGCCAAAATATTAATCTCCGTTATGATCAGTGCTGTTATAAATAATATCAAATGTAGTGTAATCAAAAATCATTAGGTGTTTAATTTCATTGATGCTCTTCTTACAGTGACCTATCCGTGTCATTTGTAAATGCACAATTGTTTTTTTCTCTGAAACTGTGAGCCATCAGTAATGCATAATAATCCAGTATAATACGTTTCCTTAGCCAGGACATCTAAGAGAAACAAGGTTTGTGAAGGGAGGTGTTCAAACAATCTTTTCAGGATAATTGCAATCCTGAGCCGCCTATGCCTCAAACTCCAGACCCAAACCCAGTTTGTGGCCACCAGCATTGATGTTCTTCCCGTCCAGAAGAGCAGAGAGGGTCAGTTTAATACCTGAACCAAGAGACAGGGAACAATCACATCCATAATAACCAATAACACTTGTAAAAGTGACAAATATTTGGGCTGTATGAAGTTCTTCACATATTTATGAACACTTACCAGGTTTTATGGTTTGAGTATACCCAAGACCAACAAGACAAGAATTGTTCACTTTGGCCTGTTAAGAAAGAGACAATATCACAGTTAAATTAACTGCATAACTTTAAAAATTGAACAATTTCATACTCTGGCTATGGTGTGGAATAGAAACGTTTTTATTTGCACACAAAAAGGATTCTCATCACGTCATCAAATTAGAAATTCATCTTCATTTGTGTTTTGAAGATGTCTTACACAGTTGTGAAATCTATAAATGTAATTTTGTATATTGCTACTAAAATGCTGTGCATTGCAATTCAACAACAGAGTCACAACACGTACCAAGAAGGAAGCATCGGCATCGATCTGATACTTTGCAGCGATGCCGAAGCTTGTGTTGCTGTTGCCAGCAGTCCAGGCCAGATTCACGGCTGTCTCCAGGTTATCATTCACCTTCTGATAAATGGACCCACCAAACTCTGTGCCATCATTCCTGTGAAGTAAAAACACATCATTTAATAAAGGAGCTAAGTAAGTTATTTAAATATTCAGGCATGATATCAGCCAAGCACAAAAAAGCAGGAAGACTGCACGCAATGTTTAATAAAATAGGTTGATGGTTTGTGCAAATATCTTAATCTCATTTTATTTGACATTAGCATAACAAATGGCACCCCTTGAGTGGTTTATATTAGGCTTACTTAAAATTGTATTGTTATCAGCAATAATTCATTAAACAATAATTGAACACAAAAAGTAAAGAATACTGTGCCCACAAGAGACTTCCATACACAGCCACTAAATGGCACATCTACATCATACATACAGTGTTTGTCCGCATTAATTCGCATGTAATTGCATAAATCCGAATTTATGCAATTAACGCAGGTGAGCAGCGAGGTCCAAAAATACAGAAATCTGTACAAGTTGCATCCCCGAATATTCTGAGCCGATCCTCCCTATACGCACGCAGACTACGCAGGTGGAAAAAAACACCAACAACTTGTTACAGTCACAAAACCAGCTATAATGCAGACCATTGCAATCCAGTTTATGTTTGCCCATGAAAATATGTAATTTCACATTTAGAGAATTATTGAGGTTTTTGTATGCTCAGCTTTCTTGAGTAAGCTATATATATATATATATATAATAAAATCACACCGCATTTGCGTGTTATTGTTTATTTTTACAGCTAGATGGTTCCAGAGCCACACGTTACTATTGGTAAATAATTATTTACATTTTTATTTCTTATTGTTTAGAGTTATGTATATCTTAATGTAACTATGACAAGGGCCCCCACAAAGGTTTGCTTAGGGCTCCCAGACGTCGAGGATCGGCTGTCTATGCAGAATCATTTTTCCCTATTTATGATGTTAATACAGTGGTCACCTAACTTCCTCTTTAAATAAGACATGACATTCACCTCACAGTCAGTGGCCATCTGACCAGCAGGCATCAGTGTTAGTGTGCCTGTCCTGCCGCAAAGGAATAAACATATAAAAATAACCCTCCCTTCTAACCAATCACAACATGGACAGGGTGGACTCTGTGATTCGGGTGGCAAGACACCAGAGACGAGCTTTTAGTACATACACGTTTGTGTGGAGCTGAAACTCGTCCGTCTTGTAGCCAACGGCAAAGTTGCTCTGAGTGATGCGGTTTCTCCCGGCTTCAAACGTCATCTGGTACCCGGCGAGCCAGCCGTCAAAGCCCACGACCGCAGCTCCGTGCACTGCCATGCCGTTGATGTCGTGGTGCACATCACAGCCCAGGTTAATGTGCTCCCGCTGGAAGCTGCTCTTGATCTTACCGCTCTTTTTGCTACGAGAGAAGCCAGAAAAACACCAGAAGAATTAAATGTTTGCCGTCTCACCTGATGAAAAGTCCAGCAGGAATGACAGTGCTAGTTTAGTCTGCTGCTTAATGATGCTTTGAACTGGGTTGGAGCTTAGCGTAAGGCTGGTTTACAAATGAACTCTTGCCGGACAGACGGGTACATACCCCGTGTTTGGAGAAAATGAGGAATCAAACGTCAGCTTCAGTCCTTTGGCCAACTGAGGGAAGAATATACACAAGAATGTCATCCATATAAAGTAAGTGCTCCACATCCGTCTTGTTTACACAGTAATTTGTGACTAATCTTAACATGCCACTGGATTTGAGTCGTCAATCACATATGAGCAGACAAGTTGAGTGCTAAACCCTTGCCATCAAACCGCTATAGCAGTAACAATACTAATGGAAGACATTTTATTATGTCAGACACTGTCAGGAGTAGGGTTGTGCAAGACTATGTATGTTTCCGATGTGGAAAACGCACACAACCGCGGAATGCAGGAATAAAATATAAAAAGAAGATAATGATCTACAGCTACATAGAGTACAGTTTTGTTAACAATTACTTATAAAATAAATATTTGCCAAAACAGGTTTGGCGCATCAGGAAATGCAGAAATGATAACACACATGCCTGTTTTGACTACATTAAATCTTGGATTTGACAGTTTGATTAATACATTCTTTAGTCTTTAAAATGTATTAAATATGCCCTACACAAAGGACCACCTTCTGGGCCATTCTTAGTTTTAGACATGTCGACTACACGGTTACAAAACTTTTGTTTAAACGACTGTTGAATTAGCCCTAGTGCACATCTCTACTTCAATAGTAAAGGTGTATACTCGTACAGAAAAGACAAAACTAGCGTTACCTGGTTCTCGACAGTTATCTCCGTCCCGAGAGTGTTGTCAGTGTTCCACTTTTCAGTGAAAGTCAGGCCGTGTTCTGCCCACTTGTATTTGGTCTCCAGCGTTCCGGCCACCTTACTGGTCTCCGTGTTTGCTGAGCCAGAGCTTTTGAATTCCTACAATAACATTAGAGAACACAATCCCATTCCATCAACATCAATTATACAGCCTTTGACAAACAGAACCAGAAAAACATGAACTGTACCATCTCGTCTCTTCACGGTTTTATGTATGATGAATAAATAATACATAACACAAGTATTCATGGCTTATCACTAAAATCTCCTGCAATGAATTAGAATTTCTAGCGCTTTACTACATCTGTATTGCCTTTCTCATAGAGAGTCAGACATTTATAATTCATAATAAATAAAGCATGTCAGTGTGTATACATTAAATCTATGACTGTATAAGAATCTTCAGGCTGCTTACCAAACCATTTTCTGATCTCGTTTTTAAGTCCAACTTGATAAGACCAAATCCTGAAACAACAAAAAAAAAACATATACACAGAACGTCAATCATGAACATTAAAAAACAAAAGCCATTGACAGGACATCAGCGTCTCAGCTGTGACCCTGTACAGAGGACAATCACACTCAGATGAATGATTTACTGCACAGATAGCCATGCATGCAAACAGTAGATGTAGTCTCGTATGAAAGACAAACCATATCCTTTGGTGAAAATGTCCCTGGCGGATTTGCCCAGGTCAACGTATGTTGGAGGAACAGCCATTATCTGCAACACAGGGAGAGAGAGAGAGAGAGAGAGAGAGAGAGACACTGCATTACACTCCAGCTGCAGTGACAGAGGTCACCAGAGGTCATGTGTAGGACACAGGGAGTGGTTCACTAACAGATGGGTCCATTTAACCTCAATGTTATTTACTTACAACAAATCAACCTTCCTCGATATTTAGACAATGGACTTATTTTGATTTCTTTACGTCATTTTATCACACACAACTGGCAAGTCTGCAGTCCTGGTAAACTCATGTTCTGATGTTGAAGTCAATCTTAAACCCCAGTGAAAAGAGGTTTTTACCGAAAGAGCATCTGCATATAAGCGATAGTATAATCCAGATGAATGCTCATATCTAGAGGCGGAATGAACACTGATGTTCTCTAAACCATCATCAGGTTATGCAGGAAACGTGCGCGAGCACGCGATCGGTGCATTCTAACACGACAGCACAATGTGTTTATTCTACAGTGCCTCGAGCCCCGTCAACAAACACGGTATGTTCGATCCTCGCGATATGTGCATTCACTTCCAGCCATGAATGAAGAGCAAAGATGCACGAGCAGGTTTCATGGTTCCGGCCCTGCTGCGACATCATCCTCGATGTTTCACGTATACGTTACACGTCCATTGCATCATAAGCGCACGAGCAGTTAAACGTTCATCTGTGATAAAAGCTCATATTCACACGTACCTGTGTAAGCGATGCAGACAGCGCCGGCGGTCACACTCAGACACAGAAGACGAGGCGAGCGAGCACGCAGACGAATGCCAAGGGACGCAAACGGCGTACGTAACCTGCGCATGGCGTCATCAATTCCTAAATACGCGCATTGGCCGCTGAATCTTACGTCAACGGCGCCGCCATTACAGTCCAGGCACGCGTTCTTTCACGAGAAGCTTGTTTGCGTCATTGTTTATTTAACAGCGCAGCGTAGGGATGGGCGATACCAATTATTTTCTTTCCGATCCGATACCAAGTACTTTCAGGACAAGTATCGTCGATATCGATACCGATACCGATACTAGAATGAAATGTTTTTATGTGAGTGATTTTATATAGTTTTTTGATAGCCATCATCATTCATATTAAATAAACTGCAATGGACATTTTTTTTACATTTATTAAAAAATACTGAACATTATTAATTAAATAAACAAAGATAACACTGTAGGCTAACAAATTCACGTCACACAAAAGTAATTGTTGACATTCTCCTCTTCATCCTGTTTTTCTTTGACTGATCAAAATCTATTTCAGATCAAAAACTAACAAATAATAATATAAAAAACTAATAACAGTCAATGGACTGGAATGCACTGAAAATCAAACCATGGATGTCTGAGAGGCTACAAACACTTCAAATTATTTACATGTCAAATCAGCTGAACTTCAGGTTGAATCTTACTTTTAAGTTGCAGTCTTCATTTGTGCACACTGATATACAAGAATGTGTAAACCATGAAAACGGGTTTATACGTTTTTGTGAAGGAACAAGAGAATGTTGACATTTTCCCCCTTTAGCCTGTTTCTTCTTTGACTGATCAACTCCCCTGCCTTTGAGAAAATTCTCTCAGACGGAACAGATGATGCAGTGATCCAAAGATATTTTTTTGCTAGTTTGCTGAGAGTTGGGAAGGTTTGCTCATGATTTCTCCACCAAACTAGTGGGTCTTGGTTTCGTGCAACTACTTTCTCCTCAGCATAGCGACGCATTTCAATTATAGAATCACTGCTTCCTGATTGTTGTTGTTGTGCTGATATAACCTGGATGTCAAAATCCTCCCATATGCCTGCTTTAGATGTAGATGATGCAGTACATAGTGTCATTGGAGGAGTCACTGATGAGGCACAGCTTGCTGTAGGTACTGACACAGACCTTAGGAGAGATGTTGATGTAGCTTCTAGTGGTGCAGCAGCTAACTCAGATGTGGCCAAGTGGACATCCTGCATTTCAGATAGGAGTCGCTTTTTCACTGCTTCTACATGATCTTTGTCACGAAATGCCAGGTGCTTAAACCTCATGTCAAGAAAGGTGCTGGCAGCGAGGCTGTGTATGGTTTCAACCCCACGGAATCTTCGCTGACATTGCTGTGCCAGTTCTGTGGCAAAAGAGCAACCTTGACGCTCACTGGCAGCAGTTGCTCTCAGAAGCAGTGATACTAGGGGAATGACCTTTGAGATAGAAATGTGTTTTTCTGTTGATACTTCACGTGTTGCCTCCTCAAAAGGTTTCAAGGCCTCAATGGTCAGGTGGATAACTGCCCGCTCTTCATTTGTAAAGCACAGGTCACTCTTCCCAAGTAGACAGAGGGCTGTTGTAACTGGATCAATTTGTTCATTTAGCCTCTCCAACATGTAGAAAGCTGAATTCCACCTGGTTTCAACTGAAATTATGAGTTTATGTTCAGTCACCTTCAGCTGCTTTTGGATCTGTTTAAGCTTCTCTGTGGCTTTTGTGCTGTGGTGGAAAAATGATACAATGCTTCTGGATTTTTCCAGCAGGTGAAAGATCTCAGGAGATGCTTTTATTGCATCTTTGACCACCAAGTTTAATGTATGGGCAAAACACGGGTAATGCTTCCACCCAGCCTTATGCACTGCAGAAACCATATTCGCACCGTTGTCTGTGACAACTGCAAGCACCTTTTGAGTTATGCCCCATTCTTCAGCTATTCTTTTCAGCTCTGCACTAATATTGTCAGCTGTATGCTGTGCACTGAAATGGCCAGTTTCTAACACAAATTCCTGCATTTGCCAGTTGGTAATAAAATGACAGGACACAGTTAGATATGCCTCTGTGGACCTTGAGGTCCACATATCTGTTGTGAGTATCACATGGTTTTCACTTAATAATGTTGCCATTACTTTGGCTCTACACTCTTCATACATGTTGTTTATTGTACCCTCCATCAGCTTTTTCCGGCTTGGGATTTGGTAGCGTGGATCAAGAGTCTTGACAAGTGCAATAAATCCTCTGTCTTCTACCACTGAGATTGGCTGGAGGTCCCTCACAATCATCTCTCCTATGCTTCTTGTAATTGCTGATGCTCTCTGAGAGTCATCTATGAAATATAAAATATATAAATACAAGTTCTTAAAGATGTTACAGGCAGTAATAATTTATAATTTATAGTAAATCTCTCCCAGCTATTAGTGACTTAAATATGTTTTTAAAAAAAAAATAATATAATTTAAGTTTTAATTATATAATTATATATAATTTTATAACAGAAGGAAAAAAAAAAGGAAAAAAAATTTTAAAAAGTTTTTTTTTTTTGGGCGCGGGGGGAAAATTTGTATGGAATAAAAAAAGGGTTTTTCGGGGGGACAGGGGCGATTCTAGGATTTTTTCAACAGGGGGGCACAAGAGGGGCCACAATTAATACAGAGGGGCCAATCTTGTGTTGTGTGAACTGTATATCAAAATAATTTTAAGAGTTTAGGAACCTTTAAATTCAGTAATAAACAGTGATACCCTATTATATTTTAATAGCATTTATTCACGGCTCTAAATCAAAACAAAACAATTTGTGTTAACTTTTCACATTACAAAAGTGAAAGAAAAACAGTAATAAATAAACTTCTGTGAAAACACAGTACACACTAAATTTGAGACTAATTTTATTTACTTTGACACAAAATTCAAGAAAACTACAATATATTGTATAGCAAGATGGCAAGAAAAGTAAACATCAAGTTATAGAAATTAGATACACTTAATTTTAGCCAAACAACTGTTAATACTGACCAAACAAATAAACAACAACTTAGTTCATAAGTAGTAAAATGTGGCTTATAATAGGTTTATGTATCTGGTTAATTTAAAAAAAGTACAATTCAGCTTCTGAAGGTGGGGAAGTATCCAGCTCTTCCACATCACTTTCACTCTCATCTGTTTCATCCCTAGAGACAGCTATAACACAAAGACATATTAGTAAAATACAAGGATTTTAACCACATAACTTTATGCATTAATAGAATAACACTCAGGAGTGCACTTTATCTGTATGATCCTGAAATGACCAATATACCAAAGTACCAATATATAAAAATGGGGACTTATGTGATTTAAGCAAATGTGCAGCACTGATTATACCATACCACAACAACAATAAGAATACAAACCAACTAAAACACTTTAAAACGTATAGCTCGGCATTTATGGCCTTAAACTGAACAGAAAAACAGTCAAAAACAATGTGGAAATGTCAGAGCATGTCACGTGATGCGTCTGAACGAATCACGTTGTCGGAAATTGGTATCAGCTATGAGATTCGCTTTTAGAGTTAAATGCCCAATTTTACTTTCACGATTGGTTGCTGATGACAAGGAAATGACCATATTTGGATCCAAGGGGAGAGGAGAGAGAGAGAGAGAGAGAGAGAGAGAGAGAGAGAGAGAGAGAGAGAGAGAGAGAGAGAGAGAGAGAGAGAGAGAGAGAGAGAGAGAGAGAGAGAGAGAGAGAGAGAGAGAGAGAGAGAGAGAGAGAGAGAGAGAGAGAGAGAGAGAGAGAGAGAGAGAGAGAGAGAGAGAGAGAGAGAGAGAGAGAGAGAGAGGATTTAGAACGCCAACTTTTGTCTCACCACAAGTCTGAAAGACGACATGTTATTGAAGACAAATAACGTTAGCCCCAAATCTCACAATTGACAAGTAAAAAATAATAGAAAACTATGTTTTTGCCTGCCGTGTCTCACCTTAAAGTGTGTAGCGTTAGATAAACATCATAGATCATACGATTTATTTCGTCACCTCGCTTACAATATCACTTGCGTTGTTGCGGCCAAAAAATAAGTAACTCCCATTTTACATTCAGCATCAGGCCAGGTGCATAGTAAATATAACGATTAGCATTATCTTAGTCTGCTCTAGGAGATAACATCGTCATCGAACCTGGTCTGTCCTAACACCGAAAGACGGTAGCTGCCAACGTTAATAGTACCAAACCCTTCTTGCACTGCAACAACTCGCTAATCGAAAAAAAATAAGCAATATAAAATAGATCAACTTACCGTGTTTTT